>OY743227.1:10867508-10943546 GCA_963555765.1 Orthonevra nobilis | reverse complement strand
GGAAATATCGAGAAAAAAGTTAGAGGCAAAAATCGCCTTTTTCTCCATTTTTCGTGGACTATAGCCCAGGATTTTAAAATGCACTTTTTTCATAAATTTGCGTTTTATAAAAACTGAGTATTTCATCCTCACAGAGGCTTCAAACTGAGCGCAAATATACTAAATTTTAGAAAAACAACCTTTATTTGAGGGAAATATCGAGAAAAAAGTTAGAGGCAAAAATCGCCTTTTTTCTCCATTTTTCGTGGACTATAGCCCAGGATTTTAAAATGCACTTTTTCACGATTTTATGTTTCATAAAAACTGAGTATGTGATCCTCACAGAGGCTTCAAACTGAGCTCAAATATAGTAAATTTGAGAAAAACAACCTTTATTTGAGGGAAATATCGAGAAAAAAGTTAGAGGCAAAAATCGCCTTTTTTCACCATTTTTCGTGGACTATAGCCCAGGATTTTTAAATGCACTTTTTTTCATAAATTTGCGTTTTATAAAAACTGAGTATTTCATCCTCACAGAGACTTCAAACTGAGCGCAAATATACTAAATTTTAGAAAAACAACCTTTATTTGAGGGAAATATCGAGAAAAAAGTTAGAGGCAAAAATCGCCTTTTTTCACCATTTTTCGTGGACTATAGCCCAGGATTTTTAAATGCACTTTTTTTCATAAATTTGCGTTTTATAAAAACTGAGTATTTCATCCTCACAGAGGCTTCAAACTGAGCGCAAATACACTAAATTTTAGAAAAACAACCTTTATTTGAGGGAAATATCGAGAAAAAAGTTAGAGGCAAAAATCGCCTTTTTTCACCATTTTTCGTGGACTATAGCCCAGGATTTTTAAATGCACTTTTTTTCATAAATTTGCGTTTTATAAAAACTGAGTATTTCATCTTCACAAAGGCTTCAAACTGAGCTCAAATATAGTAAATTTGAGAAAAACAACCTTTATTTGAGGGAAATATCGAGAAAAAAGTTAGAGGCAAAAATCGCCTTTTTTCACCATTTTTCGTGGACTATAGCCCAGGATTTTAAAATACACTTTTTTCATAAATTTGCGTTTTATAAAAACTGAGTATTTCATCCTCACAGAGGCTTCAAACTGAGCGCAAATATACTAAATTTTAGAAAAACAACCTTTATTTGAGGGAAATATCGAGAAAAAAGTTAGAGGCAAAAATCGCCTTTTTTCACCATTTTTCGTGGACTATAGCCCAGGATTTTAAAATGCACTTTTTTTCATAAATTTGCGTTTTATAAAAACTGAGTATTTCATCCTCACAGAGACTTCAAACTGAGCTCAAATATAGTAAATTTGAGAAAAACAACCTTTATTTGAGGGAAATATCGAGAAAAAAGTTAGAGGCAAAAATCGCCTTTTTTCACCATTTTTCGTGGACTATAGCCCAGGATTTTAAAATACACTTTTTTCATAAATTTGCGTTTTATAAAAACTGAGTATTTCATCCTCACAGAGGCTTCAAACTGAGCGCAAATATACTAAATTTTAGAAAAACAACCTTTATTTGAGGGAAATATCGAGAAAAAAGTTAGAGGCAAAAATCGCCTTTTTCACCATTTTTCGTGGACTATAGCCCAGGATTTTTAAATGCACTTTTTTTCATAAATTTGCGTTTTATAAAAACTGAGTATTTCATCTTCACAAAGGCTTCAAACTGAGCTCAAATATAGTAAATTTGAGAAAAACAACCTTTATTTGAGGGAAATATCGAGAAAAAAGTTAGAGGCAAAAATCGCCTTTTTTCACCATTTTTCGTGGACTATAGCCCAGGATTTTAAAATGCACTTTTTTTCATTAATTTGCGTTTTATAAAAACTGAGTATTTCATCCTCACAGAGACTTCAAACTGAGCTCAAATATAGTAAATTTGAGAAAAACAACCTTTATTTGAGGGAAATATCGAGAAAAAAGTTAGAGGCAAAAATCGCCTTTTTTCACCATTTTTTGTGGACTATAGCCCAGGATTTTAAAATGCACTTTTTTCGCGATTTTATGTTTCATAAAAACTGAGTATTTCATCCTCACAGAGACTTCAAACTGAGCTCAAATATAGTAAATTTGAGAAAAACAACCTTTATTTGAGGGAAATATCGAGAAAAAAGTTAGAGGCAAAAATCGCCTTTTTCACCATTTTTCGTGGACTATAGCCCAGGATTTTTAAATGCACTTTTTTCATAAATTTGCGTTTTATAAAAACTGAGTATGTGATCCTCACAGAGGCTTCAAACTGAGCTCAAATATAGTAAATTTGAGAAAAACAACCTTTATTTGAGGGAAATATCGAGAAAAAAGTTAGAGGCAAAAATCGCCTTTTTTCACCATTTTTCGTGGACTATAGCCCAGGATTTTAAAATGCACTTTTTTTCATAAATTTGCGTTTTATAAAAACTGAGTATTTCATCCTCACAGAGACTTCAAACTGAGCTCAAATATAGTAAATTTGAGAAAAACAACCTTTATTTGAGGGAAATATCGAGAAAAATGTTAGAGGCAAAAATCGCCTTTTTTCACCATTTTTTGTGGACTATAGCCCAGGATTTTGAAATGCACTTTTTTCATAAATTTGCGTTTTATAAAAACTGAGTATTTCATCCTCACAGAGGCTTCAAACTGAGCGCAAATATACTAAATTTTAGAAAAACAACCTTTATTTGAGGGAAATATCGAGAAAAAAGTTAGAGGCAAAAATCGCCTTTTTTCACCATTTTTCGTGGACTATAGCCCAGGATTTTAAAATGCACTTTTTTTCATAAATTTGCGTTTTATTAAAACTGATTATTTCATCCTCACGGAGGCTTCAAACTGAGCGCAAATATACTAAATTTTAGAAAAACAACCTTTATTTGAGGGAAATATCGAGAAAAAAGTTAGAGGCAAAAATCGCCTTTTTTCTCCATTTTTCGTGGACTATAGCCCAGGATTTTAAAATGCACTTTTTTCATAAATTTGCGTTTTATTAAAACTGATTATTTCATCCTCACAGAGGCTTCAAACTGAGCTCAAATATAGTAAATTTGAGAAAAACAACCTTTATTTGAGGGAAATATCGAGAAAAAAGTTAGAGGCAAAAATCGCCTTTTTCTCCATTTTTCGTGGACTATAGCCCAGGATTTTAAAATGCACTTTTTTCATAAATTTGCGTTTTATTAAAACTGATTATTTCATCCTCACAGAGGCTTCAAACTGAGCTCAAATATAGTAAATTTGAGAAAAACAACCTTTATTTGAGGGAAATATCGAGAAAAAAGTTAGAGGCAAAAATCGCCTTTTTTCTTCATTTTTCGTGGACTATAGCCCAGGATTTTTAAATGCACTTTTTTCGTGATATTATGTTTCATAAAAACTGAGTATGTGATCCTCACAGAGGCTTCAAACTGAGCTCAAATATAGTAAATTTGAGAAAAACAACCTTTATTTGAGGGAAATATCGAGAAAAAGGTTAGAGGCAAAAATCGCCTTTTTTTTCCATTTTTCGTGGACTATAGCCCAGGATTTTAAAATGCACTTTTTTCATACTCATACTGAGTATTTCATCTTCACAGAGGCTTCAAACTGAGCTCAAATATAGTAAATTTGAGAAAAACAACCTTTATTTGAGGGAAATATCGAGAAAAAAGTTAGAGGCAAAAGTCGCCTTTTTTCTCCATTTTTCGTGGACTATAGCCCAGGATTTTTAAATGCACTTTTTTCGTGATATTATGTTTCATAAAAACTGAGTATGTGATCCTCACAGAGGCTTCAAACTGAGCTCAAATATAGTAAATTTGAGAAAAACAACCTTTATTTGAGGGAAATATCGAGAAAAAAGTTAGAGGCAAAAATCGCCTTTTTTCTCCATTTTTCGTGGACTATAGCCCAGGATTTTAAAATGCACTTTTTTCATAAATTTGCGTTTTATAAAAACTGAGTATTTCATCTTCACAGAGGCTTCAAACTGAGCTCAAATATAGTAAATTTGAGAAAAACAACCTTTATTTGAGGGAAATATCGAGAAAAAAGTTAGAGGCAAAAATCGCCTTTTTCTCCATTTTTCGTGGACTATAGCCCAGGATTTTAAAATGCACTTTTTTCATAAATTTGCGTTTTATAAAAACTGAGTATTTCATCCTCACAGAGGCTTCAAACTGAGCGCAAATATACTAAATTTTAGAAAAACAACCTTTATTTGAGGGAAATATCGAGAAAAAAGTTAGAGGCAAAAATCGCCTTTTTTCTCCATTTTTCGTGGACTATAGCCCAGGATTTTAAAATGCACTTTTTCACGATTTTATGTTTCATAAAAACTGAGTATGTGATCCTCACAGAGGCTTCAAACTGAGCTCAAATATAGTAAATTTGAGAAAAACAACCTTTATTTGAGGGAAATATCGAGAAAAAAGTTAGAGGCAAAAATCGCCTTTTTTCACCATTTTTCGTGGACTATAGCCCAGGATTTTTAAATGCACTTTTTTTCATAAATTTGCGTTTTATAAAAACTGAGTATTTCATCCTCACAGAGACTTCAAACTGAGCGCAAATATACTAAATTTTAGAAAAACAACCTTTATTTGAGGGAAATATCGAGAAAAAAGTTAGAGGCAAAAATCGCCTTTTTTCACCATTTTTCGTGGACTATAGCCCAGGATTTTTAAATGCACTTTTTTTCATAAATTTGCGTTTTATAAAAACTGAGTATTTCATCCTCACAGAGGCTTCAAACTGAGCGCAAATACACTAAATTTTAGAAAAACAACCTTTATTTGAGGGAAATATCGAGAAAAAAGTTAGAGGCAAAAATCGCCTTTTTTCACCATTTTTCGTGGACTATAGCCCAGGATTTTTAAATGCACTTTTTTTCATAAATTTGCGTTTTATAAAAACTGAGTATTTCATCTTCACAAAGGCTTCAAACTGAGCTCAAATATAGTAAATTTGAGAAAAACAACCTTTATTTGAGGGAAATATCGAGAAAAAAGTTAGAGGCAAAAATCGCCTTTTTTCACCATTTTTCGTGGACTATAGCCCAGGATTTTAAAATACACTTTTTTCATAAATTTGCGTTTTATAAAAACTGAGTATTTCATCCTCACAGAGGCTTCAAACTGAGCGCAAATATACTAAATTTTAGAAAAACAACCTTTATTTGAGGGAAATATCGAGAAAAAAGTTAGAGGCAAAAATCGCCTTTTTTCACCATTTTTCGTGGACTATAGCCCAGGATTTTAAAATGCACTTTTTTTCATAAATTTGCGTTTTATAAAAACTGAGTATTTCATCCTCACAGAGACTTCAAACTGAGCTCAAATATAGTAAATTTGAGAAAAACAACCTTTATTTGAGGGAAATATCGAGAAAAAAGTTAGAGGCAAAAATCGCCTTTTTTCACCATTTTTCGTGGACTATAGCCCAGGATTTTAAAATACACTTTTTTCATAAATTTGCGTTTTATAAAAACTGAGTATTTCATCCTCACAGAGGCTTCAAACTGAGCGCAAATATACTAAATTTTAGAAAAACAACCTTTATTTGAGGGAAATATCGAGAAAAAAGTTAGAGGCAAAAATCGCCTTTTTCACCATTTTTCGTGGACTATAGCCCAGGATTTTTAAATGCACTTTTTTTCATAAATTTGCGTTTTATAAAAACTGAGTATTTCATCTTCACAAAGGCTTCAAACTGAGCTCAAATATAGTAAATTTGAGAAAAACAACCTTTATTTGAGGGAAATATCGAGAAAAAAGTTAGAGGCAAAAATCGCCTTTTTTCACCATTTTTCGTGGACTATAGCCCAGGATTTTAAAATGCACTTTTTTTCATTAATTTGCGTTTTATAAAAACTGAGTATTTCATCCTCACAGAGACTTCAAACTGAGCTCAAATATAGTAAATTTGAGAAAAACAACCTTTATTTGAGGGAAATATCGAGAAAAAAGTTAGAGGCAAAAATCGCCTTTTTTCACCATTTTTTGTGGACTATAGCCCAGGATTTTAAAATGCACTTTTTTCGCGATTTTATGTTTCATAAAAACTGAGTATTTCATCCTCACAGAGACTTCAAACTGAGCTCAAATATAGTAAATTTGAGAAAAACAACCTTTATTTGAGGGAAATATCGAGAAAAAAGTTAGAGGCAAAAATCGCCTTTTTCACCATTTTTCGTGGACTATAGCCCAGGATTTTTAAATGCACTTTTTTTCATAAATTTGCGTTTTATAAAAACTGAGTATTTCATCTTCACAAAGGCTTCAAACTGAGCTCAAATATAGTAAATTTGAGAAAAACAACCTTTATTTGAGGGAAATATCGAGAAAAAAGTTAGAGGCAAAAATCGCCTTTTTTCACCATTTTTCGTGGACTATAGCCCAGGATTTTAAAATGCACTTTTTTTCATAAATTTGCGTTTTATAAAAACTGAGTATTTCATCCTCACAGAGACTTCAAACTGAGCTCAAATATAGTAAATTTGAGAAAAACAACCTTTATTTGAGGGAAATATCGAGAAAAATGTTAGAGGCAAAAATCGCCTTTTTTCACCATTTTTTGTGGACTATAGCCCAGGATTTTGAAATGCACTTTTTTCATAAATTTGCGTTTTATAAAAACTGAGTATTTCATCCTCACAGAGGCTTCAAACTGAGCGCAAATATACTAAATTTTAGAAAAACAACCTTTATTTGAGGGAAATATCGAGAAAAAGTTAGAGGCAAAAATCGCCTTTTTTCACCATTTTTCGTGGACTATAGCCCAGGATTTTAAAATGCACTTTTTTTCATAAATTTGCGTTTTATAAAAACTGAGTATTTCATCTTCACAAAGGCTTCAAACTGAGCTCAAATATAGTAAATTTGAGAAAAACAACCTTTATTTGAGGGAAATATCGAGAAAAAAGTTAGAGGCAAAAATCGCCTTTTTTCACCATTTTTCGTGGACTATAGCCCAGGATTTTTAAATGCACTTTTTTCATAAATTTGCGTTTTATAAAAACTGAGTATTTCATCCTCACAGAGGCTTCAAACTGAGCGCAAATATACTAAATTTTAGAAAAACAACCTTTATTTGAGGGAAATATCGAGAAAAAAGTTAGAGGCAAAAATCGCCTTTTTTCACCATTTTTCGTGGACTATAGCCCAGGATTTTAAATGCACTTTTTTTCATTAATTTGCGTTTTATAAAAACTGAGTATTTCATCCTCACAGAGACTTCAAACTGAGCTCAAATATAGTAAATTTGAGAAAAACAACCTTTATTTGAGGGAAATATCGAGAAAAAAGTTAGAGGCAAAAATCGCCTTTTTTCACCATTTTTCGTGGACTATAGCCCAGGATTTTAAAATGCACTTTTTTTCATTAATTTGCGTTTTATAAAAACTGAGTATTTCATCCTCACAGAGACTTCAAACTGAGCTCAAATATAGTAAATTTGAGAAAAACAACCTTTATTTGAGGGAAATATCGAGAAAAAAGTTAGAGGCAAAAATCGCCTTTTTCACCATTTTTCGTGGACTATAGCCTAGGATTTTTAAATGCACTTTTTTCATAAATTTGCGTTTTATAAAAACTGAGTATTTCATCTCACAGAGGCTTCAAACTGAGCGCAAATATACTAAATTTTAGAAAAACAACCTTTATTTGAGGGAAATATCGAGAAAAAAGTTAGAGGCAAAAATCGCCTTTTTTCACCATTTTTCGTGGACTATAGCCCAGGATTTTAAAATGCACTTTTTGCATAAATTTGCGTTTTATAAAAACTGAGAATCATAAATTTGCGTTTTATAAAAACTGAGAATTTCATTTTCACAGAGGCTTCAAACTGAGCGCAAATATAGTAAATTTGAGAAAAACAACCTTTATTTGAGGGAAATATCGAGAAAAAAGTTAGAGGCAAAAATCGCCTTTTTTCACCATTTTTCGTGGACTATAGCCCAGGATTTTAAAATGCACTTTTTTCATAAATTTGCGTTTTATAAAAACTGAGTTTGTCGTCCTCACAGAGGCTTCAAACTGAGCGCAATCTTAATATTTCTTCATGAAGAACGCCTCTTAGAACCTTCTAATCTCCCCTTCCCAACATAAGTTGGGAATGGTATTACCACGCTCTGAAACGCTTGCCTAAGAGTGCCTTATGGTAGCCACAGATACCTAACCTAACCAAACTTAGTTGTTTCCGCATGCATTCGATTCAATCACAGCTTTTTGCGGTGTTGCCCCATCAATCTTGCCATCTTTTTCTGTACTCTTCAGGGTTCCGTACCCCAAGGGTGTCAACGAAACCAGATATCTAAACTTCCGCTGTCCGTCTGCCATAATGCTGTATCTTTTGAATCAAAACACTTCGACACATAAAATTTTCACAGAACATGAACTTCTATGGCCGTTTTAAATAATTAAAATGATATAAAGAAAACTATAAACGGGGGTCCCTATATAAAAACTTGTTTCCTTAAATCGGGGCTGAATTTGACGCCTTAAATTATGTAACGATTTCGTTTCATGGAGTTGATGATTGGTAATGTTGAATGAATAAAAGATTATTTATCAAAGGTTTAGAATATCACTACCAGGCGTCGCATAGCATGACATTATAACCAATCATCCTGTGGTGCACAGAGAAACCTAAAATTCAAGATATGTAAGGTGTGGCATACTGTAGGGTGTTTTGCAGAACCTTTCGTGTGTGAGTCGAACTTGCAGCTGGCCGTCGGCGTAAATCCGATAAATAAAAACAGACACTTTCTACGAATCCACAGTTACGCCCAATCTTCTGTGGATGTTTAGGTGAGGCAGAAATTTTAAAGCCGAATCGCCATGATTTATGCGAAAAATGAACTAAAATGTCACAATTCATTATAACTTTTACAAATTCTATGCAAATTGACTTTTTGTAAATTTTCAAAATGGAAGTTCATTAATTCAAACAAATCATTCATATTTATAGAATGCATCCCTCCAATAAATGAAGCATAGGAATAAAAATGTAACCCCCCGAGTTATCTGTAAGTCACATATACATACGCGTACATAAATCAATATGTGACTTTATCCAGCCTCTAGGTTGCGTAATTGGTAAAATTGCCTATTCATAGAAATTTGCAATTTGAGGTTACTCAAAATCCTGTCAATGACATTTGAATTCATATCTTTCCATCTGATTTATTCGGTCCCAGAGCGATAAAATCAGGTCTATCCCACAACCAAAGCACATACCTCGAGGCGTTCATATTTGTGGCACACCATATCCTCCCGGTAGAAGCAAAAATATCACATTTATAACAATTGCAAATATTTAACCCAAAACAATTCATTCAAATGCAAACACACCTCAAGCAATAGCCCCCATTTCCACGTGTGTCCACGTGTGTCCAAGTCCTGGTCCCAGAAAGTACATATGTATGTTAATTTCAGACAACAAACTTTCTTTGGATAGATGTTTGCGCATTAAATAGCCCAATGTATCTAAAAGCACACACACTTCAATTGCAAATCAAGAAGCAAACGAAACGAAAAAAAAAAATTGCAAAGGACTCAGACAACTGTTGGCAACACTACCACCAATACCATCAAATTTGCGTCCCTTTATATGGATCGAGTCTTGTTTAAATACCAAGTAACTGACTCCTGGATCAATGCATTCTTGAAATCGAATTACAAAAGCAAACTATTTGCCCGACTTAAATTTCGAATAAACTCTAGGACAATTGGAACTGGGAGGTCCTTGCTCCTTCTACGGCTACGGCCAATGCGGTGAACAAGAGAGTGAATGGGGAACGCTATTGTATGCCATATTAGGTGGTCAGGTAGCGCAAGAATTGTAATTTTCTTTCCATTCAATTCAGTGGCAGCAGGAACACTTGGTGCATTTCCATTTCACTTCCTTTCAGGACAACGCCTGAATGTGTGTGTGTGTGTGTGTGTGTGCATTTGTTAGCTATTTGAAAGGATTTCCATTTTCGATTTGGTTATAAAATCGTGGCATATCTGAAATGGATTCAAGCTAAAGATATTTGAGTGGCTTTGGTTTGACTACGTCTGGGACCATTTTGCAGACAAACCATACTGGCTGGCATTTTATGTAGGTGTCTTGAACGAGGATTGCAACGAAGGGATTAAGGAATTATATCAAATCAGTCGTATGGTTCGTTCTGATTTGGCTACGAGTGAGCAGCATCGTTGAAGAGGCTGAATATTCATCGAGCTTTATGGACAATGAAACGGCTGAGTTTAGTTTTGAAATTGGATTTTGTACTTTAAATTGGTTCCTGTGTGTATGTGTGTCACACTCAGAAGTCAAGTCAATCAAGACAAAATGTATGGCTTGAGTAATTTTTAACCTTTAAACAACTGCATTACTAATATGTTAATGTATGTTTTTAAGAAGGCCTTTTCTAAAGTGTACGGATTTAAGCCGTGAGCGAAATGTTTTAGATTTGAGGTGCCGATATACTTACATGGAAAATGCTTTTAAGTGAGCAGCTTTGAGCTCCTTTCAAATAGCCATCGATGTTCCTTGATTTCATCACTAAGTCCTACAATAAGTTCGCATAACACTTGCTATTGATTATTTTTTTGAGATGATTAAAAAAAAGATGATCCCATGATGGAATTGAATTTGATTTCTTTGGAGGTTGTTCTATAATAATTTTGTCTATTTTCGTAGAACTATTACCATTACACAACGACCAGCTGGCTTGTAACGCTACAAATTCGTGCTCACTGTTTCTATCTTGCGGTAATCGAATCCGCCTCCCCGAAGAATAATAAGAAGTCCTATAATTTGAAACCTGTAAGCGTAATTTCAGCTCATTTTGTGCGTGCATCTGGTTCCCTAATCGATGTCTACTGTGTTAGTGAAATCAAAAAGGCTACCCACTACAACAAACTGGAGACATATCTAGATATATCTAGCTTTTGATGTACAAACATTCTGTAGTACACTGAGCTTTCAACTCAGCGATTTTTGAGTCTTTGTTTTTAGATGTAAATCATAATTTTTGGGATCGCATATGAGACCAAATCTCATTTCTCCAAGAACAAATAATATTTTTATTCAAAATCCACAGTGTGTAAATTCAGAAATTTACCTCCTCATGAACCATAAACCTGGATAAGCCTGTAAGTTGTGGCAACAGTACGTTCAGCATTAAAAGGGTTTGCGAGAACTATTTCGTGAAAGCAATTTTGTCCATTATATCGATAGCTTTTGACCTTAACATTATTTGTCTGAACTTTTTTAAGGTCCTGATGTTGAAGGTACTGCATTACATAACGCGCAATTTAAACCAAAGGTTCTTCAATCATCCCTTTACCGAAGAGAGGTACCATAAATAATGTCGAATTCAGACCCATACTTTTTTTGCCTGACTTAACCAAGGCTTCTAAGAGGCTAATTGCTTTACAAATGCTGAGGCATTTCACAACACTTATGCTTAAATCAATCAGGCATTCGATCTAAAGGAAGAAAGCAAGACAACGCTTTTTTGTTTTGTTGACGATATCCAAGACTCAGTTGGATTTCTCAAAAGCAATCACAGGGATATGTTATTGAAGCCATTCTTTTTGCAATGTACATCAATGTGCTCCCCACTGATGTGCGCCAATGATGTGCATCTTCTAATAGCCAATCTTGTAGGTGAAAATAACCATTCAGTAGAGTTTGTTATCTCAGATCAAGGAAACGTGTTTTTTTTGGGACACTTAAACTTGACCTATGTGTGATTTAAAGCTGGCCTCTGAACACTAACTTAATTTTGATCTGTCGCTGTTAATATTTTGCCTTGTATAGCTTTGTTATTTTTTCTGTAAAATTTTAAATCAGAAACTGAAAATTGGTTTGGGTGCGAGTAGGTCTGCCCATACCATGAACTTCCCATCTCAAGATAAAAAAAATATAGGTGCTGTTTTATTTGCCGCCACTATCAAATTCCATTTGGGTTATCAAAACATCATTAATTTCCTAGAAAAATGCATTGCAATAGAAAAAATTAAATACATACATATTTTATTCAGCTTTGAATCTTTTAAAAAAAACTAACGTATATAATATTTATATAGTATTTCACACTTTTCTCTCTGCTTTTGAAAGTTTTCATGCTTCTGCATCATATATCATAGACGGGGATAGTAAGCCGATACTTAGGTTCGAGAGAGGGTTTTGCATAATTGCCTTACATATTTACTTTGAACTTTGTAGGCTTTGGTTTGGGGTCTGTAACCCTGAGATAATTGTTTTTTCGAACCTCTTTCCTGTTTCTTTATATGTCAACATCGTCGATCGCGCATTTCTCATGCTTGAGAATGTTGTGCACGAAATTAAAACTGTCAATTAAAACACTTGAAAATTTGTCACGCGTGGCAATTACAGCATATAGTATTTCTCGCATTTAGCTGTTTTACAATCCGTTTGTTCCAACTTACGGCCGATTGCGTTTGTTGTTCTGGTCAATAGAAAACAAGAGACGGTAGTTTCTGAATTTCATTTAATGCTTATTTTCTTAGTGACCACTTTGTGTAGGAGTTTTGTTTGCCAAAAGAATGGAAATTGAGCAATCAGATTGCTACTGAAATTGTTTTGTCTGTGACTTAAAAAACCAACTTATAACGAATCAAGTTAGAAAAAATATAGGACCAACGACACAAATTCTTAGCTAGTCTTCTGTAGGCCCATAGTGGCACACAGGCATCGCTTTAAGAGCATAGAACTCTACGTTAAGATAAGGTGTGTCAAATTTGGAGTTATATTACGACAACTTTTACATTGAAAGTTGAATTTGTTATTGAAGTTGTTTTTCAACTTCACCAAATAAGTGTTTAGACTTGTTAAGGAAAGGCATCTGATCTGAGCTAACAAGGAAATTTTTACTATTCTAGTTAAAAAAGTTTAGAAATGAGAAGATGAGAAAAATTTAAATTGGTGACCAGAGTTTGGCTTTTGATTGCGGAATTTAAATCGTTGTTTCGATATTAATATTGTGAAAGATCGCTTATGTGAACTCCTTGTTCAATTCATTTTTGAAAATATTTCTACGACCTTGTACGATGCAATTGTTGTGCTCGGACTATTAAAACGTGATTATCTTTATGTCGATTAAGTTCAAAAGTGCATAGTTTCAGTCCCGAGATTTCGAGCTGAAAACTGCTCAACATAGGATCTTTTTCTTCTGGTTAATGCATGCATGGCTTTAAGAGGATCACATTCAGTTCGAGATTAAGATTTCGGGAGATTTTTTATCCATGTGTCATTTTCTGGAAAGACATCAAGGATTGGGTTTATGATAAGAAACCACAACAGGGGAAAACAAACTAAATCGGTTGTTATGATCTTCTTGCCATGTGTTTTAACTTTGTCATTTAGCTTTCTCTCGATACTTTTTCTTTGAATTCAATTGCCTCATGTAAGTTGCGTCATGAGCTTCTTTTTGCTTCTATTTTATAACGATAAAAAAGCATCAAGCTACAGCCGAAAAGTTTTTGAAAAAAAAAATTGGTGGCTGCATAATTTTCTAAGGATGTTTTCATGTGTTAGTGTTAAAGACGTCATTCTCAGTCATGTAAAATAGGAAAGACTTACAGGATTCACATTTCTGAAACAATTTTTCAAGAACTTCCGTGGAAATCTGGATCAGGAAATAGAGAAAAGGTCACATCAATGTATACTGTTTTAGTCTTTTTGGTAGTCTCTATAGTTAGTAACTTACTTAGTTTAGTCAATTGGCTAAATAAACCTAATACTGATGAAACTTTTGGCATTAAAATTGAACAAAAAAAAAATGTATGAATTTGTCCGGAAACTTATGAACGGCATTGTATATTTTTATGCATCTTTTTTTATCCGATAAGATAGATGTAAACTATAAATTAGATTAATTTTGAACTGTTTTTATTGGAAAACTAAATTGATTTTAATTGCAGAAGTGAAATTGTCCCTATTTTGACAGTTTTTTCGTCATAAAATTCAAACCACCCTGTGGAACTTAACCAAAAGCTTTTCAGGTGATCTTTATGCACACACGCAATGAAACCAATTTGGCTTCGATAGCTTGATTTGTTCTCGAGTTAGGCTGTACGAAAGAATCCGCACAAACGTACGTATGTACGCACACACACACACACAGACATCTTTCTAAAAATGATGGAATCCGACTACTGGGACCGCCAAACGTGGAGAAATGTAAAAATTTTGAATTTCGAAAATCGGACCGATTAAAATATTGCAAGTAATTCAACAAAATGAAATTTAAATGAATAAAATTACTATTCCCACTTTAATGAGCAGACGCACTCAGAGAAGAATGTAGCTCCACTTGGATATTGTTGAGACTTCATTATTTCATTACAAGTTTTAATAACAAAGATTTAAAAGGTTGTCTTTGTCATTATTTTGAGGAGTCTCACAAGCAAGTACGAATATATTTTTGAACCATACAGGTTCTTTTTCTCTGTTCTCTATATTTCTATTTGAAGTGTAAGATCGGCCATCCGATGGTTTCTTAAAAAATAAATGCCACTCTTAAAAAGTACTTAGCTTATTTCAACGATTTGAGCATTATTAAAAAGAGTTTGCGTCATGGATTAATTTTTCCTAAAAATGACTGCCTGGGCTTGCTTGCAGTCAATCAATTTTTATGGATAATATTGGACTGATCTGACTAAAATTGCTTTTGATTGCACGAATCGACTTGTGATGTTTCGTAAATATTTTACAGCACTTTTTAAAAAACAGCTCCAACAGCTTCATGGTGAACAAGCAAAATCACAAAATCATTGCGTCAGTTTTTCTATGTGTCCTTCTCTATTGGTGTCTTCCCGAGTAGATGGAAAGCCGCATTTTTCCAACCCGCCAACTATCGAACCATTGCACCAATGTCCCTGTTTTTCAAAGTCGTGGAAACGCTGATAAATCGTCAGCTTTTGAATTATTTCGAAACAAGAAAACTTTTTAATGACCGGCAGTATGATACTCGTAGCATAAGGTCTATTGGTGATTTCAATGGATTAATGTATTAGAAACCAGCTTTCGGGCCGTTCAATTCAAGTGGTATTGGACGACAGCAAGTCTTCAATTCCACCATATAAAAGCGGGTGTTCCCCAGAGGTCCTTTTTAGTCGCCGTCCCTTTTTTCTATCTTCATTAACGACATTCTGCCTGCTGCATGTTATTCAATTCACTGTTGATAATACACACAATTTTTCATATTCGTTCTCAAATTATTATCCCTCATCTTCGGACGTAAAAGTGGAACGACAGCGTATGTTTAAGTCATTAAATTTCTCTATTAACAGCGTGGAATTTAATGATCCCATAGCATTATATTATCCATGAATGACACTTGAATTGCTGAAGCTGAAAAACTTTCCGTCCTTCGAATGCGCATTAACAACAATCTTCATTGAATTAATCGATATCGAAAAAAAATCTGGGTTTCCTGAAGCGATGCAAGAAATACTTTACCCCATCTGATCTCGCTGCCATATTCAAAGCAAACATTCGCCCAAAACTGAAGTTCAAATCCTATGTATGTGCGGGTGCTCCAAAGACCATCTTGAGCCTGCTCGACACAGTCCAAAATCGAGTAGTGTTCATCAGTTTACCCTTAATCCCAACTTCGGTCTCCGTATTTCCGGCTCATTACAATTTGCAGAAATTCAAAAACAAAGTGCATTAGTACTTGTCTAACCGCGTGTGCAAAAAAAAAAACAACTTTCTGTTTGAAAACCCGGCATACGTGTTTAGAACTGACCACCCAAGCTCGATCTCACTGAACAGAATGCTCGTCTACGATGGGAGACGTAGGACAAGTTAATTACATTTTATGCACAAGTGTGTTTATTTTATTTTGTTCTCCTACCCTTGAAAATGGCAAAAATGTATTGCATTAAAAACATTGTCCCACTTGTCATTCCATCAAAAATTCCCATAGATGTATTGTAAGTTTCTATTTATCAGATGATACTTGAGATATAATCCGCGTAATAAAGGTTTACTAATATCTCATCAATTATATGTTAATCCTTTTTGAAAACCAACAGGTTTTTGCCCTCTCCTCTGCTTGTCCTCATTAAAGCCACTCCTATTAAATTTGCATAAATATATCCCCCCCCCCCCCCCAGCATTCGCACATCCCTTAAAATAACATCCAAACGACCTTTCGGCATTTGTAACTAATAATGAGTAATATCCAGCCAGACAGAAATTCAAATCATTACACCATAATCGAGCCTTTTGAAAATGCTGTTTCGTCCTTCACCGTTGAGTTGCCTCTCCCTGATCCGTTTTAATTAAAATTAGTCAAATTAAATCCATACCATTTCGCCTTTGTCCTTCACGATTAAAAGCACTCCGATTTTATAGCCTCTCGCGATGGCACCCGCTCTAAAGACAAAATTATTTTTTCTCATTCAATAATGAGGTCCGCAATTTATCGGTTGGAATACCGCAAACAATTCGATCTTTCATCCTGCCATTTCGGAAGGTAGTATCAAGTTTCACGTAGCGATTTTATAGCACCTACAAAATTTACAAAATTTCCCTAAAGGACTCTCGCTCAATTTCTGCGTGCCGTCGATAAAAATTTTTACGTCCAAATGCTATAACATTCTTTTGTTTTAGACTTTTGATGATCCAGAAGCTTCAGTGCGGAATTGACACATGAAAATGGGATTGGGATTGGGATTGGCGACAGCTCGAGGCGAGTGGGTGTTTTTTGAACTTTTTTTTTTATTTTTTAAGGGTAGATGAATAATGTTCTTTTTATAACTATTAAACGTAATTTAAGATAAAATCGTTTTTCATCGTAAGGGGATAAATCGATGGCGTGTCCTTTGAACATTTTTAGTTCAAACTTTTATAGTGTGGCTTGAGAACTTTTTTATGAATGCAATATTTTAATTTAAAAATAATAAAATTTGGCCATAAAATGGGGACAGTTTGGATGACGAAACAAAGAGTTCCATAACTTTTGACATAAAACCTTTTCGACTTGAACTTACCCAATCGAATGGGGATCAACGGACAATCGATGACCTCTTTCTAATGTTTTATTTTTAGATGGAAACATCAGTCCTGTTCGGTCTGTCCAGACGACTAGAATTAAAACTACTAATTCGAAGAATAAAAATCATTCGCTTCCAAATACTTACCTCGCCAGTAGCAGAACAGATATGCTGTGGATTTTTTAAATGAAAATTCTCGGAGGGATGCATTGACTTGTCTGCGAGGAGATCAAATAAAAGTTATTGCAAATTTTACGAGCTGTACAAATATAGCTCGGTCACATTAAGCGAATGGGCGAAAATGATTGCCCTCGAATGCCAGTCACCAGGGTAGCAAAAAAGGAAGGATACAACCTATAGTTTAAGGATCAATCCATTGTCTATGCCAGAAGTTGTGCCAGAAATGATCAATTAAGCCACCAGTATTTATACAACTTGCGCTAAAATGCAAATTTTGCGAGAAATTTCTGCCGAAAAATATTGCATAGAAATATCGATTGGCCCTCACGATCTTTTGATTTAACACCACTCGATTTATTTTGTTAAAGCTTCCATAGATGCCTTAAAGGCTTACTGTAAAGTCAACCGCATTTCCTCGTTCAGTGCAAGAACCCTCAGTGTTAATAGCCTCCAAAGTTAAATGGATAGAATGAACTCAGAATTAAGGTCATCAAAATCGATCGACTAGGATCTGGAGCCAATTCTGAAAAATCAGCTTCAAATGTTCACGCTCTATAACAATGAAGATGTTCGAAGATGATGAAGATTCGAACTCTATGAACTCTGACAGAGACGACGAAACCTGTCAGGAGCACGATGTAAATGTCATACTCAAGAATTTATTATATGTGTACGAGCGTAAATAGAACCTGTGAGATACTGAGTATGCATGAAGAGAAAAAGTACTAAGAAGAAAGTTTTGACATCTCGCGGTCTTCCAATTTAGATGTCTAGAATGTCTAGAATTTGGCATCTGCAACCTTCAGGCATTTCGAAATTACCACTGCGGGAAGTCTTCCTATCCCACGAAAAGTAAAGTCAAATGCTGATCTTTTGTAACATGGTAATGATGTTTGAGTAATGACGATAGCACTTTATATCTAACCTAAAATTAAGACGATCATACATTGAGGCAACAATATTCAGACATGTCCCTGGTCTTACTGCCTTGTAAGTTCGTAGCCACATGACTGCCTGAATGTCTAAAGCGGTTCCGTCCTGGCAAGTCGGATCCGTTCCAAGCCAATTCACATTTTTTAGATTCATCACCTTTCCAGTTCTGCTCACAAGATGATTTATAAGGGTAGTCGTTATCCCTTGAGACAAATTCGCTGTCACCATCTCGTAAAAAAAAACGTGACTTCTATGATACGGTCGCAGTGTGTCACAAACATACCTCTGGCGAAACAAAATTTTACCTCTTTTCCTGGTTAAAGTATCAAGCTTCTAAGCTTTTTAATAAATCGGATTCACAACAGAGTATGACGCCCTCAAATATGTTCATCATCGTTCATCTGATTTATTCCAAGGACCATCGTCACGTCTAACTTGAAATTAATTTCCCGACTCAAGTGCTGAGTATCGTTTACAAAGTAATATCCCTTTTGAAACCCTACCTAACCAATTGTTTTGCCATCAATTGCCTTTGTCTAGAAACCCCTTGAGCACTGCAAGGACGAGCACGGATATCATTTAGCTACAACAGCTTCAGCAACAAAACATCTGGCACAAGGTTGGGTCTATTAAGCGAAACCGAAGATTTCATAATCCCCCATAAAAGTACAACGGCCCCCAACAAACCTGAGAAATTATTTCAAAATTACTTTCCCTCAATCTACGTACGTGCATATTTTTACATCTAGCCTTCCACGTGCATACTATCATCCTCTGTGTGAGTGTGTGTGTGTGTGTGTGTGTGTGTGGGAAGGGGGATACTTTTTTTTCGTGCGAAGATAATGTCGATAATCCCATTTGTATTCCAGGACTCACATCGTCATTATAAACCGTACCCCGTACACATTATTATGAAAACGACTTGGCACACCAAGTCATTCAAAGCTAAACCCAACCCTTAACCAGGTCTGCCATCCAAGAGCATCAGCGGTGGCGGCGGCGGCGGCGGATGCGATGATGGTGGCGGTGGGACAAAAGTCATGCGGTGGTATTTAAATAATACGCTCGCCAAGGCTCTACGGGACTCTAGTGCGTGTGTGTTTGTGGGTGATATTATGGCTATATGCCTATTCTTTAGCGAGTTGTATTGTGAGGAAACACTGTGGGAAGTTTCAAAGCAGTCACTTGAGGTTCTGTTTGACTTTGAGAAAGTATTTAGGGAATTTCGAAAATTTTTCAAAGGAATAGGCAAGGCAGGATATACGATCTGCAAATGTGTGTTTAATTTGTATACTTTTGATACAAAAGGTTTCATATTTGCTCAGAGCCTTTCCAGAGAAATCCAAAAAAAAGAGTAAAGTTAACAAATCACAAAGAAAGAATTTTTGTCAGATTTAAGATATAGGGCGACTGGGAAGTTACAATTTTCAGTTAATGCAAAAACTTTATAAATATTCAAAAAATGTCAATCAACTTTAAAATGCAGTGCCACAGTTTCCATATGTTTTTACAAAAGAAGCTTTTAAGAAAAGTTTTCAGATTTATATAATTTTTTTTTCAGTCACCCTGTATTATTATTCCCTTAAGCTCACAAGTTGGTGACGGTATCCATGCATATAACCTTTTAATTATAAAGTCATTAGCTTTTGTAACACCCTCAAGCACATACTATAAATAAGTCCTTAGCTTGGAAATGGTGAACGAAAAGTCTTAATTGGTACTCTTTTCTACATCAGAGGGTGTTTCTGAAGGAGACGTTTCACCTGAGATATTGATGGGAAAATAAAATGTGATGGAAAGTTTTTCTTTTGCACATACTCAGTATCTTGAGGAACAATTTTTAAAAGATTACTGCTCAAAGTTGAAGGACTTGGAGTTTTCGGTCTCGGTTGGTAAAAAGACAAGAGTTTCTTTTCGATGCCTTTACGACATTATTCACAGACTTGGGGTATCTTTTTATTCGAATAGATATTTTTTTTATGAAGCCGAATTATTATTTTCAATTAAGGTTGCCTCGGCCTTTGTTCTTGCAAGAGTAAAAATTGTTGATAGCTCGATTATTGAATAAAGCTTTAGATTAAGACTTTCAAGCCCGGAACTGCAAGCAGGATTTTGTATTTAAGTCTAGAAGTCGCGAATGTAAGAGTAAAGGCCCACAGGGGAGTTTGATAGCCGTTTTTTCAAGATTGTACAATTTATTTAAAACGGAAAATTTTAGGAGAATAAGATTCTCACATTCGCGTTTAAGTCTTAAAATTCCCGACTCCTATCAGTTATAATTTCCACCTACCCTTTTCTACAGAATGGGAAACCCTACAACGAGTTTTATAAAAGTTATAAAGAGCAAGAGGAACCTTCACAAGCCGCTTCAAAATGACGTTCATACCAACTACATACCCAACCTAATTCAAGGACTTAAGTTCGGAATCTCATGCCTCGAGGCACACTACAAATCCAACTCAATCTTTCTCATCATGACAAGTTTCGAATATAAGAAGAGCTTAAGAAGCCCAACTGTGATTACCTGCGCTGAATTTATTCTCAGCGAGAATAGCTTTAATGATATTAACACAACGGATAGGTCATAGGCTTGAACCCTTGAGTAAGTCTTGAGCTTTGATCTAGATTTCGAATCTGGTATACTCACTATTTTCCACTGTAATCAATTTCACGGTGCTATCGCTGAAGTGTTCGACTGGCGATAATAATCCAACTAAGAAGGTGGTCACGCTTTTATGATTGGCATCCCATTGGCTCCGCCGAAAAGACAAAGCAACTCAGCAAAGTAAAGACATAATGTTCCATAACACGAAAAATGCAACGACTGTCAAAAAAAATACTGCAAACTGAGCGAATGCAAATACCTCGATATCAAACTGTGCATCGTCGTCCTATAAAGCAATCGAAACAAAAAATAAAACATCTGACTTCAGTTCATCGTATGCAGAAATAAATTTTAAGGGTGGCCAAAGCCCCTTAATAACGAGTAAACTATAAGAACTAAAAAAATGAGCCAATAAAATTTCACTGCTTCTAAAAATTATGTGTGCCTATGAAAGATTCCTTGCCTGTATTCATGAGCTAGAAAATAGCTGTCATTTTTTACTTTGACAGGTGCATTCGCCATTATTTGCCAACTCGTACACAATATAATTTTTTGTCGTTGTGTACGTACTTTTTATTGAAACAAAACATAAAAATTGAAAGAGGAAAAATAAAAGAAAAACAACACAAATAGGAAAAAAAAGGACGAACCCAAGACTCTAGACGATGATAATATACTATACAAGTCTCAACACACATAAATAAACCAGCAAAGCGTAAGAAATCACTCTGACGCGCGTCTCTAATGCTGTTAAAGATGAAACTTTACAGGTACCCTACCTACCACCCCTAATGGCGGTGCTGTGAATACGGAATATGTATTCCCTCTGTGTGTCTGTCTGACTGTCTGGCATCAACAGCGAAAAATCTATGAGTATATGTACCAGCATTTTCCGCACCTTTAAAGCGAGCTTAACACAGCCTCAGCTCTGGCACTGTCTGTTTGTGTGCTCTGCTCGCGCTCACAAAGGGAAGCTGTGTAGTATTGATAATAGCCCAGGATGAGTTGTTTTTATGATACCACTCAAAATCGGGCTGTAACCATGGGGTGGTGGTGAAAGACAAAAGATGGAAATAAGCATGCAAAAAAGAAAACAAACAGGGACATCACAAAGACCAGAACAACATGAGTGCAGAACAGAATAAGGAAAAGCAAAAAAAAAAAAAAACAAAAGGACACAAGGATAAACCAGAATTTCCATAAACACAAAAATATGAATGTGTGCTGGTTCTCCCTTTAAGTCTTGTATATCTAAATAAATTGTATACGTAGTCAGAGTTACTATGAAAGTTTTTGTGTAATCAACAAATAAAACGAACGAGAAACGGATTAAATATTAAAGCAGACACTTGAGCCCTTTAACATACATACATACATATAAATTTAGCAAGGACGTATCCCGAGGTATCAAGTCAAGAGGCGAACGACGAAAACGAAAACGTAAACGGATATGAAAGGATAGGCATTTGGAAGCCTATTAAGGAATACCTTTCCTATAAGGGTGTGGTAAGGTGCGCATTCAGCGTCCTTTTGTATCTACCTAAATATGTATCCATTCATTTGTTTTTGTTTTTGCTCTTTGGCGTGCCTCTTGTTCGGTCAAAATACAAGTGCGACAAGGTATCACACACACACACATTTAAACATTTCTCTAAATTTATTTATAGTCCCATACCATTTTGGCTAGATCTGCCTGCATGTATGTATGTATATGTTAAGGGCCTAGGGAAAGCTAACGGCTTAACATGAGTCTAATGGGATGTAATGTGAATTATACGAACAAATATAAGGGTAGTCCCTAATACGATTCAAATTTCACATTGTCTTTATTTATGACAACACGATGATGTGGGTTTGGTACGTTTGCCAGCTAAGGACCACGGGAGGATATAAATTATTATTTTTTTATGCTGAGTGAGAAGAAGACTGATGGGAGCAATATGTGTGAGTTTATTTATGAACCTGCTAATGTCCTTTCTGAGTTCTGCTACCAGTATTACAATTATAAGGATTAAAGTATGACACACTCTCTTTGCATGTTCCGTCACATCCAGTTGACAGTAATAAATTTGTTTATTGTTTCAGATTCAAGTTGGATCAATTTTTTTTTGTTCGACTGAATGATGTGATTCATGATAAAGCAGGTGCACAAAATGGATTTGAGAGATCAGTTTTTTTTTGGCTGGAAAAAAATCATAAACCATTAAGAAACTTCTGTTCTAGAAATGATTACTGCTTGCATTATGTTTCTTCAAATCCTTTAAAAACCCTCATCTAAGCAGATTTTTGGCGGGATAAACGATCCTCTTTGTGAAGTGGGCGAATTGTGGAAAAAATACAACCTAGAACTCTATGAGTTTGAAAACTTTTTGGATCTAGTGCGAAAGGCAAACATCTATTTTATGGTTAGGTCTTCAAGTCCTAAAGGGAGATTTTTTAAAAGCTATAGGACGGTCCATATAATTTAATGTTTGAAGATTATTTCATGCAAATGTTGACCTTGACTGCGCCTCAAATGGTCCATCCGCTTAGTCCAATTTTGAAATACACTTTCCAACATTTCGGCCGGTATCTCACGAATAAATGCTTCAATGTTTTCTTCCAATGCGTCAATTGCAGCGGGCTTGTCTGTATAGACATGAGCTTTAACATACCCCCACAAAAAATAGTCTAAAGGCGTTAAATCGCATGATCTAGGCGCCCAATTAACCGGTCCCGAACGTGAAATAAAATATTCACCGAACTCGCCTCTCAATAAGTGTGGCATGTGCCAACGTCTTGTTGAAACCACATGTCATGCAAGTCAAGCTCTTGCATTTTGGGCAAAAAAAAAGTTAGGTATCATATCACGGTAGCGCTCACCATCACCAAGAACGGTCCAATGATGCCACCAGCCCATAAATTGCACCAAATTGTGACTTTTTCTGGTTGCATTGGTAGCTCTTGCAATGCTTCTGGCTGATACTCCAAAATCGACAAATCTGCTTATTTACGTACCCATTGAGCCAAAAATGAGCTTCGTCGCTGAACACAATTTTTCGGTAAAAAAGTGGATGTTCGTCCAACTTTCCAAAAGCCCATTCACCAAAAATTTTACGTTGCGGTAGGTCGTTCGGCTTTGAATCTTTCACCAGCTGTATTTTGAAAGGCATCACACCTAAATCCTTCCCCAAAACTTTCCACGTTGTTGAGTTACAGAGGCCTAATTGCTGCGAACGGCGACGAATCGATAATAAATTGATGGTCATCATTAACACTGGCCGATACAGCTGCGATATTTTCTTCAGTTCGCACTCTACGTAAGCGTGTTGGTGGTTTAATGTCCCACAATGTAAATTTGCTGCGAAATTTAGTCACAATAGCCCGAATAGCCGCTTCAGTGGGTCGATTAAACTGACCATAAAACGGAAGAAGCGCGCGATGAACTTTCTTAACAGAGCACGCATTTTGATAACAAAATTCAATAATTTGCAAGCGTTGTTCGTTTGTTAGATGATTCATGGTTAATTTATAGACCAAACTGAAGATGTTTTACAGTGAAACAAAACACGAAACGTGCGTCAGCTGTTTAAACCAGTGTTGCCAAAAAGATAATAGCTAAAAAATCACCTTTTAGTAATCATGTTCATGAAAAAAAAGGAGACTCTATAAGATTTGTGGACCCAACTAATCAAGGTTGCTGGGAATCAATGTTGCCGGATCGCTAAGGATGGAAAGCAGTTAAAAATCATACTCGGAAAAAAAGCTAAGAAAAGTTGCTAGAAACAATGATGATCGATCGACCGAGAAGACTTACGGGTTGATATATAAGAGAAGATCTGAATAGGATCTGTAGGTTCCAATAGTTATAGCGAGAAACGGAAAAGTGTGGACATTTAACTGGAAGACTGATATCTTCTATCAATGCACAGAAAAATTGCGGTGGGAAATTTTGAAAAAAAGAATATTCAGCTATTGCCGAAAGTATGCACCGAACCTTTTTATTCATTATATCTATTGACGATGTTGTAAGTGTGTTCAAGAACTCTAAAGTTCTAATTTATGCCGACGACACAAAATATTAACATTTCTTAATTTTTTAACATGTCCTTTTCTAGAAAACTTAATCCTCTGACCTATGCGTACAGCTTAAATAGTTATGCGCTGGTCAAAGTTAACCTGACAAGGGACTAAGGTGTACAATTCTTCTTATTGGCCTTGATTCTTTGCAAAAACGCGAAGCCTGTGATATTGTGTTTTTGCATCAGCTTATAGCCGGATATATTGACTCATTAGCACTTCTTAACCTAGTAAATTTTAGTGTTAAGTCATTTAATTCCCGAACAACTAACATTTTTGACATTAAATACCACCGTACGAACTACGGCTGCAATGAACCCCTGACGCGGATGTCAATACAAGCTAATGTTTACTGTCACATGTTCGATATTGTTTCTATTAAACTGACACTCAAGCGTAAACTTTTTGGACATATCCGCTTCATATTTTCAATCAATTTTCAAAAGTACTGGTTAAAAAAAAACCTCAACGCGTCTTGGATCGCAACAACTGATCATCAGTCTGAGGAGAATTCTACAAGCTCCAAAGCTCTCAGCATGGCGATTGTAATTGAGGCATGATAATCAATTTTTTTTGGTCAGAAATTTTGGATTTGGACTTCAGCGCAATATGGTATCCGCAAGATTGAGCTCAAGTCATACAGCAATCGATTTATTGTTCAATAATTGCAACAGAGGATTCACACCATCAAGCAAAATATTTGCGACACAGTGGCTGAAAAATATTCTAAAAAAAAAAAATATGATGACACGAGACTCTTGAAGGCAACAATTTTTCATAATGAATCAAATGATTTACTCTTTTCAACAGCATTTCAAAAAGGAAACCATAAACAGCTTTTCATGACAATAAATACAATTGACACTTAATAACGAGCAAAGTTGTTTACTAAGTAAACACAAAGTAACTAAAACATCCTCGTTCTTTTTCAAAAAATATCCTTAAACTTTCTTAAAAATGTGTTTTAGCTTACGAACAATTATAAACCCCATCAGGACATGTCAAAAAGTTAAATTCCATACATTTGTAAAGAAAGTCTCACACGCAGTCGAACCAATTTTCAAGTAAAAATTTCTAATTAATCTCAGTTCGTGGAAAAGTTTTGGCGAACAAAATTTAAAAAAAAAAAAAAAAAACTCAATCCAAGTTGTTTTCCTTTAGTAATAAACATCTTGCCAGAAAGTGCAACAAACTTTTACATCAGCCATTTCATCTGGATTCGAAGTTCTCGCCAGCCACACAGCGACGACACTCGTTACTTTAGAAATCCATTACTCTTCTGTCCCACCTAATTGCAACTTCGATCTTATTTTTTTTTCCCTTTCAACGGAATCACTTAGTTGAACATTGTTTTCTTTTTGCACTTCCTTACTGGTATCCTTAAACTATTAGAATAAAATTTCACAAATCAATTGCACTTGACAGAATGGCAATAAATTGGTCTCAAGTCAATTGAAAACCAAATTGTAGATGAAATACAAGCTTCCGACTTGAATAGATACGCCATCATGGTTTTGTTTTTTTTTTATATTTTATGTTGACTCGACTTGCTTCTTGCAATGCAAAGTGGAATTGATTTCAAAGAAGGACTTTCGGTTCAGAAATAGAATAATTTAACATTCACAGGACATACTTCTGCCGTAGCATGCAAAGAGGGAATCTCCTTAAAAGGAGGTCTTTCTGGTATTCTAAAAATAAATGAAATTAATTGGGTATCTTTATTGGAAGTTGTTACTAATACCTATTGTTACCTCAATGGACGATTTTGTGTTGATGAACATTTCCTTGGTATAAAATTTCCAATTTCTATTTTGTCCTTTTGCTGAAAATATTTTATAATTGGAACAGCAACATTTTTGCTATAAAGGTCAATGTTGGCAAAGAAGGTATTTTGATGTAAACTTTTGAATAAGATGTGAACTTTGGGCAACATTAAGGAGGTGGCAATGTCAGGAGGATGTTGAGAATCGCTATCAATCAATCATTACAACGATAGAACCAACGTCAGAGTGGGCATTTTGTTCACATAATTCCTTTCAGCTTTTACAATGTTAATCAAAATGTATCATTTTAGCCGAAGAAGTTTTTAAAGTGAATGAAATAATTGAGTAAAAGATCGCGGAGTACTTGTGACTACCTTGTAGGAAATAATTCAGCATTGAGAGAGTCTTTTTGGGTCATCCTGTGTAACTTCCAATTGGCTGAATTTTTCTGTAATATAATTGTACGTTGTATAAATGGTCCACTAATCTAGCAAATAAATGAATTTTACAATGTTTCAACACCAACGGAACCAACTGACAATGTTTCCCTGTTGAACACCTTTGAAAGTAGGACGAAAATCGAAAATAATAACTGCTTGACTTTTTCCTGTAAGGTAGACTCTTAAGAGGTGTTGAACCTCAGAGAGCTGGAAAAAAGAAGTTATTTTTCAACTTGTTCAGCAGGATTTACTTCGTTCCTATTGAGTCTGGTCTTAAAATTTCCAGCCTTTGCTCAGTTGCTGCGTAGTTTGTTCTTGCATAATTCAGTCTATTGCGATGACTAAGATTATGACAGGTAGGACGCGACTATATTACATTTTTGGTCACAACTTGTAAAGGGTTTTTAAACAGGGAGGCTACAAAAGTAGAGCGACAGGGACAGCAAACGACATCATATTTCTTGCCGCTCTTTTGACATTTCACTTCAGTAAGGTTTGCCATTTCATGATGGAAAGATATACGAGACAACAACGAGTCGAAATTATTAAAATTTACTACCGAGTCAGTGGCCTCAACGTTAAGAGTGCTTCTTCCAATTTATGGTCGTCATAATCGTCTTAGCAGATCAACAATTGAGCGTCTAGTGGAAAAATTTGAATCCACAGGCATAGTACAAAATATTCCTGTGCCAGTGAGACAAAGAAGTCCCCGTAGTGTCGAGAATATTGCTGCCGCTGAGGCTTCAGTTGCAGAAAGCTCAATTGTGTCTCTCACACGTCGTCCTCAAGCGTTGGGCATTTCTGTGACGTCGTTGTGGCGAATTTTGCGAAAAGATCTTGGCCTACATCCTTAAAAGATTAAATTGACGCAAGAACTGAAGCCGCTTGACCACCAGAAGCGTCGTATGTTCGTGAATTGGACTGAGCAACAACTTGAAAGTGATTCGGATTTTCATCATCTTTAGCGATGAGGCTCATTTCTGGCTGAATGGCTCCGTCAATAAACAAAATATGTGGTATTGGTCAGGCAGCAATCCACACGTACTCCATGAGTCATCAGTCATTGCATGATCCGTGATGATCAAGACCAGCTTGTTACTGTGAATGGGGATCTCTACCGTTCAATGATAACTGAATATTTTTGGCCCCAGTTGGATGATATGGACTTGTAGGACATGTGGTTCCAACAGGATGGCGCCACAAGCCACATAGCGAATGGCACAATCAATTTATTGGAAACCAAGTTTGGAGAACGTGTTATCTCACGAAATGGTCCAGTCGCTTGGCCGCCTCGGTAGTGCGATTTGACGCCGTTAGACTATTTCCTGCGGGGCTACGTCAAGTCTATGGTCTATGCCAACAAGCCAGTGACGATTGATGAACTTCGTACGAATATCGAACTTGAAATTGCAGCAGTATCGGCCGATTTATGCTTGAAAACCGTCGAAAATTGGGTTCAGTGTCTGGACTTCTGCAAGCGTGCCCGTGGTGACCATGCAAAAGGAATCGAGTTCCATACATAATGGCATCGAACGTACTTTCACAAGAATAAAGAATTTCATTGATATCCAAAACCGTTTTTGTTTTATTTAAAAAGCTTTTGTAGCGCTCTTATTGAAAAACTCTTTACAAAGAATAATTTGGACTCCAAGTTTTGCCTTTAAACATGGTAAGTAGAACAGTACGCACAGTAGAACAGTAGAACAGTAGAACACTTTCGACCACAATGTTATGGCGATTGCCTAGGAGTCTCTAGTTGTTAAAATGAGTCTGTCTTATCTCTGAGGTCACCCACAAATCATTTATACCGAAACTGCATTTGAAAGTCTTCTTATAATTGAAAAAAAAAATATTCCCTTCGTTAGCTCCTCAACTCCTCTATAAAAAAAAAACTCACTCTAATCCCATTTATCGTAAATTTCACTTAAATCAATATGCTGCAAGATGTTATATAGTCATCCGGACATTATGGATAGCGTCCTAATAGAAGATTTCTTACCTGTCTTTAAGTAAGCCACCCGCTTAGGTAATAATCGATGTTAGACATTCAATTTGCCACGCTTGACCCCGCACTCATCCTTAAATGTGAGAAATAATAATAAATCCTCGGAGTTGGATGAAAATGCGACTTTCCCATTCGTTTAGCCATGACGTCTTCCTTATCTTGAGCAAATTGAAACCATTTTTCCTTTTCGTTAAGAGATTAAGTGCCATAAAGATATATTGTTGGATTTTTTTCTTTTGCTGATAAGCCAATTCCACTCGAAATGCGGATTAGAATTTTATCGTTTGTTCCTTGGGTATTTGGAGTCGACTCGGTGGACTCAAAGCAATCGATATAAGGCAAGTCTTAAAGTAGAGACATTTTAAAAGTTAAAAAGGGAAAATAAGGTTTGAAACTGGAGTCTTAAGCCAGCGTACTTTGTCTATTTATGAAGCTTGGATTTCGACAAACTAGTTTCGAAAAATATAACTATTTTTTCAGAATTTTTTTTTGAAAACATTTCTAAATTTGACAATCCCGGACGCCAAATGAAGTTTAGATTTCGAGGAACGCAGATTTGTTCAGGATTTTTTTTGTCACGTTTAAGAGACTTTCTTTCACCAAAAAAGTGACTTGTTGCCTGTGGAAAATTCACATATTCAACGTCCATAGCATACGTTTAAAAAAAAATAGGTAGTTAAACAAAAAATAGGCCTAAACGAAATCCTTTATGGAAGAACATATAGTAGTCTTTTTTTTATTTTGGGATCAACCACAAATCTGGATAAAAAAAAATACATCCTTATAGTGATTCAGAGCCAACTTACAAATAACTGATGAATGAGGAGGGATAATTTTGAAGGAGGTGTAAAGGAAAATCATGTTTTAGGGTGCATAGTAATGACTGCAACTTAAAGCCTTAAAGATCCAATAGCCGTCAAACTGCGCATAGCTTTTAAGGACTCTAACGAGAGCTGTAGGGTAAATATGACCTTGAAACCATCAAACACCTTCTATACCCCAATTACAATTGCGATGTCGCTGCTTCAATGAAAATTGAACAAGAAGGTTTAAGCTACTCTCTACTAAGTATTTTGTGGATTATGACAATGGATCTTTCAGGCCTAGTTAGGGATAACATCTTTTCCGACCTCATTTAAGTCCGATAATAATGGAATCAAGTTTGGAGTGAAAATAAAGTTCACTGTTGCAGATGACACTCAAATCGTTGGGGGAACAAACTTTATGAACGCGTCCATTTCAGTTGAAAAAGAAATCACTAAAGCCTCTGTTAAAGGCTAATGGCATATGGATCACCTTACTTGAGGTGAAATGAGTATATGCTAGTTGCGGATGAAAGAATCAAAATTTATTGTAGTTGGTATCCCTGACTGATACCTTGGGTGGCTTTTAAAGAAAGCTGGAGGAACCAGAAAAAATTCCGAAAGTAGTTGTGACTGATAATATTATAGAATACATAATCCAATCTACATAGGCACATACTATACATAAGGATATTCATCTGCCCAAAAATTATCCGAATTGATTTCGAGATGGAATAAGCTTGCAATGGAAAAACTATGCGTCTCTAATGGTGTTCTCGACGAAGTGGGCAATGGACAGAGCTTGGCAAAAGATACTTACCCGGTCCACGCTTACTATGAATGCGTATATGTTTACTACTTATCGGCTTGGTTAAAAGTTTGACTAGGAGATTGATGCTTTTTGTAGCAGCTGAGGTGAGAAATCATCTTTAAGTAGGTTTATCTTCCCTTAACAAACAAATCTTCTTTAACCTAAACAAAAGAAGTGTTGTTGTTGATTTTTAAGCCATGCACTGAATTCACTATATGTATGCATGCGTTATTTTTTTGGCCCTGTAGTTATTCCCTTGGACTATTGCCAATAACTTGCCAGGGGCAGGGCCCTGAGAAAAGACTACATTTAAGTCTCGCTGGAATGAAAGTAACTTTTTGTTGTATGGCAAAAATATGCGTGTAACAATTTAATCTTTCGACACATGCCTCCACCGAATCTAATCCCTTATCTCCCAATAAAAGGCCTAACAATGTTGTTTATCTCAAACAGTCATCGTAAGCCAAACGATAAATCTTATCGGTAATGCTAATAAATATCGAACCATCGTATAGCACAATTAGATACTCAGCTAAGCGCGTAATTTTCCAATACAACTCGCATCAAAACAATGAGTACTGTGCATGATGGGTACACCACCCGTTTAACAATGAAACGCATACAAATACATAAAGGATATGTGTATCTGTAAAATACAATGCCTTTCAACCACAATGCCACTGTATTTTTTTGAAGTTGAGACTTTTTTTTTTTTGGAATGCAGCATAAATTCCACGGATTCAACTGAAAGTCCCGAGAGTTGTGCACACGCCACTGGGCAGACTGTTTTGTAAGTCCTGCCGCTACATTTGTATATACATGTGTTCACCCACATGTTACTCTGCATCGTCGAAAAAATGTGTATATTTGTTAGATAGAGAATTCGATCCAATATTGAAAGGGAAACCACCGCACCGCCACGAGATTGATAGTCCTTGTTGTTTTTGCGCCCGGCCAGTTTCTGAATCGGTATTCAGATCTAACAAAGTGGAACTGCAGTACAATTGTGCCTTGCAGTTTGTATGCCAGGTGTATCAGCATTCAGTATGCTCCATTAGGTATGCGATGGCAAAATGCAATTTCCCCGATGAAAAGTAACAAAGAAAAACCAAAAAAAAAAAAATAAACAACATTCTGTGGACAGAAGTTTTGAAATGAGGAAACAAAAGAACAAAGCGAAAAAAGTCCAATTCATCCATATGTTGGAAAATTTGAGTTGAGTAGAGGATTTGGTAAGTTAGCGACGTCGAATGCATGCCTTGTCCATGCAGCTTTTTTTAAAAATGCTTCACAAAGCCCCCTTATCTTTCTGCACAGTGGGGTGGAAAACTGCTCGCCGCTTTCTGGTGAATTGACTTAAGCGATTGTGTTCCTTCGCTAGGGGAAAAAAATGAAGAAGAAGAGAAAAGGATTCCAGAGAAATGTTAATATTTGATGTGTGTACTTTGTGGAAAATGTACCAGAACATCAAAATTAACTTGTAGATTAAGGGAAACGTCAGTCAGTTAGTGGTTGTTCTAAAGGCATATTGATGTTCTCTCAAATCAAAACACTTTTGACATGTGCTATCTAAAATGGATTTCTATTTCAATTACACGTCAATGGAGGACGTTTATGCTAAAATCGGAAAATATCTTTGGTAGAGCATCCAGAAAGTGATGCCTATATGAAATGACTGATTCACAGACTTTGCTCATGAAAAGATCAACAGCAACCTGGCTGTCCCTAGACGGTTGATCTACAAACCAAATCGACCTTTTGCTGACTGACTTAAGAAACTCGACAAACATTTTGGTATACGAACGTTCAGAGGTGCTAAAGTCGACACTTTCCTAATTGAATCAGAATTCGACTGTTTAATATTGGACCTCTGCACAGAGTTACAATGGAGAACGCCTTAGGATACCACAAAAAATTGATAAATTTGAAATTCGTTTTAATTATTTTACATCCCATTTTGAAGTTCTTGTTTTTCTTGCATTGCATTTTATTATTTTTCTCTCAAAATTAACTTTTCTGGTTGAATTTTCGCTGAATCCAGCTGGATCCCTGAACTTTTTTAAGCTGGTAGCAATATGGTACATAGAGCATCTTAGCTTAAGATTCTCAAATAAGACAAGTTCTAGCTCAGTTGTCAGAAAGATGAAGATACCGCGCGTTAGCCCGGGAGACAAACTAAGTATCTTTGCAAGTGTTAAACGAAAATCATCAGAGGAGATTGGTAGTGTTTGAAAAAAACCAACTCAAGCCAATGAAATAGTTCTCCAACTCAGTGTGGACGAAGAAAGGATACACAATGCGGGTGCAAATGCTTTAGAAGTTGATTTTATTAAAATATGTCAGAGCTAAAGGGAGCGTTCATCAGATCATCTGTTAGATTTGGGAGACTAGAAGCGTGGCCGAAAAGTGTGGATGTGCACTCCTCTTGCAGAAAATATTACCTTGTTTAACGTCGCCTACAAGTTTCTGAGCAGTGTATTGGATGAGCATCTGAAACCCTTTAAGTGAGGCTTCCGGTCCGAAAAATCGAGAGTAGACCCAATTTTTGCCGTGTGTTTACTCCTGGCAAAGAGCAGCATGATCCATGGTTTGATAGTATTCATCGCACTGGATGGCTGAATTCGGGATCTCTCAAAAGCTGATTCCGTTATGTAGCATTACGCTCGAAAACAAGCGATATTTTGTACTGTTTAGACGAAGAACTTCCGAGTAATTGTCCAAGATCCACACCGGCCTCCGAGAAGGTCATGGCCACCGTCATGAGATTTCTTCAAAGTATGTATTAATCAAATAGATAAGAACAGTGATCAGATGGTTTCTTTAGTTTGTATAGGCCACAAGCTTCAAAATTCCTAACTCGAAGGACGAGAACTATCCTTTACAAAAGCCTAAATTTTGAACTATAGGAATCTTAAATTATCAGTGGTTGTTGGACCTTGGACGAAAGAGCGATACGGTTGCCTGTTATACATGCCAGTGAAAAACGCAGAGCCACAGACATGTAAAATGACTCTTAGGAAAGGAAAATAAAATTTGGAGTTATCCTTGACTTTAATACGGAACAGAATCTTAAAGGCAAGTCCGCACACAAAGTTTTTTCTTTGGAGACACTTGAATAAGTAAACGAGCATTTGCGATCATAGCTTCCTTAAAAACGAAGTATTCTATTTAAATAAATAAATAAATAAATCGGCAGCGCGACAGGTCTTTTAAAGGCCAGGGCCTAGCTTCATCATTTGTGTGTGTGTGTCTTATATTTTTTCGCAAATGGCTGTATTTGGATCTACATTTTATTGCCGACTCTGAACGGCCAAATAACCTCACCCGACTGAAGCACGGGCACCCAAAGTAAAGCTATGCGATCCAATTTTTGGTGTGATTGAAAAACAGAAACGACGATCCGAGCGCATTTTTCTATCAAAAGATTGAAAAAATTTAGTGGCAATATGTTCCAAAAAGTTTAAATTGATATCAGTGAGAAATAAAAAAATATGCAACCGAAACAAGGAAAATCGTATGGACCATTTCAAAGTATCGGCGAAATTAATATTGCAAGAGCTTCAGCTTCTAATGGTCACCAAGAATCATAAAGGACATACGGTTTTAAATCAAAAGGAAACTTTCAACGCCTTTCGTATTTATCAATCAGCCGGAAACAAAAAATTGTACGCTTTTGTCAAAAAAGTATGTTTTTGCGGCGGGTATGAAGTTCTTCAATAACAAAGTGTATCATAATTTAGCCTTTTCTTTAGCTGAAAATAAATAAATTAAATTTCACGAAAAACAGTGTAAAAAGAACATAAGTTCAAAAACAAAAACCATTTTTTTTAACTGAAAACTATAACTTTTGAAATGTTTGAAAACTTTTCAAAAATATTTGTTTTATTGCTTTCTGCCCAAAATAAATTCTTAGTTTGCTTATTTTTTTTTTGTATTTTTAAGATATTTTTATTAATTTTCTTGTCACTAAGAAAAGTGTAGTTTTCTGGTTGTTGCACTGTTCGCTTCAATTATTGCTACCGCTTGGAGATGCGTTTTACATTCTTAGCAAAGAAACGGAAAAAATTGAAACTGAAAAGAAAGGATACTTAAAAAGAAGCGGCTCTCATTAGATCGACATGAAAGAAAAATAGTACAGAAATACTAAAGTAATTTTACAGTGGCCGGGAGAACACGATAATCTGAAAATAACCACGTGGTAAACTCCGTTTGTAGCTCACACAATACCTTTATTTACAGCCAAGTTGATGCCATGTTAAGGAATAAATATTACACAGCCCTCCTCAGGCCTATGCTCACTTACGATTTTCCCCGTGTCAATATGGGATAAAGTGAAATTGAAAGACTTAAGGACTTTAAAAGGATATTTCTGAGGGCTAAGGCCTGCACCAACAGTCTCTTTGCTTGCACTTTCTATCTCAATGGCATGCACCATGAGAAATATAGTATCTCCTTTACGACTTTATTTTTGCAGAACCATTTCTCTTGTCAAAATAATTAACAATTTTCTCTTTTGTTTCATATTCCATGTAACTCTCCTCCAGTTCAGAAGGCGGTATCAGACCGCGATATGGAAGCAGTTGTTTCTATTCCACTGCACAGTCTCTCTCTAGAAGCAAAGTTGGCCTTCAATTTAGAAATAAAATCTACGTTGCCAAGGTTGATAATACTAAGTGTTCTTTTGTAGATATTAAACAAGATTTTATAAAAATGTATCCTTAAAAAATCCATACTTCTTGATTCTATACAATCTAAGCAGTTATTCAACTCCCCACGATTTAAGACCTCGCGCAAATGTTTATTATAGCTCAAATGATTCTACTCATCATCTGGCTTTCAAACTCCTCGCGGCATGACGAGTATGCACAATTGACCATTGCCACTTCAGTCCTCTTTCACCATTGGTAGGTCGCACAGAGTACTTGGCTACATTGATACTCTGAAAAGGATGACGGGTACACGCTCCAAGTTATTCCCTTTCAAACCGATACTTACATAAAACCTACTCCCCCTATATTTATGAAGGACTGTATAAGGCCTCTGCGGTGCACTGTGATAGGGTGCGGTGGTCCTCTGTGATTTAAATATCAAATGTGCACATAGATATTGCAAACAATGCAGACGATGTGGTCCGAAATTCAAAATGCATGCGACCAGAGAAGGTTGAAATCTCTTATCCTTGTTTTTTTTTTCACCCTCGCCCCCCACGTTTTATTCCTCTTCCATTCGCATTGAGACTACGTAGAGAAATCACCATCATCATCGTAGTTTCGTATGTAAATTCTGAATGGAGCTGTGTTACTGGCGGAGTGATTCTGTCGGCATTGGTATGGTGAACCGGGGAAACAAATCGACAAAGTAGAAATGTAGATTGGTGAAACATTTCGTTGGTTGTGGAATCCTTTATTATGGTCGAGTAGGATTTAAATCATAAGAGGACGACTATGATGATGGCAAGTGCAGCATAAATACTAAAGTAATTGCACACACGTTTTTTGGGGTATCTCCTGAGCAAGTATGTTCGTAATTTAACTTCAAAAACGGAACAGGAGTTGGGTAATGAAAGATTTGCCTCGTTAGAGATGAGAAAAATTAGTTTGTTCGCTCGCTTTTAAACTTCTAATGGAAGTCCTTGCCAATGTTCCATTCCACATGAAAGACAAAGGATTGGCAGTGATGTTCTACGTCTTGTTTTGAATTTCATTGTACAGTCTAGATTTTTTAACCTAATCTCTTCATTTAATGGACTAGGCCAGTCTTCATTCCTCATGAAGTCTCATTTGCCCTTTACCTGTTTACATTCAAAGCCAGTAATTTCACAGTCGTCATAGGGATATAGCCACTCCTTAGTAGCATAAACGAAGATTAGTAATCTACGGTTTTCTAAGGTTACTCAAATGTTTTTCCTGGCTTGACTTAAATTGCACATTTGCCTAGGATAATGGCGACTGCTCTCCATACGGTACAGAGAACACTTCTGTCGATTTGGTATTAAGAATTGTTTTTAATATATGTTCTTATTGAATTAAGAACGTGATGCAGTGGTTCGAAGCCTTTAGAACAGCAAGCATTTTTCACATAAGAATAGTCTTTCCCTCACCATTCAATGTAAACTTTTGTACATGTAGTGGACCTTAGAATTTAACTCTGGAGCTTCAATCTTCAGAATCTATCATTTCACATCATTGATTTATTGTTTCTTGGATTGGATAATGTATGTCTAGCAACTCCACCTTAAGACTTTAGATGGCTGGAGCTGCCTTACTGCAATGAAGATCAATTTCAACTACCTTCATCGGTTTCACTTTCGTCCTTCACAAAGAGTTTGGCCTTATCGAGCTAAAAAAGGTGTGTTATTTGAGCAGATCTGAGAGCTCATGAGTATTACAAGCCTTAAATCGTTCAAATTGTTCGTAGTCTAAATCTCTCAATCATTTATTGGGCCGAGGCACCTCCTCTGTGGCCATTCCCTGGTCTGGCAGAAAAGCTTTCGTGTTTATCTTGTCAAGAGAGACTGCTTGAAGTTGAGCTTTCTGCTGGTGTCAGCCTTCCTCATTTTCAGTAAATGAGGCAAGCTAAGTGGCAATGTTCTATTCATGATAATTCATGATAATATACCGATCTGGAGTCGGTTTTGCTGTGCATTTATGTATAATGTGTTAGCTTGTTCTAGTCTCTTGGTAGCCCTCTCTACCAGGGCTAGAAAAGTGTATTTTATAAGTGCAACACTTTATTTGAACTAGGGCTAGCATCTCTTAGTATAACATGAACAACAAGATAAACATCGCAAATGAACGTTTAGATCATACCCAACCTTATAAAGGTCTTGGAGTATTAAGAATGTGCAATTCTAAAATAAAATCATACTTTCCCAAGTACTCTTCCTTCGGGCAAGCACAATTTTGGGAAAAAAAGTTATCCATTTAAATACCTAGCAAAAAAAGCTTCGCATCCTGTCTTATAACCAACGAAAACGATACTTATGGATTGAGGATATAAGCTTAGTTAGAAGCAGGAGCTAGCAAGCAAAGAAGTGCCTAAAAACTTTTTACATATTCTGGGTGAATTGTGAACGTGCCATTCTAGAGTTGGGACCCGGTGAACAGACGCGGTGATCAAACTAGAACTCGAGGCAAAAGGTCCGCATATGGATTTGAATAGCATGATAATTAACAAAAAGTTTTTTATTAATGTTCACTGCCAAGAATCCACACAGAAACTTTGAAGTGAATGGTAGTGAACCTTTCAAGTCCCCGTGTTAACTCATATCCTAAGGGAGCACATCCCATGCAACCTAACGTGACATATATAACGTCGAGTCAGCCTCTTCGAGAGGAGTGCTTTAATTGCCAAATCACACGTTCAACACTTTCCAGAAGTGCCAGAATGTGCCGTTTGTTGGAATTTAGGAATTGTAGGTTTTTAATGTGAGACGTGATCAAAAAGATCTTCAATTACCAAATTGAAAGCTAGAAAACTGCATTAACTTGAATGCGAACTTTCAGACCGATAACACAAAAACCAATTAATACGAAGTTAAAGCAGTCAAGTATTTTCTCTTTAAGCTTCGTAGTATGCACTCAAGTCGAGCTTCATGATTTTTATAAGCTGACCGAAGCGTGTATATCACTTCTTTAAATAATTTCATAATGCAGGATTTGTGGTTGATGGCAACTGCTTTCCAAGTGAACTTCTTCTAAGTCTGTTGGCTTGTGGCGTTTTATATATATTGGCTTTTTAGATGACACAGAAGACGTGCAGCATGTTGAATCTATTTTATGTTTATTTGTATTTATATGATGGCTATAAGAGGCCTTGGTAAATTGTACGTCGAAATTTCTTTAGGGCCAAATTATATGAGACAGGTTGATGATGCCTTGGAATCTCCTTATAACTTAAAAATAAATCGATAAAATAGCAGTTGAGGAAGTGGAAGAAAATTCTGTGCTTCCATTATTGTGATATCATATCGAAGTAAGCTTTAAGAATTTTTCCTTTTAGACTCTGGCAAAAGCGCCTGAATGAAGACAATATCCTGATCCAGAGCAATTCATTCAGACCTTATAACCTCGTTTGATCGGTTTTTTTGTCATATTCTAGTAAAATTTCTATCCTTGAATTTGATCATACTTTCGTCGAACACGATTTTTTTTCGAAAGGCCCAAATTTCTATAAGAAGTTTTTTTTAGTATACCAACCACGGGTCAAAGTTTATAGTGCTTGTTGAAGCATATCATTTTTTTTATTGGCATGTTGATGTGTTTGAAAGTATCCCTAAATCCAAAAAAAACATAGCTTAAGAGGTGTTTTATAAAAAAAAAAATACTCAACAACAAAGATAACTTCACTCACTCCGCGAAACCATATCGCTCTAAAGCAATGTTTTGGTAATTGTTCAAGTTATTTCCTAAGTGAAAATACAGTGACAATAGTTAAAAAGAAAAAGGTTTGGATATGAATATACTCTAAGAGTTAATAACCGTCAGATTTTTAAAGCTATTTCTAACCGCGGACTAGAACTAGCACTTCGATCCTGAAATGATACAATTTATGATTGAAACCGAAAAAAATTAAAGTGGCAAATTTTGGCATCGTTTTCTGGATGCTGGGGAATTTGTCACAGTTAATTGCCCGAAAAGTCAACTCACAATTAGTGCCATCAGAAGATGGCGGGAAGCTTTCAAAAAACACTCTTTAATTGGCTTCCGAATTGCTTAACAATATACTTTTTTTGGACGCAAGAAACTTGTCTGTCTTTATTCGGCTTAAGGAGCTGGTCAAGAGTAATCAATTTGAAAACTGTAGTGATGGAAACTCTAGAAGCATTTTACGAGAGACAAGAATAGATAGAATACTTACTTCTTGTTTTGGCTTACAAGGAGATTCTTATGTCAATTACCACAACTGTTCGAACATCCTTCGAGCGCTAGAAATGTGTGCAAGGAAGGAGTCTTTGGTATAGTGACAAATCATTACTTCGTTTTTCTTGAATAGGTGAATTAATATGCTTTTAGTAGGCTCAACTTGATTTAAAATATTCAAAAATAAAAAATATGTTCACACATCTTCAATTCACAAAAACCGTCCTTGTTAGGCCTGGGGTGAATTAATACTGAATACGATCAGGCCCAGGAACACATTTTTAAAGCAAAAATTTAAGGTTAAGTTTGTCCAAAATTAGACACACCCTTGACATGAAAAACAAAAATATATACGTTGCCGTCCTTCAATCAGCAAAATGATGCTGCACGTTTCTCTTGCTTTAACAAGACCCACAGGACGAACCCAATTTTCAATTAAATCGCCAATGTCAAAACCAATCATCCGTGTTTCATTTATCCTCACCATTTGGTCAGCAACAAAAAAAAAAAAGAGTAAGGATAAAACTAGATCCCTACCCTCATTCATCTTGATTCCATCCCCTGCACTTACGTACATCTAATTCCGAAGACCTGTGTTTATCGCAGCCTAGAATTAATGAAATTGCTGTTTGCGTTCCAGCTGTAATTTCTCTCGCCCACAAGCACACACCCGCCCACTCCCCCATCCAAGGATATTCCATGCAATTCAATTTCAATATCAAATACTCAAAGTCTGAATACGAAATACTCGTTCCTATTGATTTTCATTTAAATGCCCAGATTATGCTGGACGATTTGGAGCGGCAGCCCAACACAACCCTCGGTCCGCATAGCTTTTATCTTTAGCGAAAAATTATGGCTCCTCCCGTAGACCTAGTGACCATGAATTCCCACATTCCATTCAAATTCGTCTTCTGTTCCAACATGCGAAAGTTATAATTTATTCAATGCGAACAGAAAGAATCTATCATGGCACACGATGGAGAATGTCCAAAAGTAGACCAGCTGTACGCACATGGGACATAATCGTACATAACCCTTGGCAAGGGATTGCGTAGAAAAAGTCGCCGCAAAACATTCTTTCCGGGTTAATGCCGTCCTGGTTAAGTGTTTCCCAGCAAACTGGGTCTAGGTTTCGTCAGTAGCCTTCCACAAGTAGTCTGCTGGTTCATTCGAAAGGTGAAAACGAGAGGCAGGCCCGATTTTGCGCAGAGAGCAGCTCTCTTTATTCAGACAGCTCGCAGTGAACAGGTTCGAACTGGATGAGAGTAAAGGCAAAACTTTCGGAGTTGTTCGACTGCTGGAGACCAACCTCTGACGAACTTGGCCGAAACGTTGACAGGCGACTAGCTGAATCCTGCGGACAAGCGGAGTCGAACAGCACAGCTGTGCACTCGACACGTGCTACAACCATTGTTGGAGCGGTAAATTGCCGAGTTTTATTTTTAACAAGTTCGCACTGAGTTTGATCAGAAGTCAAGAACAAAAAATAATGCAACCTGGATTGTAACTTCGTTTCAACTCAACCCTCGTTTTATTTGAGTTGAACAAAGGTTCATCCCTTGAGATTGACGTGGTTCGAAGGGTGGATATCGCTACCCTTGGTTTGGAGAATTATTCCCAATTTCGCAAGGGATATTTATTTTGTAGAAATCCCACTAGTTGCTGTTAGTCTTAGGGATAAACAACCAAGTTTGAATATCTCGATGACGTAATGCAAAAAACCCCAGGGTAACGACAAATGTGAAAAGGACTATGGTATATCCTTCAAGGAATTACTCAATATTTCAAGTCAACTAAGGCGAAAATACGTTTGTTGCATGTTGTTTGAGGGAATTTTTTTTTGTGTGGTAGAGTGTTGCCTAAGGTTCGATTGAAAAATTCCCAAGGAAATCGAACGAAATGTCCCTTTCCTTTTTTTTCTTTAAAAATCTCTCACTAACCACACTTTCCATGTTTGAAATAGAAAAGGGTGGGCCATATTTTGATTTCTTTCTCAAATGGAGATTCAAAAGAGTAAATATTTAGGAATAGTTATGGAATATTATTTTAATCAAATGACAGACTTGGCTTCATCTTCATGTGAAATTCTCCTTAGAAACTCTCGGGCTTACATGCACACATTCGCTGCAATATTCTTCGTTCAGAGAACAGGACGAATATGTTTGGTTATCAATTAATAAACCAGGCATTAGTACTTAAGAAACTCAAAATGGCAATAAGCGTCCCCTCTTGGACTGTCTCCTACTGAAAGATTACAAGATACACGATTTTTCGAGTTAGGGTACTCAGTCCTGTTAACTTTTTTGCCTTGCACACCCCAAAGATTAATTTTATCGCATCATGGCACCCAATTTGGGTGTAACGTTGATTGTTTTCAGATTGAAAGGCGCTGCAGCAAAACAGGAGATGTCGTTGTCGTCTCCATCCTGCTTTCATTACTTATTTGGCTTAAGGGGGTATTCTAGTCTAGAAATCTAAAAAAATCGTTTTTTTTATATTTTCAAAGTTTAACTATTCAAAAATATATATCTTCAAAGGATTTTTCAAAATTCAAATTATTTTCGGAGATATCGGTATTTTGCTGACCCGGCATCCAAACTGGTTCGGTTGGAACTAATCAAACAAAAGACATTAGGGATTCTCCGTCCACCTGAATCCATATTTCTCAGTAAAACCTTTTGTCCTTTGTTTATATTGTAATACAATAACCCAAGGTGACTTGTATCTTATATATTTACGTCCAGCTGCTAACTGTGATGTGCTGTGAGTGGAATAAGAATATTGTGAAATATTGCTGTTTAAATTTTTAATGAAGGCTTCATTCCCAGATTGACTGCTCCGAGATACGAGCATCCAACGCATCAAAGGAGGCCAGAACTGCTCGATATGGAGAGAGTAAGGGGAAGGTCTGATATATGAAGCACGAAAGGCAGATTGAATAAATGTAAGTCTACAATAGCATTTCATGACTTAGACTGCGAAAAACTTTACCCGAAATTTTAAACGCCTTTTTCTCGAAACTATCTTTTTCAAAACAATACCCACGATTTCTCAGGTTCTACTGGACCGATTTACCTGAAATTTTAAGAGAGTCTTCCTTATAGACTTGTCTATGTCTGGAATTCCTAAATTTCCATTACTTTTTTTTTAATTTCGAAATAGTCAAAAAAAGTGGTAAAAAGTAGTGGTGTGAAAAAAAATTTGTCTTACTTTTCCGTTGTTCTAGACATTGCGACATTTTTTTTTTGGTTTCAGATTGCTAGGAGGGTTGAAATCGTGGGTATGGCGTGGCGCCAATTTTTTGAGAGCCCCACTTCATCATCTGCTAATTTTTGAGATCTTCAACTTTTTTTAGTTTTTTCTGGAAACTGAAAATATTAAATGCCTTTTTTTTATGACACTTCAAAAATTACATGAATTTCATGCCTCCAGACTAGAGAACCCCCTCAAGTAATTTCACATCTTTTTCTCTACATGGATCCCACATGTGTTTCACAGTGCATTAGCGGTGAGCCACAACGATTCTCAAAATTCTTGCTGATATCCTTAAATTATTAGAAACTTTATTTTTACATTTCACTTCTGACTGCAAACTCATTGTATCGAACCTTTTTAAATCGGTTTCTTGTTAAATTCCGACCTACATCATTACAAATCTTTCAATATGTTACCCGTCATGTTCATAATGGGTTTTTCGTCTGAAAATTAAACAGAAACATTTGTGTTTATGTACCATCAATGATGCCCCAAGCGAAAAGCTGTTTAGAATTTAATGTTCATAGATTCAGTCATGCAATTCTGTTAGGAAAGTATTGAAGCTTCAACAAAGTATAAAGGTTTCATCCACAACCCGAAGGCAAAAGTGTTGCTTCTCATCTTTTGTGTGCTGTAACCCCAAAGTAATTTATATACAATAAGTTGGGCATATGTACAAAAACCAGGAAGGACTACAGAAATGTTTATGGTTGAATATATTTATTCTTGAAGCACACTGATGTACTTTAAATGGGGCAAAAAAAGGTCAAAGAAGGAATTTTCTAAAAAGATGGCGAGTTAGCTCAATAATTGACTATCTGCATCAAATTAAGTACTCTAAGCTAAATATGGTCATCGAAAAATGATGTCTTCCAGTGCATATTGTACATAACCGCATCATCGTTAATAAACTTCGCCTCGACACCGCAGGGGCACAAATGGGACTGAAAATCTGTGATGATTGAAGATGCCCCCGAATTTTTACACTATGCTCGATGGGCTGTGCTGTGAAAAATTTCCATCTGGTCTGGGAGCAGAGAATTGGCACTCGCCAACACGACGGATACTGAGAAGACACTTTCAGACATCTTTCAAGGCATCTTATTCCAAAAGCCTCATGGCTTGCATTTTATAATAAAAAACCGAGCGTCCTTATAAGTTTGAAAAGTAATTATGAAAATTTGGCGGGGTACTAGCTTCTGAGGAATGATGAAACAAAATGAGATTTAATGATACGTCAGTCACAGGCAATTGATTCTGTCTCTGTCTATCCAAATAAGTAGATATGAAACTCCTTCTTTGAAGGATAAAAACTGAACTCTACAAAACAATCATCTTCTATATGAAGCCAAATAATAGACTCAAGAATATAAGATTCCAGGTCCAGATACAACAACGAACTCGATAAACTCTACTATGATGTCGATCTAGCCCGTAAGGTAAAAAGTCGTACAACAGCTCGGCTACATCGAGAGATGTGTGTCTTCGAATTCTAGCCACTAGATTCAAGAAACAACGAAAGACAGAAGCTGCGGTTCAAAAATTAAGCTTTCACGGATGCCAGGTCTTAGTTACGTTAGCTTAAGTCCAGGTCTCTCGAGAATTCATGGATTGATAAGTAAGTAAGTAAGACACTTAAGAACATTAGAAGACTCTTTCAGACGAGTGAGGTTACACGCTTTATACTATACATGGTTTAAGATTTGATTCTGTTCTTTTTGTATTTAAGTCACACTTCCAGGTATTTTCAAGAACCTTCCCCAATTTATTTATTTCCAGCTTCCTTATTAACTCGTTAGCAAGTTGCCACAATCTTGATCTTAAGACTTGCCCCATTGAATTTTATTTGGGTGTGGTTTTTAAAATGAAAAAAACAACGACACTCCCTTAAGCACGTTTCATATCCCAAACATAATTATTTCGTATTAATTTTTTTTAAATACTTTTGTATCCGTAAATTGTAAACATCGATTCCTTTATCGTATCGATTTAAATGTTTGGAAGTTTATTGGATATAAAAAACTTAAGCCATTAACATTTCTTTGGAGTCATAAATCTTAAACCAACACCAGATTGAATTAGTATCGGGAACACGCAAATAAAATGTAATAAATCGCCTTGAGGTATAATGTGTCAGGAGTCAGAGAACTCCAATCGATTTTAAACACAAAGTAATAATTCTTAAAATGGTTTTCCAAAACTTGGAATTAAGTGCTTTGAGAAATTGTGGAATTTAATTGCGGTGTAAAAGGATGTCAAGAATTCAACCAACTGTAGGAGTACAATTCAAGTTTGGATCAACATTTATTAAGGTATATTCAATTCCAAAAAATAACAAAGTTGTTTTGATAATAATAAGCGATCCTCTTTCTCCGTCAAAGAACTCAACCAAAATTGGCAACTAATACATTATCCATCTGCCAATTAGTGTTAATTTTCAGCGAGATGTGAAGGAGACTTTCTTCACATTCCACCAGGATATGCCCAAATTAGTTAATTATAATCAAATCCTTTGCCGCAAATAACAGGCAAATTATAATTTTCACTAGCTAATGGGATAAAAGCTTCTCGAAGCAGATTCGGCTTTGACTTGACATGAATATTTTACCAGTAAACGCCTTGAGATACATAATCAAAATTTATTTTAATATTAATTAGCTTAAGAAAAGAAATAGCAACTTAACAGCCCCGCAGGCAGCTTTAATTGAATTAGTACTTCCAGGGTGCAGTTTAAGTCACGCGAGTTAAAGTGGTGATACACAACTGGAGGATATTCGTGATGGTGTTGTAATAGAATATTCAAAACGTACAATAGTCGAAATTGTATTGAGGTTATTCAATTAAAGTAGGGCCTTTGATTTGAGGGGCACTACTAGGTGAAGTAGTATTGTCAAAATGTACAGGCCTTTGATAAATCATTCTAAGAACCGGCAGTATTTTTGAAGAGGATTTCATACTTGGAATATAAGTTCAGAGAATTTTTTATCGCATCGGCTTTTTTTTGTATATATACTTATACGTGTTTGTTGGAGGTAATCGCCTTCAAAGAAAACCTTTATTATTTCGTTAATTTTTTTAATTTTACATTCAAAGTCTACGAACAAACTGTCGACCGAATGCGTTGTTGGCTCAACGGTAAGAGATATTTAATTGTTTTCAAAAACAGAGTTGAAGAACTCAAAAAGTTCTATAAAAAAAATCCTCGATAGAATATTAGTGAAAAATATATTTAAAGTTAATTCCAATCCCCGTGAGAGATTATTTAAGTACAAAATCATAGATTCTTCTCACTTATTTTGCTTAGCATCTAGGAAATTCTATGTTTATAATAAGTGGCGGCGAATGGATCTTTTGAGTTCTATGAATATTTAACTTATTCGACGACCACTAGTTCTACTAGTGCCGCTAAAGATACTTGTTTATGCTGAAATAAATGTTTGGAATTCAGAGAGCAGTCCTTCAGACGACTCTAAAATTACATTTATGTACAATCGCATTTGGGATTCATGGGCAAATAGTTCATGTTTGATTTGAATTGCCCATAAAACGAACCTTAAATTTGTGATGTTTGGAGAACAAGATTTTCATTTGAAGAACGTGAGGTCCATTGAGAATCCTCTGCAATCGAACGTAACTGGTTTGTGCCAAAAACTTTACGAGACATAGCCGTAATTTACCTTTTTAGAATTCACTTTAATTTTCAATTTTTTCAATTTTAAGTTTTCCCATTTACACAAAAAAAAACTCCCATTCACGATAAAAGATGTTTTTAGTTTTCCTTGACGATTGAGAATGTAAATCCTCATCCAATCAATATAGAGCAGTCTTATGGGCAAAATTAGCTTCAAACCTTGAATGTAAGGCTTTAAGTGGCCTTATATTTGCCCCATATGCGCCACAAAAAACCAAATGAAAGTACGTACAAACGTTCAAATAAACAATGGAATCCAACCATGTGGACCTCGAAACGTGGAGATACTTTTGTTAACACATTCCTATAATCGGACCCATTATAAGAGCAGCTTAATGGGAACTTAACAAATATACTGATGACTGAAGTTTCGCTGGTATTCAAGTAAAAATCGTGAAACAGACAGACAAGAACTTAATTCGAAACTATCTGAATCCAAGGCAGATCTCTTAACACAACTTGGAAAACCTGATATTTTTTCTCAAGATGAAATTCCAAGTAAATGGGTTTACCAAAATGAATCTCACCGACTCCAAGTTTTTAATAATATTTAATTTTTTTGTCGGTTGAGTGAGGATTTTGTGACGCTTTTGGTTAAATTCCGTAAAGGAAGTCTTACGTGGAAACCGACTGTCTAAGTTGCTATTCGGCTAGACCAAAGTTAAATTAAATCGAAAAATTCAAAGTACATCAACAGCTGACTTTTGGCCGGGCGATGACAAGCCGCATATGTCAAGTAACTAAAATAGACCGTGCAAATCCTTAGTCGCACGTTGCTTTGTGCTGATGAAACAACGACTTAAAAAAAAATACAATTCAACAAGTCACCTGCGATTCATATCGACCTGTGTTAATGAGGTGGCGATTTGATTTTGAAAAGCAGTTCGACTTATGACTAACCGCATGACTTAAGTCACTCATGAAAATCCACCAAGAGTAACCTTTATCAGGCGTCATAGCAAAGGACGACTTCGAAAGCTAGTTTTTATCTCAGTTTTTTTTTTTTTTTTTTGTATAAGCATTGAAGTGTTTAAGACCACTCAAGAAACAAAACCTTGGTGGAGGTTTGAAGTAGAATTATTCAAGGCAATCACAGCTTATATGGTTAGTAAAAAAATGTCATGTTAAAAACTTCCAGTTGAATGGACTTAAGTGATGCTCATCTAGCAAAACTGATTTCAAGAAAGTTAGAAGGAGAAATTTTCAGTCGAATATACGCTGCTTAATGTGAAAAAGAAGCATGGAAAAAGATGGAAGCAGCCGAAAAAGATGGAAGCAGCTTTAGTTTAGGCGCAGGTTGTGCAAGGCTCGATGGCCTGATACGTAATTAAGTGATAAGATTTCCGGCAATCCATAAGTGAGTCAAGAGCGCGTCAGGGCTTGAGTGAATACTCGTATAGATGATGACAATATTGTTTAATGTATTATGCAGTAATTCATTGAATTACACACATCTACGTAACTTTCACAGAAATAAAAAATATATTAACTAGAAGACTTTAGGAGAAGATTGATCATTTTATTCTTTATTCTGAGAGCACTGCTCTTTGAACCAATTGACGTTTGTCACTCTAACAACTGATTATACTTAAATATTTGTGGATTTATGAATATCAAAATAATACTCAAAAATCGTAAGTCTTTTAACTGGAAAGTCTTTACTCAGACATTACAACTCCACGTGTCAGTGAAATTTTTCAGGTGTCCCTAAGACTCGACAACAAAGGATCCACCCAATTAAATTTAAAAACAAATAAAAGCCTAGATTGACAAAAAAAATATCGAAAGCACTTGAGGAAATCCTAATTTCATTTCCGCCAAAATCAAAACGAATCATAAATCATCATTATGCAAATTAATTTAATTTGAATGTAAACATTTCTTTTTTGTGCTTTGATTTCCCCACTCGGGAGTCCTACTTAAGTTAGCAAGGATTTTATTTACCGGATCTAACACTTTTAATTTGTTACCGTTTTTTTTTTTTTCATTCGTTTTTGTAATCCTCCTTTATGCTGTGCAAGAGATACTCGTACAATAAGTAGGCAATGGAAAAGGAAAAACAAATCCAATTTCACCTCGAAATCGTCTTTTCGTCAAAGCAAAGCAAACAATTTGTCTTTAATCAAGGAGTCCACCCCTCAATACGCAATTTTTAAGATGTCTTTCCGCGATTTATTTCATTTTTTTCTTTTGCGTATGTATTAATAATAGATACAGATATAAGTAAAAAAAAATTCACGATTTCTTTTTGATTATATTATCTGTTTCATTCGTCAGGATAAGAGTGAAGGATACCGGCATTGGTTGTTGCGACTCGAAATTCTAGTCATTAATGTTCAATTTATTTGCATTATGTTTTTATTTTTTTTTGTTTGTACGTCTTTATGTCTGCGTATAATTCAGGATGGATACAGTTGTAATTTTATTCACACAAGCACAAGATATTGGATCAAAAGTAATTCAATAATGCGTAACACACGTATTATAAGCCGAGTGGATTTTATGGAGGAAACGGATGTACAGTAGCAAATTCGTCCTTGCATGGGATGAGAATTTTTTTAGCCATATTAATTTCGTGGAAATATAATCTTGATCTTAAAGATGGGCTATTAAAGCTCAAACCATTTGAAATTTTAATGCAGAAAATTAAAAAGCATAAAAGCAGGAGTCTACTTGAGTTGAATTAACAAATTTTTAAAAAAGATAAAAATAAACAAACTCTTTTTTTGTATCGCAAGATGGGAAACTCAATATTGTTATTGTTCTTTTTAAGTGGCAGCAGCAATCCTCTTTAATATGAAAGACATACAACACCCTTCCTAGATGTGGGTTCAAAGTATTGCTTCTTTCATGGTTCGATACTTCACATTTTAACTGGGTTTGAGTTAAAATTTGTATCCATTTACTTTGAAAACATACCTTTTGGAAATCGATCGGCTTTCGAAAAATCAATTACGTCAAACCAACAGCCAATGTAGCATTTGGTTCTCCCATAGCTGTGAAGGAGTTCGGAAGGAAGACACTATTTCCAAGAGTTTTCCAGAGGAAAAAATTATGTTTCCCTTTAAATCATTCGTTATGGTTCTTATGTACGGGGGGACAATTTAACTTCGAGTCATTGGTATACTGGTTTAGCTTCACTGATCACAGATATTTTGGGCTATCAGTCTTTTCCCACGCTTAGGATTTTATTTTACCTAAATTCGCTCTAGGATATTTTCGAAACAACAACGGAAGTTATCTGAAAATAGAAAAGAGTTCTTTGCAGTCATGGCCACCCTCAAATATGAGTTTGTATTTCGGAATAAGCTTCAACTTTGAGCAGTTTTCCTTCTTGCGGCTAGAAAGTTATTACAGGCTTGTAAAGTATCCCAAGTCGGAACGCATGAATGCCACGGGATAATAGGACTACCGGTTGAAAATGTCGTTTTTTTCCTTTTTTTCAAAAATCAATGCTTTTTGAGGAAAAATAGATATAAATTCAATATTCAAAGTATTGCCTATCGCTAGCCACACATTTTTCCCATTTTTCTGGCAATTTATGGATACCCGTGCTGAAAAATTCGACCAGTTTGGCCGCAATCCACGAATCGATCCATTTTTTGACATCATCAAAATGACGGAAGTGCTGATCAGCCAGGTCATGTTGCATCTATCGGAAGAGATAGTAATCAGATGGCGCAAGGTCTGGACTATACGGCAGGTGGGGTGACATCCAATTTGAGCGTTTCAAGGTTAGTTTTGACGACATTTGCAACATGTGGCCGACAATGCTCGACAATGTTGCAAAATAACTTTATCGTGTTTTGCGTCCGTTTCCGGCCGTGTTTCCTTCAGTGCTCGGCTCAAACGCATCAATTGTCTTCGGTAGACCTCGCCTGTGATTGTTTCATTCGGTTTTAGCAGCTCATAATACACAACACCCTTCTGGTCCCACCAAATGCACAGCATAACTTTCAGGCCATGAATATTCTGAACAGCCGTCGATGTTGAGGCATGTCCTGGGTATCCATACGTTGCCCGATGTTTTGGATTATCGAAATGTACCCATTTTTCATCACCAGTGACGATTCGATGCAGAAAAGACTTCTTTTTGTGGCGTTCAAGCAGCATTTCGGACATGCAAAATCGGCGTTCAACGTCTCGTGGCTTCAATTCATACGGCACCCAATGTCCTACCTTTCGGGTCATTCCCATTGCTTTCAAACGATCGGAAATGGTTTGCTGAGCGACGTCAAGTAATTTAGCAAGTTCTTCGTGTGTTTGTGATGGATCTTGATCGAGCAATGCCTCCAATTCATGATCTTCAAACTTTTTCACCTGGCCGGGGTGTTCTTTGTCTTCGGTGTCGAAATCACCATTTTTGAACCGCTTAAACCACCGCTGACACATTCAAACGTCTATGGTGTAGCTCGGTTAAGATTCGGTAAGCAATTGATGCGCTTCGGTTGCTTTTTTCTTTAAATGAAAGAAGCATATTAAAACTTCCCGCAAATGTTGTTTTGATGGCACGAATGTAGACATTTTATGGCTTTACAAAAAAAAGGTCTTCGTGACCTTATCGTATATTTTACTAATAATAAGAGTGCACATCACGACGAGTAGGTTTTAGTCAAACAGAAGCTAGGAGTCTTACTGGGTGTCAATGTAGACCGTAATTTCCTGATTTCGGCCTGAAAAACGCTTTAGCCACCTCTTATACTGAAGGTTTCTTTGTTCAAGCCTTTTTCACAGAAAACAATGAATCCAGCTTGTGACTCGCCTGAAATCCGTAAGTATAGAAATCTAGATCTTCATTAAAGAAGACTACCTCATCATCCTATACCTTATTTCAAAAATATTAGGGGGAAATGGTGGCACTCCGATTTCATCATCCTGTTTGAAATATTTCAATGCAGTATAATAGATAACGTACATGGTATGAGCTTTTAATTTCCGCACTCTTTTTAACACATCGTGAATGAGAAATAAGACAAAGTCAAATATCACATTTTTTGATAATTTTTTGAAGACTATAGCCCATGATTTTGAAATGCACCTCCAATGAACTGTACGCATTACCACCTCATAACTCTGAGGACTTTCAAATGGCAAAAAATTTATTAGTTTAGCCTTGCGGTTTATCGCATCAAAGTCTTCCTTAAAATAGACTAACAACACGTTTACCTATTTATTCATTTTTGTGTAGTATCCTGACAAGAAAACGACTTGGATTCAGTCGGGCTGTCATTTTTTGCGCGAAGCCATGATGACAAGGGTAAATAAATAAAGAAATACGAAATTCTTTCTGGGTTGGTATATCTCAGACTCGAAATGGGCCTAGAGGGTTTATCATGGCAGATATACTTTACGGAGGTTTGCAAAGCACTTGCTAGAGGTATAGAATGACATGTGATACTTTTCGGTTTCGAGCTCGGGAATTTGTGCGATCAACTAACTACTTAGACATCAAAATTGGAAGGCCATGTGAGCCTTTTAATCGTTGAGGAATTTGTCCAGTATTATTTTTGACACTTCAAACAACAAAGGTCACAAAAATTAAAAAAAGTCAGTATGGAATAAGCTAAACTAAAAATTTGATTTTTGTTTATTCAATTCCTCGCTCCCCGCAATAAAGACATAACATCGCTGCTCAAAAACAATAACTTGCTACTCTTAACTTAAAAAAATAAAAACAATGTAGTCTTAGCCTTTTCAGACTTAAAATGACAATTTACTGAAAGTCTGAATTGTAAACTCTTTCTCGTAAAAAAAAACACTCCAACTCAATCATTTGCAACCATATGGTGTTTGACTTTCAAGATTCACCATTAACCTCGAAATGATGTTTTCTTGCAAATTAGTATTCGCTCAGCGACACAACAACGACAACGACTGCGACAATATAAAGACACTTATCTCAGTAAATAGTCTTCTTTGCGTTGAACATTTTATTACTTACTTATCCTGTTAAAAAGGACAATGTTTTGCTTCTAAAAGACGTCAATCCGGCGCTCTTATAAATGAATGAATCTCTTGCGATAGCATCGTTAACCTCAAAAGAACACGACTTTATTATAGCAAGCTCGTTTGTTCTTATTTACATGGTGTTCACTTTAATGATATGAAGATTTAATATAAGTATATAAAAAAGTGAACCCTAAAAGCTTTTGCAAGTTTTTTGAATTAAGGATGGAAATCAAATTGTTTTCAGCGTTTTAGTTTAGCAGTAAATATTTTCGGAGTTTCAAGTTATGACAAGTCTGGGAGTAGTTTTTAAATATGTTAACTAGGAAGCCAACAATTGACCAGTTGAATCCCATCACAGATATGAAATATAAGCGGAAACGATCTTCTTATCACCAATTACGATGGCAACACTGTATTAGCAGAATGTCTACTTATCTATTAATCAGCCCATTTATTCTTGCAGGAGCTGAGCTGCTTCTTATCCTTCAAGTTCACGGGGTCGTTGCTTTCAGTTTGTTTGGCCAAGCTTCCTGTCATCCGTTGTCCATTCGCTCAGACTAATGGAGACATTTTATCGATTTGGGTACTGTACTCTTATCTTACTTTTTTCGGTTTTTGAATCCACTAATCAGTTCGAATAAACTGAAGAGAATGGCCAGCAGGAGTGCGAGATCTTAACTCCCGGAGTTCGTGCCTGAGCAATGCAATTAAAACAGCACAAACAAAAACAAACATTCAAACAAATTCAAAATTAATTGACTTATTTCAACATATTTTGTCGAATTTCTTATTCGCTCTTCGATTGTCCTGTCCAAACGAATGACAACAAATGACAACAATTGCACATTAATTCCACATCAGTCCCTATCCGAATCGCATCTGCAGACTTGACTCCATCAATAACAAAAAAAAAATATACAAAATACAAATTTATATATTAACGAGCATTTTATATAGCATCGACCATAAAAACAAGCGCGCAGCCAAATCAGAAAAACCGCACAGCCAACTGACGCAAATACAGATACCAAACGCGTTTCCGAAACCATCTAAACAATAAATATTGCCGGAAGCCGTGGCATCATCATCGGCATCGTTAGCATTTAATGGTAGATTCAAATTCAATTGTCATTAGACATTTAAACACTCCCCCCGATTAAATTGCATCACTTAATCGAAAACGGTCTTACTGCATCATTTCAAAAACAAAACAAACAAAAAAAAAAAACAACGCAAAATTAAATTCCAAAATACGTATTATAAGCAATCGAATGTAAATATGCAACGAGAATTATGTTTAATTAAGCGATTCCATGATTTCACCAATCTTGTTTGGCCTTTTCCGTATCCGACAAATTGTCCCAAACAACCAGCCCCCCAACCCCACCATCATCGCATATCAGCGCAATCGAATGTGCCACCCCGACCCCATTGACATGCATGAACCCTTAGTGGGACACTAGGCAGTGGTGGGTTTTGTTTAGGGCAAGTCATCGGCACGTTTGCATTTACCGCGGTCGGTGTAATTTGCGGAATGAAATTTTCGTATTTACTATGCAACGGGCTAATTATAACATAAAAGTTGTAAGGGGTGAATGTGGATACGTTATTTGAGAGGGCGTCGAGCAATTCGAGCGGATGTACTCGCAAATAGCTTAATTATTGTTTGCATTCGATGCTCTTTCGGGGGCGGAGGCTTAATTATTTAAACGTGATATGTTAGGAATACCTTTGAGTCGTTTATTTAGGGCACGGCTTATGGCATATTAACTTTGTTTTGTTTTGTTTTTTTTTTCCAACATGTTAAATATTGATTTGTTAAATATGAGTTTATGAGTTTGCATCGAAGCTGATTTAAATAAACAATTGGAGTGGAGGTCTGAAAGTGCTTATCCTGGAACGGAGTTTAAAATAAATTCAAAGACTGAATAAAATGGCTTGTAGCATCTTAAATCATATGTCCTTGAGTTAAATTCCAACGGGCTGAATTTTGTCGGTCTGTTTGTGTATGTGATTCTGAACATTTTTGAACATAAAGAAACAGTTTTTGAATAAAACGATGTCAAAGTTTTAAAAAAAAGGTCTAACAAAAACATGTTTGCCGACTTTGACGGACTTGGTCCTTGAATCGTGCTATCAATACAGGGTTTACTGATGATGGTGAGAGGCGACTTGAGTTCTTCACTACAGTACTGAGATGAAACTTCATTGTAAATATAAACTGGAAAAAAAACAGTCTTTTGCGACCGTAGAAATTCAATGTGACAAGTTCGACGCAAAAGGTTGTAGCGTCCATATTTATTGCAGACCCTCAGACGAAGTTAGAAAGAAAGGGAGAGGGACAAACTTCAAGATACAGTATTGCTTCATAAAACTATCGCCACAGCTGGAAAAGCCCAAGTTGCGATTATTGTTGTTCGAAAAGCGTATCCTGAAATAACCATCTTTTCCTTAAGATAACTTCTGACTCATATTTTGGATTAAAAGGCTGATGAGATATAAGAAATTTAGAAAAATTAAGTAGATAGCCTCTGTAGATATAGGTTTGGACACCCAAGTATTGGGTTGCCAACTAAGTACTTGCGGATTTCACTCAAAGATGGCTTTAGTTGAATTTTTAGGTTTGCTGACGTAATCGAAATGTCAAACACATTTTGTTATTTGATAGTTGGTACTTCAACATCGTTCTGGTGATTTTTCACTCAAAGATGAAAAACGCTCTGGTCGAAGTCGATGACCACCAAATCAAAGCAATAATCGATTCCGATCTTCACAGTACAACAACATTGAAAATCGCTTAAAATAACTTTGCTATATACGAAAACTCGATACATGGGTTCCTCATGAACTGAAAAAATCATCGCATTAAGATCTGCGATTTGTTAGAGAAACGTAATGAAAATGATCAATTTTTAAAACGATTTCAACTGGTGATGAAAAATGGGTTGTTTACAACCTGGGGTTGGAGCAAGCCAGGTGAACCAGCTCAAACAACATCAAAAGCTGATATTCATGAAAAGAAAGTTATGTTTTCAGTTTGGTTGGATAACAAAGGAATTGTCTACTTTAAACTTTTACCACCCAACCGAACGATCAATTCAGATGTCTAAATTGAACAACTAACAAAATTGAAAAATGCAGTTGAAGATAAGCGGCCCGAATTGACAAATCGAAAAAGTGTTGTATTCCATCATGACAATGCAAAGTCGCACACATCTTTGGTCACTCGGCAAAAATTATTGGAGCTTGGTTGGGATGTTTTGCCACATCCACTATATAATCCTGATCTTGCACCATCTAATTACTTTTTATTTCGATCTTTGCAAAACTCCTTGAATGGTAAAAATTTCAATAATAATGATGATGTCAAATCGGACCAGGTTCAGTTTTTTGCTGATAAAAATCAGAAGTCATTGCTCTAAATGGGCAATTCATAACGGATTAAAGTGATTTCGTTCCATGAAAAAATTGTCTTTTATTTTCAAAAAAAAAATCCGCATTACTAAGTTGCCAACCTGATAAAAGTTTTTTCTTTCGCTTAAGAAAAAATCAGTAGACCGACCCTGTATACCCTTAATCATATCGGAATCCAAATAAAAATTCCTTTCTTGATAAAACTTGCGTAACCCATTATCGGAGTTTCCATTTGCCAGCATAGAATCGACGTCATGAGTTTTAACAACCCCATTTTTTATTTATCTTTTTAATTTTCAGTTCCTCAAGAGGAAAACGGAACCATTATACCATCGTTCCGAACAAGATGTGGCGTATCTGCATCTTTTTCTTCTGGAATAGAATCAACTCAAAAATGGTAAATGTTTATGATGAAACAATTTAAACCCATTATAAGAAGCACTTGTTGGAAATAATGGTTAGCTTTTTAAAGGTTTTCAGTTAAAGGAAAAAAATAAAAACGAAAAAAAGAAATCGGTAATTTTTGTTTTGGCTCTACTGTAAAGTTAAGATTTTGCACATACGCCACTTCGTGTTTGGAATGGCGATAGAATCACTTCGTTATAGGTCTGTCTGTCACCACGCTCTTTTAAATGCTGCAGTCCAAGGATATGGCTGCTTTTGCCTCATATTTTGGTACTCAAGAAAAAAAAGCAACAAAACTCTTCGAGGCTCGATTTATATGATAAACGAACTATTAACATGTCTTTATGTTTGTGCGGAACCTTCGTTGAGCGAGTCCGACTCGGACTGGGCCGGATTTTTTATTTGATTCTCTGTTTAAATCAATAACATTATAACTAACCAAATAATTTGCTCCCTTAAAAACGGCCCTCTTACATTTTCTGGCCTTCAGTTTAACCTAATCTTCTTAGCTTACTAGGTCGTCGGTTGTGGGGTACCAAGGTTCCAAGTGACTTTTCCACTGCTCTTAGGTGGGCTAATAACGTTTTTGGCATCCACGATTGCTTGACCCCCAAGCTTTGCTCTCTTTTTTTTTCATGGACTTAGTGACTTGGTTTCGAAGGCAGTCTTAGCTGGAACTTTATTTTATATTCGCTCAATATGGCTGATCCAATGTAGTCGAGGGCTTTTGATTGTAATCTTGTGATAGTCCACCTGACATTCGACGGATTGATCCCTTGTCCAAAGTGTATATTATTTTGTTGTTCTATTCAAGACAAAAGGCCTTAAAAATGATACTGTCCTCCATGTTCACGATGGAATCTGAACCACACAAAATTTTCAGCCCTTCATCCAAAATGCACAATACGCAAGTGATGATGCATCTATCAAGGATGACGAAACTGGACAAACCGCAAAGGGCAACCAATTAGGCTCGAGGATTTTTCCCCCTATTCTGAATTTTTTTTTTTGGTATTGAGTTGCCATCAGTCTTTAAATTTATGGTTCAGTTTGGCTTACGTTCCTCTAGCTTTTGCATAATAAGCGGTGTCCCGTGACGAGAAAATATAGCCAAAGAAGCCCTAAATTTTTATTTGAATAATATTTTCCAAGTCACCGAAGTTACCTGGTCCAAGATAAGCATGACAAACTCTTTCTTAACGCAAGTGGCAAATTGTCCACCAAGATACTTTTTGCAGCTGTGGAAATGAGATTATCTGACAACTTTTTGTCACCTCCTTCCGCCTATTGAAGTGACGCATGCATACAGCAATTCATTGATATTTCAATGGAATAAAAGATCTGAAACCATTATTCGCACAAAGCTACAACTCATTCTGTTTGACAAGGTCGTAATCGCAACCAGTGTAATCGGCAGCTTTCATCGTGACATTCACACCACTTCCAAAAACACATTCCATTATTGATATCATACTCGTGGCTAAATTTTTCAAAGGCAAAGAAGACATCGTTTATCCGTAACCACACCTAGCTTAAGCCGACATAAACTATCCTTATCATCGGCATAATTCGACAACACCGATGACAATCCTTGTACCGCACCATTGTCAGGCATGTCCCCCACGTCTAACAAACCATAAATAACATAACCTCAAACAACCTGGCGGCAAAGGCCTCCAGTGACGGTGACCAAGTATTTGCCAATCCATTAATTAAATACTACTCCCTGTGAGCTAGCTTATGAATTTATTGCGTGTAGCCCCCACACACACAACTAGAAAAACAATACCGAGGCCAGTGTCCTTGTTGTCGTTTCATAATAATTCCAAAATGAGTTGAAAACTATTATTGCGTGATAACGCACAAAATGTGAACCACAGGACATCATAGACCGGCCGGTCCTACGCCAGCTAGAACCATTTATCTTTTTTCGTCACACTACCACTACCACTACCACTCCATGCTGACCAGCAATAATAATGACCTATTTGCTTGGAGCGCGATGCTCCTTTATTTTTTTTTTTTTTCGTTTTTGGGAGTGTCAATCGATTCATGTGGTCGATATCACCTGAAATTGTTTTGATAGAGGATATCCGGATTACAGTGCTAATCCTCGTTGGTAATCGCCGATGTGGGATGTCTACGCAGGAATTGTTCCATTTAAGCTGTCGGATTATGGTGCGGTCGTGATGGTGGTTACATTTTCAGCTCAAACACATAAATATTCAGACGCACACCTACAGCAGCAAACAAAATGCAAAATGAAAAAAAAAAAACAGGACGTCTATTTTTATTTCCGAGAGAACAAAAAAAAAAGTAGAGGAAAAACAATTCCTCGCGTGACTCCTGAAGAGATCGGACGTTGGCGATAGCACTTATTTCGTTTTGCTTGAAACACAGTTTTTTTTTTGTTGCTTATTTCCTTTGGTTGTGTTTCCTGCGAAATGGACATTTGGGCATAAATTTCAGAAATCCTTTCTAGCGTTGCCATTTCCCATTTCTCCATCACCCACTTGTACAATGTTCGAAATGTTTCGTGGCCGATTTCGTGGTGCTTTGTTTTGGCACATTCTGTTGCGGCATGTCCTGGTCTTGCCTTGCCTCGTGCATGCTTGTGCTGTACGCGATGTCCTGGTAGCAATGGTAAGCCGCTTTTGGTGGCGGTAATAGCGGTGGCTTCGCCGTTAGAATTATTTCTCGTCCGCCCCTACTCTCTACCTTTTTGAGGATTGAGCGGAGGAGGATTAATCTTTTTCCATTCTCTTGAAAGGATTCACAGGATATCCAAAAGAAGGAGGTAATTTAAAATTGGATAGCGAGTAGCTTCTTGCCTTGGCTATACATCAGGATAATTGCACGAATGTAGTAATCTGTTTGGTGCAATTTTTCTCGGAATTTACGAGTTTATTTGCCAGCCAAACAATTCGGCTTCGGCCTGGTTTCGTCGATGTTTACCGAGCCTCAGATGGTAGCACCTACACACGTTTACGTATACAGGTGTATAGGCTCTAAATATAGAGTTTGGCTTGTCTTGACGCCCGGGAAACATGCACTAATTCTTGACGTGAGCTTAATAAATAAATCTTGTGGGTTGGCAGATTTATGATGCGACACTTTAACGAATGGTGTGTTGTGAGAGAGTAATCTCTTAGCTACAATGTTCTTCTTTATCATGCGTCCGCTGGTCGTGTCGAAAGTGATTCTATAGTGGGTGTGGGTGGTTGGGAAATCGCTCGGGTGGATATGGTTGATACTCGAGGGAAACCGAATAGAAGAAAGACATTACGTTTTATTGCAATTCTTGTTTGGTAGTTATTATATCACAGGATACTCGTATTCCCATCATGCTCGACATTCTTGGGCTGGAAAATTCTTGTGTGTAAAGTTTCGGAACATAAGCTATAGCCAGGATTCGAAAAAAATTGCTTTTTGAAAGCATGCAAGCTATTTGAATCAGATTTTGAAGGAGAACATCGAGTTATGAAATCTTTTGAGGGGTAATTTATCTTTATTTCGTTAAAGTTATGGCCAAATATGTAATCAGTGATATACAGAATTGTCGAACAAGCAATCCCAAGTTCTAGGTTGGTATTTGTTGCCATTACTGGAATACTTGCTGCCAAAATCATCGATTGCATTGTTTTTTTAGTTGAGTTTTTAAAGTATTTTTTTTTAATTTGACTAACTTGATAACTAGACTAAAACTTTATCTAGCTTACATAACTTTACTACACATAAAACTTACAATTATTCAACTAAGGAAAATGTTTTGTCTTAACAACTTAGAAGCTGGACGGTTTTTGTGTTTTAAAGTTAAGATTAAGTCCCTTTTCGACCAACATGTTCCTTTGAAACGCAAACAAATAAACAACCATTCTCCCCTTGGTTTGATAGGAATTTACAAGAGCTGATTGATAAACGTAATGCTGCATACATCCGATGGAAAAGGTATAAGCTGAACGTGCATCATGATTTATATAAATCTCTCCGAAACATAGTTGTTCTCCGAATCAAAAATGGAAAGCGTTAATACTATGAAACTTTATTGGACCCCACTAATCAATCTGGGTGCAACCTTTGGCGTAAAGTACGGAAACTGGGACATGGAAAACAACCTGCCCAAGCTCCTGCTGATATAGACTGCAATCTTCTTAATTCGCAGTTTATGTCCGCTCCTTCCGTACAAAGTACTGATGCTGCTGAACCTTCGCAATTGGTTGATTCTGTAAGTGGAACACCTAATGAAGGCTTCGGGTTTTCTCGATTCACAAATGAAGATGTGCTTGAGGCACTTTTATCTGTATAATCGAATGCAACAGGCCTAGATGAGATAAATCCCAAATTCCTTAAACTCCTCCTCCAAGTTATCCTTCGTTTCATTACTCATACTTTCAATTGCATTCTATTAACTTGTGAATACCCGAAATCTTGGAAAAAAGCCAAAATAATTCCAATCCCGAAGCCGCAGAGTAGGGCTAATCCTGAATACAGACCAATTTCTATATTGCCATTTCTGTCGAGAGTATTCGAAAAGGCGATACTTAAACAAATGCAAACGTATTTAACCGCAAAAAAAATGATAAGTTCCGCCCAGTAGGGCTTTCGTGCGAAAAGAAGTTGCACAACAGTACTCCTGTTTGCGGTCGATGACATCCGAAGAGGTCTGGATTTGAATTGTACAAAATTTTTAACCCTGCTGGATTTTTGTAAAGCGTTTGATACTGTAGACCAAGCACTTCTATGCAATAAGCTAACGAACACTTTTGGATTTTCGCCGCTGGCAGCTAAACTTCTACGCTCCTACTTGACTGGTTGAATGCAATGCGTGATGGTTGGAGACAGAATGTCGTCGTTCCTAGATGTCGTTAAGGGAGTACCACAAGGGTCCATTCTTGGTCCTTTACTTTTTTGTCTATATGTTAATGAAATTCCTCGATTAGCCAAGCACTATACTGTGCACATGTATGCTGACGATGTCCAGCTCTACCTGACATGTCCGCTCCCTTGCATCGAGAGTGCGATTGGTGACCTAAATGCAGATTTGAATAGAATTCATAACTGGGCCACAAAGCACAACTTATCTCTAAACCCAATGAAATCTAAAGCGCTCTGCATTTATAAAAGAAGACTCGACACATTTACTTCCCACCAATCCAACTCGATCAAGAAACCTTAGAGTTCGTCTGCACAGCCAGAAACTTAGGTATTGTTTTTAACGACACACTTACATGGACTGAGCATGTAGTGGCTACCGTAGGGAAATTATACAGTAGCCTCCGTTTATTATGGACAACTCAATATTTCATACCTAAAAATGTTAAAACGTTACTGGTGATTTCGTTGCTGTTACCCATTCTGCTTTACCGATGCGAAGTCTTAAGTAAATTGGACTATGACATAAATAGAAAATTAAATGTCATTTACAACAATTTTGCAAGATATATTTTTAACATCCGTTACCATGACCATATATCAGCTCACTCTTAGGAGATCACAGGCCTTACATTAAGCAAACTTTTTGAGTTCCGTTCACTTATCCTGCTGAACAAAATTATTCAAACGGGTCAGCCTGAATATCTATACAACAGACTTAATTTTGGAACTTCTCAAAGATCGTTTGCTTTAATCCAGCTAAGGTATAATTGTCTAGTTTCTGAAAGAACTTTTTTTGTCCATGTCGCTCGACTACGGAACTCACTGCCCATAGCACTTAGAAGAATCAGAAGCGCAAACAGTTTAAAGACCCTCCTCTTCGAACATTTGGCCAATGATATAGTCAATTAAACAAAAATTATCCTATTATTATTTTATCTTCTTTCTCCTTTTGCAATTAGTTTTCGCTTAACTTTTTCTTTTAAACCTGTGATCACAAATTGAATTGAATTATGTAATCTGTTTTAAATATCTTTTAATTATTACTTAGACTATTGATTATTACCTTAAAGCCTTCACTACTTATAAGATTTTAATCTTAATGTGCAAATATTCATTTTAAATAAATACAAATACAAAAAAAAAAGTTAAGGCTTAAAACTACCTCAAAATAATTTCAAATACTTAAATTTTACCTTAAATTATACTTAAATATACCTTAAAATATACAAAAATGTAAACCAAATACACACCAATATCAATAAACTATTATTATATGTATATTTATATATTATTATATTCTGTATTTTCAGGTATGGTTACCTATAACTAATACAAACTAAATCTAAGCACGCCAGCCACAGTTTGCAAAAAAAACGAGGTAAATTTTGCCGCGGAGGGTAATCTTACTTCAAAGGACGTCGACGAGAAGATCCTTGAAAACAGCCACCAAAATTAATGTTGAGGTTTTTGAACACCGCGGGTTGATACCGACCAGCTAAAACGGAGACATTCTTCGTAACCGTAGGTTTTTGGTAAGTTGCCTGACTACATTTGAACGGGCAATGAGCAAGATAAGCAACACCACCAGACAGCTCTAGATCAGTCCTTTTGAATCGACGTAGAGGAATGCTTCTGGAGGGAAAAAACCATTAAGGCGCACACTTTCATGGTATGAATCGTTGGGATAGAAAACCACAAAGATATGATTCTTGATCGAAGTGAATGCGCTTGGAATGTGCCTTCGAATAAGCTTAATAATGAAATTGATCGATTTCATTCTTCACTCATTAAATTAAACTTTTTAAATTTACTTCCAAAAGAGCTGGAAATTTCCAACTGTCATCTTAATTTTGATACTTGTGAAGTGAAATGATGCTAAATAAACGTCAAGAAAAAATGGAGTACTCGTGTTGGTTTTTTTTTTGCGGAAACAATTTGTCAGTTATTTTGATGCAATGCGAATTCGGGCACAGATTTCCGCATCTGGTCATAGCTGAGCACAGCTGGTCATAGCCCAAACCCAAATAAACTTCAATATGATTCAGATCTTCTTGAAAAAGTCTCGTACATTCTTCAAGATATTTATTTATGAATTAATGTATTAATTCCTTTACAACGAAAAGAGCAACGTGCCTACAACTTAACCCTGCGGTAAGCCCTCATCATTTTTCTCCTCTGCTCAATATCTGTTATTAAATTTCACTCTCAGTTTTCTTGCTGTTAAAAAGGACTCAATCCACGTTAGCTCTACATATTTAATTCCATATTATGACAATTGTTTTTAACACAATTTTCTTGTCAACTTTTTCATTTGCTTTTTTAGGCTGAAGAATATCTGAAGAAATGGTATCAGCTAAGCGATGAATCACCATCAGGAAGCTAGCTGATGTCAGAGGTGTCTCATTTCGCAGCATTCAAAGGGCGACTTAGAATATACGATACAAAAAATCGAAAACCTTATAAACTACCTTAGACAAGACCGGAATCTTAAATTTTGCCCTGAGATAAGACTGCAGGACCTAAAAAAAAGCCTCTTTATCGACATCGAAGTTGCGAGTTCGGCACAAAAGGATACAGTATCCGCTTATTGAGATGTCGATGAAAAAAAAAAAAACAAATTTTACAATCGTTTAAAATGTTATCCAAACCAAATCCTATCAAGGAAAATCGAACATTGCTCACCAAGGGATCGACTCAGCAAACACAACCGCTGGGGTCATGGTTGCCATTCGAGAAGCAGGTTTCGATCTGCTGGAATACTTACACCTTTCTTCAAAATTTAAACAGCAGCGACTTTACTTCATTCTCAATGAAAAGAGTCTTCGTATTCCTATCACCAACTTGCGTAACCGTGTTTCATTTCAAAAATATTCTAGATCCTTTCCAAACACAAGAAAACACAAAAGAATCCATCCTGATTCCATTCATTTCGGATCTAATATAAAAGGTGATATAAAGAGGCTCCTGATATTCGACAGTGACTACAAATGGCATCTGCCAGTGGGCATTTTCTTTTCACGGAAAACTATCCGACGCGGAAAATGCAACCAACTGTGCGATGAAAACACACGCACTCTTGTAAAAGGGGAAACGAACTAACATTGAAGTGATAACAATGCGAAGAGAAAGAAAAACACAGAACAAAAGTTCGTGGTGTAACTTTGAAGAGGAGTTACTGACGGAACCACTTTAAACAGGATGAAGCGACAAGTGCACCGACAACATCAGTTCCGGCAGTTTGAAACACAAAAAAAAAAAATAAAATAAAAACATGAACAGATTTTACCCGAGAACAGGTCACTTGAATGGAGTTACGGCTTTTTCGAAGGCCTAGTTCGAGGCATCAGTTTATGCAGGAAAATGATGACGCTTGACCGACTTTTTTCATCTTCCGATCAATAGTGGTATATCCACTCCTTCCTTCCATGGGATTTTGTTCCTTACAATTTCAGTGAAGCTCTTCAAATCGAAAACGTATCGAACACGGACGCACTCATTCTATCTATCCTCGAGTTCCTGTATGCTGTTAAAGTTCCTGGCAACTTGTACAACCTGCTAAGTGAGTGATGGGTGCCAGTCCACCACCCCTCTACCACCATTACAAGTACTAATAGGAATCTGCAACCCTCCTCAATACTTCCCCTCTACAAATTGTGTATGAATGCGATAGCGTGTTGTTCAACGATCGGCATGAAATTGAGGAAATGATTGCGTTGATGGTGCAAGGCTTGGATATAGCATTCGAAACAACAAAGGACGAATGCAATTAAAATCGCTATTTCACTTTTGATGAGGAAATATGGGAACGGAGGAGGGTACTAGGATTGAGATGCTATGCAAGTCCTTTAGCAGTTAAGTTGATGTAGCATTGTTTCGAGATGTAAGCTAGGGTTTATGAATTTTTATGTGCAGTCATTTGTTGACAAAGTAACTCCATTGATGTGCTGAAAGAAAAGTCAAATGGGCGAAAAGCTATTGTTACAGTTCTTGTTAATGTTAAACTGTATGTAAGGACTCAATGATGTCTGCACCGGAGAACTAATATAGCTGCGATAATGGGAAAAGTTATTATCCTACATTGGCAATAAATTGACATCAGATGGCCTCAATGAATGAAGCTTTGCAATACTTTTGCTATAACAAAACATGAATTTGGTAGCTCTATTCAGGATAAAAAATGACGTAGAATGGGACAGCAATCAAATGTTTGATTGAAAACTTTATTAAAGAATTAAATGGCGCTTTATCCACAGATTCTTGGGTACTTTAAACAGCGCCGGGGGGAGTAGTGGCAAAAGAAAATTTTCAAAGGATATTAAGGAACATCCAAACCTTGAAGAAATCAAAATGGAACTGCAAATTTAGTGCGAATTAGAGATGAAAAGTCTCTAAGAGTGGTTATCTTTTTAGCAGAACAAAGTTCTTGTTTCTTCTGTGAAATTTGAGAATCTTAAGGAGCTCAAGTCAGTTATCCTTAAACTCTCATTTGAAGCCTTATTGTCACTACCATATACGCTCTGTCGCTGATGGAGTAGCAAGATCTAGAAGTGACTTGCCCAGCTCCATAACATTAGCTGTCAAGCCTTTCTTTTGTGGCTCGAATCCTTGTTTAAGTCGTGAACTTTTGTCTGGTTTCTCAATTCAATATATTTCTGCACTAAGGCAGCACTAAGTGTTGCCAGGTGCAATCTTACATTTCCATTGGAAAGTTTGACATTTTTTAGCATAACACCACTCAGAACTTGTTCTCATTTAATCGTGAATTGTTTTATTTACAGATACTTGAAAAATTCATCTCGGCAAAAAAATTGAATTAACTCGTGAACACTTTCGTGCGATCGTTTTTCACAACTTTCGACGTGGATTATCACGACAAGAGTGCATTGATGAACTTAAATCTTTGTATGGCGACGAAGCACCTGGTTTAATGAATTCAGTCATGGCTGACGCTCACTCAAAGACAAATTCCGTGAAGGTCGTCCAAAAACGGCCGTTGTGCCAGAGAACATTGATGCCGTGCAAGATCGTCATGTGACATACCGTGTGATAGGGGCATCCCTGGGCATTTTTCGACCAGCATACATTCGATTTTGCATAAACACCTGACCGTTAAAAAAGTTTGTTCTCGTTGGATCCCTCACAATTTGACAATCGCTCAAAAAAGGCTCGTTTCGATTGGTGCAAGGAAATGTTAAAAAAAATACTATCGCGGTGCTTCAAAAGCCGTTTATAAGATTGTCTCAGGTGACGAATCCCGAAACAAAATAACAATCGACCGTGTGGTTCATCGAAGACGAGCCAAATCCAACAAAAGTAGTTCGTGGAAGAAGCACTCCTAAGCAAATGGACGCCTGTTTCTTCGGCAAAACTGGTCATGTGGCGACTGTTCCACTTGAGCAACGTAGGACGGTCAATTCTGAGTGGTACACCACAATTTGTTTGGCTGAAGTCTTCGGAAAAATTCGAAAAACGAACAAGCGAATACGAATCATTGTTCACCTTGACAATGCGAGCTCTCTCATATCGGCTCAAACCAGCGCGTTTTTGACCGGCACAAAACGTCGAATTGATGAGTCATCCGCCATACAGCTCTGACTTGGCACCCAATGACTTCTTTTTATTCCCGCACATCAAGAAAAAAATGCGTGGTTAACGATTTTCGTCGCCAGAACATGCTGTTGAAGCGTTCAAAAACTATGTTTTGGAGGTGTCTCAATCGGAGTGGAAAAAGTGTTTCGACAATTGTATAAATCATGCTTACTTTAAAAAACAATAAAACCACTCTTGATGATAAATATTCGCAGTTTCATTATTTGGCCATAAATATATCTAGCAGCCTACGTATGCAGTCTTTCGGTTCTTCTCCTAATCGTTCTTCTGTGCATTAAATGCATTATAAGGACAGTCATCAACCTTTGAATGAATCATTAAAGAAATTGGAAAGTTATATGGATAGTAAGGGAACAGCCGGTAAGATACCTTTGAAAAAACTTTCCAACATCTTCTATGTGACTGCTCTTAGGAGTACCTGAAGAAGTTGTTGTAGGGTTTCGATGACTAGAAAGAAACCAAAATAATGAGGACTCTAACTGGGTGCTTAATTTTCTTTCCAAAACATAACAACTTGGCTCGTCCTTGGGCGATATATTGATTTGTTTTCAAAATACTTTTCAATAGCCTTTAACAAGTGCTTCTCTGTTTAATATTTCTTTCTACTTAAATGGCTCCCCAAAAAAAGAGTAGATCACCAAGACAAGTGCTAAGACGGTTATTGAAAAATTGTTGGACGGCAGGTTGGCACGCTGTCCGATCTTGATGATCTCTCCAACAAGATCAAGTGTGAATCCTCAATTTTGGGTCATCAAAATCGGCTATCATGCCTCGGTTACGCCTTTCATTGACCGAAACGTTTCTAGATTTGTCGTTTGGAAAAGCAGGGTTGTTTATTAAACTCTTTATTCTAACGAGCTTACGATAGTTTTGCTTCTTCAATACGGAAATGCACCTCATCTCGAAAGATGATTTTTTTGGGCCAGAATGGCTTCAAACTTAATCTTCCCTAAGATTCTTAAACAGATGCAACTGCTGCATTCTTTCGAGCGAAATTTTATTCAATTTGGAAGTCAATAAGCAGATCGTTGGATACTGTCGTCGACATTCAAAATTTTTTCTTCTTCTTGGTTGAAATCTTAAAGGATTCACATTTTTTTCAGAGTATTTCTTCAACCTTTAACTCTTTTGATGAGTGCTCATTCAAGGACCTGCAGATGTATTACTTTGACTTGCCTTATACAAGATCTATTCTCTGAAGGTTTTTTGTGTCGTCGACTCTTAGAAATGCAAGTTTTTTTCCCCATACTGCATTCCTTTTGCGCGTCGAGTGCAGCCGAACAATGGCTGGATTAAAATTATCCACACTGGTGTAAAGCTGGTTATTGCTCAAAGGCGCTGCTCCGCGAATCACTTAATGAGTTAACCAGTACTCTACATCTAAACAAAGTTACAATAGCGCTCTGCCGTTGACACGCAAACGGTACGTGAGAAGGATATGCGTTTCCCCCTGATAGACATGTAATTAAATATAAGGTCCTTTAATTTGGTGAAAGACAAGCAAGTCTGCGTGTGTCCCAAGTTGTACGACATACGACATGCAGCTACTCTGTTTGTCTGGCAAAGTTCTTGATCCGTGTCACACACTACTTATTCATGATGGTATCATGCCTCGTTTGCAAAGGTCCCTATGTGAATGGGAATTTTTCTTTTAACTCGAATTAGTCTGATTTCGTCCTGATTTATTTGTCTGGGGTGGCAATATGGTAGTCACTGTGTTAACGAAGCGACAAATGTGCTGCAGCACCACAGACTAACTTGGCCATGGTGTCTATGATATTTAAGGTAAAGTCTGAGGCTATTCTGTTGGGTGGAAAGTGCCAACACATGTGGGCCATTAAAAGTTACATTTGAGGCGAAAAACCTTCTTCAACTTTTAATAGAATGGAAGCAACCTAAACCCTAACCATGTGAGATTTGATAAGTGGCCAATGCTCCCACCGCAAATCTCTTGATGTTTTCTCTCAGGAAAGGATCTTGTTTTCTGCCCAAGGTGATGAAAACAATTTTCTCACGCAAAATTACTTAACTTTTAGGAAACATTTTAAAATGAGTTTTCCTCGTGGACATTATTAACTTCTGCTGAACATGTTCACGCGATTAAAATGGGAGCGCCAAGTTTTCCTCATTAAATATTTATTCAATTTATCTCCCACAACAGGAAATAGTTCTCGGGAGTTTCTCAAGAGTCAAAAAAAAACAGCTAAGACAAAACAGTAGCAAAACCAACAGTGAACATTTCTTAACACTTGATTAAAGATAGATGGCAAAAGTTTCAACAACCAAGTTTCGCCATTTTAGACAATCCATTATTAAGTGGAAAAACAAAAAGGCGAATTTTTCCCCCAGGAGAACAAAAGATGAATTTTTTTTTTAAAGGCTTTTCATTGATAGTGCAGTCCAATCACGAAGTATCATGATTCCCATTGAATCCATCATTATCACCCAATGGTGATACACAATACAATGTAAGTGTTCCTATGGCAGGTGGCGAGGTTTTCACACCCACCTGTTGCAACGATGGCGCTGGCAACATTGTAATGGAGTGTATCTGGGTATCTCGTATCCTTGATTTGGCCATGCACATGGCACTTAAACAATAGCCGAGAAAGGAAAACAATAGCAGAAAAGTACAACACTGAAACGAAAATGACTCGTGGGGAATAATAAAACTGAAGCACATACGAAGGTGCTGAGTGCAGTCTGTATTTTTTTTTGGTAACAACAAATTGTACGTTACCCTATTTTTTGTTACTTTGAGTGAAATGGAAATGGAATAGTGGGTCTTTACGGCTCCTTATGCCTCCTTTTAGTTTAATCGCTCAATTTCGAATAGTGTCGAGGTAGCTTTGGATGGTACTTGGAGCGGCTTTGGAGATATGGGACTCAAGCTTGGGGCCAGATCAGAATGCGATAGACTGAGAAGAACTGGGCACAATTATCAACGTTAGATTGAATTAGATAAGATGTGGTAGGGAAAAGATCACGTGTGAAAATTACAAAAAAATGCACGGAGACCAGACGAAGACTTGTGGGACACCAGCTTTAAAATTGTGAATTTCAGACTTGAAACCATGGCTCGAAAAGTAGTTTCAAATTTATTCGAAAAGAAACTTATCGATATAGCCTGAACGTTTTTTCGAATAAACTATCCGATGTTAAACTCTGTCGAATGTTTCCAAAATAACTGACGCAACCATCTTACTATCAGTGTGATGTCGCGACTGGTTCCATTTTTCAGTCAGATATTCCTTCAGATCACCGGTGAGCCTTTCGGATGGGGAAATCGTTGAGCTTTGGAGAGTTTCCGAGCTCATGGAAGGAGTCAATGATAACACCGGTAGAGAAAGTTAAGAGAACCAAAAAATGCGAAGAATTTTGTGAAACAGCAGTCAATTTCGTGATCAATGACTGGAAGAAAAAAGAGAAAAAAACGAAGTTCTTGGCACTGTTTTTAGATTACAAAAGGGCTTTTGAGACTGTAGCCAATGAAATATTGATTAGAAAACTATACGAATATGGAATAAGGGAAAAACAACTTAACTGGTCTCGTAGTTTCTTCACGAAATTCAATATGTCAATTATGGGGTTCCCCACGGCTCCATACTCGGCGCTCTTTTATTCATTATCAAAATCAACGAGCTGCACACGACGTTAAGTCAATGTAAATCCGTCCTATATGCCGATGATACCATTCTATACGCTGAGGGTGAAAGTGTATGAAATTGTAAAATGAAGCTGATGGAAGGTTTTAGCAAAATTTATAGATGGCTTAAGATGAACAAGCTGAAGCTTAACGAATCGAAAACCAAGTGGATGGAGATAAACGAGAACAGCGATGAAAACATCCAGTTGAATGGGGTTCTTATTGATAAAGTTGAAAACGTTAAATACTATCATTTGTAAGGACCTCAAATTTCACCAGCATGTGGGAAACATATTTAAAAAAAATTGGGATTTTTCATGAGGATCCTAAAAATAATAACAGCTCTTACGTCAAAACAATGATATTCTCATGCTGCAATCAATCACAAAGGGAAAGACCACAAAAATTTCAGAACAAGGCTATGAGAAGCATCGTAAAATGCAGCAGATACACGTCGTTAAAAATTATGGTAAATTTCTTAAAATGGTTGAGTATATTACAGAGATGGGAGTTAAATACCCTTACTACCATCTTTAAAATAAAACATTGGCACCACAGTATATACATATATACAGCCGTACCAGCTGAGGGATATTGGTGGTTTCAGACTCCAATTCTGCAGTAACACAGCAGCACAGCGAACAATTTTTTACAAGGGCTTTCAACACTTTAATTCCTTACCAAACGAAATTAAAAGTGAACAAAATTTTAAAATTTTTGGAAAAAAAAACGTCTAGAATATATTAAAAGTAACGTTTAATCTGTTTACTGGGATAATGAATGTAAAATTTATGTATAATTTGCTGAACGTGAAATGTTAAGTATTTAAAGAATACTAATAAAAATACTACTACTACATTTGAACATGCGATTGTCAAAGCCCCTGGAGCTCGTGTTTCTCGACGATTGTCAAATAGATATGCCTCATAAAGTATTCGAGACCCTCAAGAGCAGGTAATGGCAAAGCACTATCAAGGATTTTGGATCAGATTTGACCTTCTTCACGGAGCTGAAAGCAGTAATGTAAAGATTCGCGGGATACGAAAAGAAACAATCATTTGTTCCCTTTGAGGCATTGTAGCACTTTTCGCTGCTTATTTTGGATGTTTACGTTGCTTTAAATAACAATGGATAGCACTGAAAAGATTTGAATGATGCTACTGCCCTCCGGGGCATAAAAGTCTTCAAGTCGGTGAACAAAGTGTCAAAGTATCTGCTATCAAATCGGCGCCCACAAACAAACGAATTGAAAATAAACTTGTTTTGATTAAATATTCTGTATTTGCTATAAAATTAATTTGTATACCTCGAATGAAAACTGAAATGAAAAATGTTTGAAGCATGCTTTCCAGCTCTTAATATTTGCCATATCTATTTTTTTTTTTGTGGCACAGTGTAAAGCGAAAACCTTTGAACTTCTATAAAGCTTCGTCTTCAATATGAACAGTGTGGTTGGGGTGACTGCGGCGTATACGTATTTTTTTTCCAAACAACTAAATGTGTAAATTTAGCTTGTCTACATGATTCTCTTAAGACTTTGATATGCAATTGCGCAACTTAAGCTTATCTACATGAACATCTTAAGACCATCTTCATAACTTCCTTTTGTTAAAAAGCATCCATCAATATGAACATACCCTATTAGAATGGGAGTAAGGATAAAAACGATAAAATTTTTTGCAACGTCCACACAAATTAAGCGAACGTGAGTTGAAAAATCTTTACCGCTTCCTCGGACGCTCGACCCATTCCAATATAGTATATATAGACACCAGTACTTACGGTACACGTATCCTATAAGAACGAAGAGGAGCAAAAATGACCAGCAAAAAAAAAAAAAAGGAAAACTAAAATGAATGACATACGAGTACGAGTAGTACGAACAGCTCTCATAAATTATAGCCTCGTGTGAATCTCACGTAATTTTCTGGATCACCTGCTGCAATTGAATAGGGTGCGATGGAAGTGGCGTGAAGTTGGCCACGGCCAGAGTATGACAAGTATGTAAATATGGAACTGCAATGGCGGTTATCCTGACATATCAATATATGTATGTATATATTGAGTTGTCTGCTTGTGTGTGGCGGTGGCTTGAGCACGAGTTCACAAAGAAAATTCAGACACGTAGAAACGGTTGGGTAAATAAAATAAAATGAGTCATCTTTACGGCGGTAAGTGGAATACATGTAAACGCACATATATGTATGTAGGTTTACTCACATATGTATTTTGCGTCTGCAATTAATGAGCACACGGCAGGTTGTTGGCCTACTCTGTGAAGTAATATCACATTTGGAATTCTCCTTGTCCAAAATGGGCAACAGTATGCGAAACGGATATTGATTTGGGAAAGTTTTCCAACCCAGAGCACTCTTTTCTGAACTTAAGCAGTTCTCAGATAAAGCATATAGGCTGGATTCGCGTTAATAATGAAATCGATCAGAGGTGTAGTGCTTCCTTGCAGGTGTTTTTTTTTTGTATGAATTCATAATCGAGATAAAGATTTCATTATCCTTTTTCGAATATTGAAAATTGCTTTCCTGAAATCAAAGTTAAGTAAAGCATCCCACGTTGTCGGGTAATGGGATCGTTTGCATTCAATATTTTTAAACATGTTAAAATGTCCAGAATTTTTTCGTTTTATACTGACCAGAGTTTGTTCTTTGCAGCGAAGGATTTAAAGGCTGTTTTATAACAAATATTGAGAATTTGTTTTTGGTGCGTTGATATTTACGTTTGATCATCCATCTGCAGATCGCAACATCGTATTCGGCATCTTTGCTTGTCTTAATTCTGTTGCGTAGTGAATTTTGAATACCGAAAAGTAGACCAATAACAAAATTTCCAAAAGGGAGGCTACAAATTGTAAAACACTGCAAAAAATTGTAGCAAACAATTTACAAACATTTTTTTAACCAAGAAAGGATCTTCATCGTTTCAATTAATCTGTTGTTAGTTTTCTTTGATGTCAATCAGAAGTAAGTAGCCCCCGAAATTGACTCAAGGTGTATCTGACTTTAAGTGGAAACCGTCTTAAAGATTTTTTATTGAAAAGCATTTGAATACGTTTAGCCGAAGCGATATTACAAAAATGTTACCTCCGGTAATTGCAAAAAAATAAAATAAGAACTTCCTGAAGGGAAGTAAAAAATACCAGTGTTTTCGAGACTGTATTTTTTGGCTTCCAGGATCCTCACAACCGAAATAATTACATTTGGATCGCTTTGATTCCGCTTCTAGAATGGAACAACCTTTGAAAACATCTACAGACGATATTCTTTGGATTTTTCAATTAATTTCAATTGCAACCAGTTTAAAGTTATTATGTAGATTTGTTGTAAAAAAAAAACGATATGAGATCTCAGCTGAGAGTAAATCTCACAATAATTCCAAACCCATGTATTCAAAATCTCACAAGCCCCAAAATGCAAATTCAGAAATACCCGCACTCATTAAAATACATTTTCACGTCCACAAGTCCTACAGGCCCATAAGAATACCTACTTGCATTTGCCCTACTCTTGGAGCATCATAAAACATCCAAAAAGGTGAAAATATTCCCCCCCCCCCCCTTCACATATTCTCTATTAGTGCGGATAAAAACTTTCCATCCTTTACTGCAGTGTAAAAAATAAATTCTCTAGAAAGTACGAAAATAAAATAAAAAAGTATCTCACGTGGACACAGACACGACGATGCGAGTTTCATTACCACTGCACTAGCCTCTGACACCACAAAGTGTTCAGTTTACTTACAGAATAATGTAATAATAAAAAAAAAAAATGTTACCTCTCAGCTTGTCAGGTCCGTTGGGCTTGCTAAAAAATGCTGAAAATTTAGGAGGCATACCGCACCGGGAATAGTCAACTCACAGTCTTCCTGTGCGGGCTCACTAAAACCCAGTGTCGAAGCTGTTCCTTTCACACCAATATTCCCGCCGACTATTCACCCCATGCGCTGCAAATGGTCCAAATACATGTGCACAGTCAGAATGTGCTCGTGGCCAGGATGCTACCGCATAGAACGTTTGGTTATAATTTTATGAAAAGAACTACGGTACGTGCTTTTGAAAAAAAAAAATTATAATTCTGTAAAAGCGTTTCCGCTTCTTCAATTCCCTGGAATTTACTCTCCATTGCCTTTCTCTATCTCTATTTCGTTTACCTATTCCTTTACTGGTGCCTTTGCCTGGCCTGTATTTTTGTATCCGTGAAGCTAACTGCGGCAGGAAGGCTGGATGGCGGATTGGCGTGGTGGCAGTGATAATGAGATTTGTTTGTGTGGATATTTTCTTCCTTTTTTTCCCCACTGATTAGTGAACACTGCTGCAAGTTGTCTAATCTGGGACGCGGACAAAGTTCGAAAGGAAAGTGAATTTAATTTTATGCTCTTAAGGGTGAATGCTCCCTTTTTGAAATTAGCCCTTGTGGGTAGGTGTTGGATGCACAGAATTCGGATGGAAAACTAAACACTCAGAAAACCATGAGCCAAGTAACAAGTTTTCGCACTGCACTGGTTAAATACCGTGGTTGTATAACCAGTATAATCACCACATGTTAGGCACGGTAATACCTCGATAGTTGTTGCAAGACATTGCTCTCTGACAGTTTAAACTTGTTAAGAAGTGAGAGCCGCATCTTCCTTTCTTTTTAACTTTCCTCAACTCAACCAACTTCTTCTTTGGTATGTTTTCTTCATAACCTGTCAATCTTTGAGGATCGGTGATAAGAATTCCTTCAAAATTACGAAGAGGCTGTGTGTCTATTTTGTAGCTTGCATCAGGGTACTTGAATTTTGTATACCATAGAGGCAAGGCTTTCTAAGACTCTTTGATATTCTTGATCTAGTACGATGATGTTCTCTTCCTTTTACGTAGTTATTTCTGCATGGACTTGACACCTTTGTTATCTAGTGTCCCATTATGACCACACACATTTTTGACATTTGTGGTGATTAATGTTCCATTTGGTAGCCCTTCGCTCAAATGCCCTTTGTAGGTTCTCGCTATTTGTTCTGAGTTGAGCTTCATTATTGCTGCCTTGTGTTGCTTTCTAGCTTAGGACAGTCAGACTATAAATCAATCTGCTAATAATAAGTTGTTGGTTCTGGTGATAGCCAGGTCGCTTTCTAGATCTTTTCGTAATGAAATTTGGTTTAACCGTATAACTGGCTGCCAAGTAGTCCGTGAATCGGAAGTCATTATGTTCTTTTTCGTCGAGGCTCAACTGTCCAGCCGCACCGTGTCAGATGCTTACCGTCTTTAATATTGGATTCCGGAAATACGATCACTATTCGGACAGACTCCTTACAGTTCAAAGAGTTCATCTTTCTATAGTCTCCAGTTTCGACAGTGGATACTGACATTTAAGAATTCTACCTCGATTTGAAATTGTTGACCTCTCTTGTTATCCGCTTCCTCGCGACACGATTTCGCATCCTTAAACATACAACGTATTTGTATATGTGGCATTCTTTGTTCCCATAATGCGTGAGGATATGTTCCAATTTCGAGTAGCTCCTTGAATAAACAATATTCCAGTTTCAAACACGTACTAGTATATCATTGTTTGTCTTCTTGTTTGGGGTTTGTTGGAGTCTGAGGCAGCTGGCTGTCGCATATCGAAGGATGTTTTACTTGGCAAGAAAGATTAACTCGTGACTTGCCTCTACTTGATTGTAGAGTAATCAGCCCTTAACATTTTTTTTAATTCTTCCATGCTATCGTTTGCGTTAATACTCTAGCCC
>OY743227.1:9195008-9477508 GCA_963555765.1 Orthonevra nobilis | reverse complement strand
GTTCTCGCAGAACCACCACTTTTACCTACCTACCTAATATATCAAAATGCCAATCCATAAAATACACTCGAAAGCGTCTACCACAATCCTCCAGAATTTACTTCATCTGTAATGAACCTGTCCCTTCAGTCTCTTCTTTGCGTGATCTGGGTGCGTTAGTGAACTCAACTTTCGCTTGCACATTGACTCAATTATTAACAAAGCTAACTTCGCACTTGGATATGTAAAGCGATGGTCCAAGGAGTTCTCCAACCAAATCCCTTTATACTACTTTCGTTAGACCCATCCTTGAATATGCTTCCCAAGTCTGGTCTCCTTACTACGACATCCACTTAAAACGAATTGAAGCCGTCCAGCGCCGATTCCTTCGTTTTGCATTACGTAGTCTCCCATGGTCAGACAGGTACAACCTTCCGCCCTACTCACAACGCTTGCAACTTATCAGATTGCAATCCCTCGAAAAACGCCGTGACTTAGCCGATATCCTATTCATCCACCAGATTCTAAGTGGAAACATAGACTGCCCCGCTCTGCTTCGATTGATCTCCATACACACCAATCCCCGTAACCTTAGATCTATCTCCCTGTTCCGTACAAACCCTCACCGCAGCAACTATGGCTCTTTTGACAATATTCAACAAGTATGAGCTCAAGCTCCTCGAAAAATGGCTAAAAATTCCTCACCCATATTTAGAAAAAAAAAAATATTAATTTTTGAGGCAATCGCTGAACAACACTTTTTTTTTTCTTCCAAAAAATTCTGTTTATAGTATTTTTATTAAATAAATAAAAAAGTTTTACAATAATATTTTAGTTTAAGGAATTCTAACAATGAAATAATAAAAAAAATAATAACTAAAGTTTTATAACAATTTTCTTTTTTTTTTTTTAATTACAACAAATGATTACTAATATTTATTAGTAAATAAATTCTTAAACAAAAAAAAAAATCTCTAATAACAATAATAAACATCATGTTTTTATAGTTTAAATTAGCACCGCATTACCGACTTGATCCAATCGGACATTTCTATTTTAATTACATTATCCTGATCGTGATCCTTCTTTTGAAAGATTTCTAAAACAAAATAAATAAAATCAGTTTTGTTTTAAATTTTGTATAGACAGATTTAAAAACCCACCAAAAGCCGTTGTTAAATGTAGAATAGCTGATGTAAAGTCACTCAATCGAAGGGTTCCATCTTTTCGAATGTATCTATGCATAAGGACATTCATAATTTCCGTATTGAGCTGGAAACCAACATCACAGAGTGCGTCCTTTAGTCGTTCAGCTCGCAATACGCCGGCTTTTTCTTTTGTGTAAATTTTGAATACGCCTTGCCAGGACTTGAGATTAACCATAAACGTTTTGAACTGAATAAAGTTTATTCGACCGGTTCCAGTTTTCTAGAAAAAGAAAAACAAATTGAAGAAAGTATTTTTTTTTTTTATTAGAACGCGACTTAATCCCATTCGACGGATTCAAAAGAGATCATGAACTCGTGGTGGAGAAAGATGACCAAAACAAATTGGACCCCGTTTATCGGAAGAACTACAAATAATTGGATTATTTTTTGGACAATATGAAATAGAAAGTGAATCTTGATGGCACACTTGATTGAATCTTGCCGCATGGATTGGAGCAGATTACGCATTCAAGTTTTATTCTTAGAAACATGCTTCGGAGAGAAGACACTTAATTGTTTGGTGATAAGCTACTTACTGAAATTAAGCTCATTTCTGGGCAATCTGTTGAAAAATCAGAATTGATTTCTCTTGTCAGATTATTTTTGTGGATTTTTAGGAGAATGGGACCTTGACTTACATTCAAGTTCGCAAAGGAAATCAAGAAATGACCGAGACTTACGATGAACTTTTTTAGTTTTAGGCATTCATTGATTGTGTTTGATTGAATTGATTCCTTAACTTTCAGTCTTTTGCATTCACTTAAAACTCTCACGTATAAATGCCGAATTAGAAATATATTTCTAGAGATAGAAAGGATTGACTCGTGATTGGTTTCTGAGACGCACTTCGGATTTATAGACGCATTTGGTCCATCGGGAAATGATTGTGGCGGGTCAACTTTGTTCATCAAATGATTGCGTTTGATGGAGTGCAGATATGTGCGATTCTTACAATTTTTTGATTCACTTGAACAGACGTTTGTGATCGGAGGTGATTGATTTAAAAAATAAAATTCATAAATCTTTGAGTTCAGAAGAAAAAATATTCACGAGGTCGTAATGCAAGATTGGGTTGGTTTCTTCCACGCAGAAATCAAATTTTTGACCAACTGACAACAAAACCGCCTGATGTAGAAGGACTTTGTTTCGCAAAAGGCGTATCTTAAAAATTATGCACCAAGTTAGTGAAGACTGCCACTTCCTTGCCAAACTTCATGAACAGTTGAAGAACAATTAAAATTTTTAAAAAGGTGGCAAATTTTCTTGAAAACCTGATTTAAAAAATGACAATAACTTGAGGCTAAAGAAAAGATAGTGAGTAAGTGGACTTATTGAGGAATTTGTTAAACTATTTGATGAACATGCATTAACAAAAGATATTGGCAACCAAAGTTATGCTTCTGTTAAAAACAAAAAGTGACGCTGATCAAAATTTGCAAAAAGGTTAACTCCTGCTGCTTCTCGACGAGTGGAAGACGAAGATGTGGTCGGGTTGCAACAACCGATTGAACTTATAAACAATTAAAAGTCGCAAAGACTCTGCCAATTATGTCGAAAGTGTTAACATTTTTTTTTTTAAATAAGTCTTCAACTGAGCATGCGTTGAATAACCAGGAAAAATTAACAAGCAACGCCTAAGAACGAATTTCAACACATAGTTCCTTCTAAGACGTCTCTCAATTCTTGACTTAGAATGGTATGAAGGCTTGAGGCAGTAGCTATGGCAAGTTCTGCCCACTCTATTGTGTAGGGGTGCTAGAATCGACAAGTCAGCATTTACGAGCGACATGCTTTAACTTTAAGGAAGATAGGCTCGCGAACGATACCCCTATTTAAACCACCTATATTACAGTCGAGTTCGCAACTAAAAATACTACAAAAACATTTTATAAAGAATGCGAATTGAGAATAAGACCTACAAACTACGCGTGTCAACTGAACATAAATGATAGAGTCCAATCATTTGGAATGAAGAAGCTCCTGTTTCTGAAAAACATGATTGGTGGAGACAAACTGTGACATGAGGAATCGTATCTTTAATTCGTCGAGAGTGTTGAGAAAAAATGTATCCTTGTCGTTTAAGACGACTGGTAAAATTGAATGCAAAAGAATCAAAAATGATTGCATTTAGTTGAATGGAAGACATTGAAATCATGTCTTTTTTTTAAGCCTCAAACTGCTGAAGTAATTTAAATAAATTTAATTCATTGAATGTATAATAATAAAATTCAAAAATCTTAGCATTCTTTTACAATCATGGCAGTCCAAGTGTTTGTGATTTGTATTTAACAAAAGATGGTTCAAGAAATACATTTAATTCAAAATAAAATGCATTGGCAAGTGCCATCAGTCGAAAGCAGTGTTTTTGTGAGCCAATTTCATAAATAACACTCCATTCCTGACCAAGAATATTTTCAGTACCACTTGATGAAGTCTTCAAGAAATGCTTCCGATTTATGCGATTATATTTCGAATTGACTGAAACATTAAAAAAACTGAGACCAACAAGACGGGATGATAAGATTTTGAGATTTCGTATCATTGAACTAGAAGGAAACTAAATTGAACCTGACATTTTTGTGTGCCCCTGTAAAAAAACAGACCTTCAAATCATCTTTACTAGTGGAATTACCATGCCTTTTACGTTTTCTGGAAGTCCTATTCTGAAATATCAGATAAAGCTTTCAGCGAAACTGTATTTTTTGGGCCCTTTTTTATACCAGGGATGAGAAAAAAGTAATCAGGATACAAGGCAGGGTTGTCATGATAGTCTAAGCAAAATGAGCATGGCTTTTAGATGTTCATGCGTCCCTTTTTGCGACTAGGGGTGAAGTAGGCTATTCGACTCATCCTCAAAGCCCTGCTTATACACGAACTATAACTCAGTGGTATCAGTAATTAAATAACCCTGATAATTGATACGTTCCGTTTTTTCATCCTCACTAATGTTACCCTGCAATATTTCTTAAACTTCCCAATTCAACAACCACTTAGCAAAAAAAATAATACTGCGAACTAGAATGAATGAAATAAGTTGATAGTGAACTGAATTTTTTTATCTTTGCAACCTTATTCTTTCTAATAGCTCTGTCACCAGAAAAGGATAAAGATAGTTCCACTTACGTCTTGTAAGGCGATCACTTGTCGGCAAATGTCAATATTTGCACATCCTTTGATGTAGTCATTTGGTAAGCACGCTTCCAACAATTCCTGCAGTTCAAAACAATTTATCGACCTGAAACAAGAACATTGTATAGCACTCCATTCTTAGAGCTTTAAAGCTTTGCAAAACCTACTTATTCTCATCGGCCAATTGCATAAACACCGGCTCATACTGACACTTCTTCACCTTGGCACTGTCGGGCTCATTATTCTGATTCAGTGCTGGGAATGGATCGAGTAGCATCATCGTTTGCGTCTCCAGTTGCGATAATCTCAAGGAGTTCCCCAATATCCTCACAGTAAAACATGACTCCTCGCCCGGTTCATATGTCGTCGCCATCAGGAGATACTTCCCAACATCAAGGCTGCATCTGTAGCTCACATGTCGTGTGTTGCCGTAGTCTGAATTTATATAGCTAACTTGACTTTTGAAGAACTCCTTTGGCAGGCACTCTGTTAATTTATTCTTATTGACTGAAAGGGAACCTTTTAAAAGAGCTTTATTTATTTTGGATTTGTCCGCTTACCTGTGTTCAGTTTGTACATAGTAAAACCGATGACTTTTGGCTCAATAGCCGTGTGCTGGTTCAATGCTATCACAACTTCTTCCTTCTCCTGTATGGTGAGTAACAATTGCGGGTTTATGTGAAAAGACTCGTGGTTTCGGCATCCGCCGGCGGTGACACCGCGCCGCCACTGCCCCTGATACATTTTCATTTGCCATCGCTTGGGCTTGTCCGACAGGGACAACTCATCTTTGGCAGTATCTGTGTCCAAGTGGACGCTTTCGAGAAATGTGAAAGACTGTGTAAAGGCCAGAAATGAGATCCAAAATTCACCAACGTCCAGTTGGCCCAACAGGCGGTCTCTCTCATGGATTGACACTCGGTCCCACGATTGTGACATCGCCGACCATTCTCCATTGTAGCCAGATTTTGTGCCGAATGTCTCACAAGCCATGGGGTCCTTCAGTCGTACTAGTTGAACCGCATCACCCAGAAGTGTTTCCACCTAGAAGAAGGAGAATTTAGCCTTCGAAAATATTGAAAAGCTTACAAAAAAAAAAAATCTCACCTTATCTAAGGAGCACAGCCGGTAGTTTACGTTGACACAAATCCCGTTCGCCAGTCTTTCGGGAACATTTTTGTACTGCCCATTGGCGATCTTTGTCGCAATGCAGGTCACAATGCATGTGGTGTCCAAGAACGACCGAAGTTGCAGTGGCCTTATAGGGTCATTGTTGGTTTTCGTTGGAACACACTCAACAATGCCTCCCAGAAGATCACTTAAGCCATCCGATCGTGTCCCATATTTGAGAGCTTCATAAGATCCGTGTAATCTGTAAGGATAAACATCAAAATAAAAAGAAACGTGAGCAAACGAAAAATTCGACTCACTTTGCAACAGCCTTTTCGAGCAGTGACGCCCAGAAACAATTCGATTTCTGTGGCTGGAGGAACGCTAATTTACCATTGATCGTGGGAAGTCGATCATCGACGAGTACTTCCACCCATTCACCACACCACCAGAGACGAAACCGAAACATTCCATGTGAATTGTCAACACTCTGATCGGCAGGCACAACGCGGTAGAAAAGGTTCTTCAGTGAGTACAGGACTCCGAGGCACGAGACCAACCATCGATCGCCCATTTTGCCTGGAATTATGTCGAAGTTCTCGCCTTCGTTCATGAAGCAGGCGGTTGGGGCGATCTCTGGTATCCGCTTCCATTGAAATGTGAACGGAGGTGTTTGGTAGTAGAATACAGATGTCTGCACAGCTGGAAAGTCGGGATCTTCCCAGTGAACAGCCTTCTTTTTGCATTCTGTCTTGATGCGTTCGTATTTGGAGGTCATCGTTAATGGATCACGAACTGCTGGTTAAATGCATATCAGTGTTGTGGACTTGAGGTTCTGGAAGTAGTCATATAAGAAAAATCAAAATGAGACTTGGGAAAAGGGGCAGCGAAAATAGTCTAAGTAGAATGTACCAAATCATGTAATTCAAAATTGTTTGAGAGTTTTGAAAACAACGCGAAGATCGGCATAAGGTTTCTGTGTAATGTTGCACCACAAAAGTTTGGGTTAAAAAAAAGAGGTCTAAGCATGTCGAGTAGTAAATCAGCATCATATCACGGGAAATGCGATAGCATGGCAACACTCTGCAAATATTAAGAAATATATCTCGATAAAAAGCTAAACTTTAAGGACCACGACTTGCAGGTTCTCAAGAAAGTGAGCATTGCTACTAAAATGTTACACTCATTTACGAACAGAAAGTCCTTACTTTCCACTGTTAACAAAATAATTTTATATAAAGTGGTATTTCAAGCCATTCTCTTGTACGGGTGCCGAGCTTGATTCTTAAGATGATGCTTTCTTGGAAAACAAAAACTTTCTGAATCTTTCAAAATCAAATGAACTTAAAACTCAATAATCCACATTAGCGGGACTCCTTTACCTTTGGCAGTCTCATATCTGTGCATATGTTCGTATTTATATACAATCTTGTATTTATCTAATTTATTTAATTTATTAATTTATTTTTATTATTTTTTATTTTTTTAAATTATTTTTTTTTATTATTATGCTTATTTATTTTATTTATCCATTTTTTTTAATCCAAATCTAAAAGGACTACCGATTGAAAATGTCGTTTTTTATTTTTCAAAAATCAATGCTTTATTGAAAAATAATAGATATAAATTCAATATTCAAAGTATTGCCCATCGCTAACCACACAATTTTCCCATTTTTCTGGCAATTCATGGATACCCGTTCTGAAAAATTCGACCGGTTTGGCCGCAATCCACGAATCGATCCATTTTTTGACATCATCGAAATGACGAAAGTGCTGGTCAGCCAGGCCATGTTGCATCGATCGGAAGAGATAGTAATCGGATGGCGCAAGGTCTGGACTATACGGCGGGTGTGGTAGGACATCCCATTTGAGCGTCCCAATGTAAGTTTTGACGACATCTGCAACATGTGGCCGAGCATTGTCATTTTGCAAAATAACTTTATCGTCTCTTGCGACCGTTTCCGGCCGTTTTTCCTTCAGTGCTCGGCTCAAACGCATCAATTGTCATCGGTAGACCTCGCCTATGATTGTTTCATTCGGTTTTAGCAGCTCATAATACACAACACCCTTCTGGTCCCACCAAATGCACAGCATAACCTTCAGGCCATGAATATTCTGAACGGCCGTCGATGTTGAGGCATGTCCGGAGTATCCATACGTTGCCCGCTGTTTTGGATTATCGTAATGTGCCCATTTTTCATCACCAGTGACGATTTGATGCAAAAAAGACTTCTTTTTGTGGCGTTCAAGCAGCATTTCGGACATGCAAAATCGGCGTTCGATGTCTCGTGGCTTCAATTCATACGGCACCCAATGTCCTACCTTTCGGATCATTCCCATTGCTTTCAAACGATCGGAAATGGTTTGCTGAGCGACGCCAGCGAAGCGTTTGTGACGGATCTTGATCGAGCAATGCCTCCAATTCATGGTCTTCAAACTTTTTCACCTGGTCGGTTCGTTCTTTGTCTTCGGTGTCGAACTCACCATCTTTGAACCGCTTAAACCACCGCTGACACATTCTAACGTCTATAGTATAGCCCGGGGAAGCTTCGGTAAGCAATTGATGCGCTTCGGTTGCTTTTTTCTTTAAATTAAAGAAGCATATTAAAACTTCCCGCAAATGTTGTTTTGATGGCACGAATGTAGACATTTTACGGCTTTACAAAAACTTGTGTGTTTTCACTAATGACCAATAACCTAGACTGAAATAATTGACATTGACATGAAGTTTCTGATGTGACAGCTGTCATGGTCAAAATTCACCTCAGAGTAATAGATATGAAGTTGTCTGCAATAACGACATTTTCAACCGGTATGTATTATTATTTATTACATGCGGCAACAGCATGTCATTTGAAATGAAATGAGCTTATCTATCTATTGATAGATAAATAAAAAGGAGAGATTCTTTCGAAAAGCATAAAAAAGTCAGCTTTAGTCAATATTTCAATGCTACCGTGGAAAAGAGGTTTGCCCAAAAACAAAGTGTTACAATAATGCAAGGCCTGCAATATTTGGTTGGCTTCAATGATGGATTGTTTCGACACTCAAGGACTATTTCTAAGCCTAAGAACCCTCACAAGCGGGCAACTAGGGATGCATAAGATTCGGAGGATGATTTTTTTAGATTTAGATTATAACCTCGCTGTTTTGAATAACTTTTTGACAGCTGTTTTTCGAGCAAGTAAAAAAGAAGGCATACGTCAACTCATCTCCTAAGTATAGACCCGTTTCAATTCTTCCCTATCTATTTAACGTTATGAAAAAATTCATTCATTTCTAAACTTGTCATGAGACATGATTTATAAAGCACTATCCAGTTCGATTTTCGACCAAAACACTACTGTTTCACGTCTCTGCTTAAAGTCACGGAAGATATTCAAAACTCTGTCGATAATGACATGGTCTCGTTTTTAGTCCTTATTGGACAAAAAAGTACATTTTGAAATCGAAGAATATAGCCCAAAAAACTGTTGCAAAATTCCTCGTTTTTTGAATTTAACTTTATTTTATGTTTTTGGTTCTACACTGCATTTCTGAATAAATTTTGTGAATATGCATTCAGTTATGATCACTTTTGAATATTAGGGAGTTTTCAAAGGCATTGGAGTTAATTTTATTTAATAATAAAGTTTAGTTTTTAACCATCTGCCTTGAAACACTGTAAAAAAATTAGGTCCTGGTCTCTAAACACACAGAGAAAAGTTCCTCAAGGGACTATTTTGGGATCATTGCTGCTCTTGCAGTTCCTAAATGATACATCTTTTTGCACGAGTCACTGCTCAAAGCACAAGTACGCTGATGATAATTAACCAAATCTTCCATGTAAACTAGGATTGAGATTGGAGTTTCCAAAATCAATGAAGATCTTCCACACATAAGTAATTGGTCTAGAGAAAATCAACTGTAATGAAACGCAACTAAATCAAATTGCTTGGACATAAAAAAGAATAAGCAAGATCAAAGCTACCTTCCACCTATAGATGACTCTCCTATAAAATATGTTGACAAATGAAAGAATCTGGATATTTTGTTAAATAAAACTTTATCTTGGTGCGATCGTATCCCAAAAGTCATCGGCGAGGCGTACGTCAGTTAAGACCAAGTTGCATGATTTATTCTTGTACCAATTATATTTTATTGCTGCCAAATTGTTTGCAGGTAGATGGACACAAGCATACATTTGTTTTCTAATTCCTAATTCCTAATTCTTCTACCAAACAGATTATAAGGGTAATCATAAGCCCCTCAGAGTGTCTTACAAAAAAAAAACAATCAATAAAAGTATCTCATAAGCAAATTGCCAAAAAAATGTCTTACCATTTAACACTTTATTTAGTCATGAAGTAATAACCATGATCGACCATGCGTGAGATTGCGTCAAGAGACACTCTTTCACAGTGCAATCGATTAACATTGCCCAAGACTTGGTTCGATTAGCCGTATCCATTGGCGTGCAGAAATAGCAGCGCCTTCACGATCGCTTACAAAATAGACGATGAAGTGAAAACTACCCACAAGCATGTGGGCTGCTTAACCACTTATCAACCAACCAACCAACCAACCGTTCAACGGGCCCAAGAAGGGGAACAAGGAATCTCGAGACCATAATAACTTTTGGCATATGAAGTCATTTCATTATCATTCATTCCAAGCGAACGCGCCAATGTTTTCATGTTTTATTTCGGTCTAGAACCAGTTTTCCCCCCGCCGATCATATCAAGCCGAATAGTGTCACTATTTTGTATGTGAGAACCCCACCTGCTGCCCACCAGAAGATCCGGACGACAGCCCATAACATGTGGTTCGAAAACCGAGTTTCTTTGACATAGAAAACGAACTGATATCGAATTAATTAGAGAACAAAAAAAAAAAAAATAGAAGCTTATTTACAACGCGTTATAAGAGAATCGGAAAATAAATTAACCGGGACCCCATTGTTTGGAGTCGAGTGAGAAGGAAAACTCGACACTGGAGGAAAACACTTTCACTGCAGCAGCAAAAAGAAAAACAGCTACGGATACGGATCAATTACAGATGCAGATACTTTTACGTATGAACACCTACTGGCAGTGACACAGTGTGACAGTATCTTTATGGCGCGAATTAATCGCGTCGACACTCTGATTGGATTTGGATTAATTTGTCGAGGTATTTATTCCTAAAAATTTCCAAGGTTGCAACTCCACACGGCGGCCGTGGCTTATGAAACCAACAAAAATTCCAAATTTATATTCGTTATGGTAGGCTGGCTTTGGCTTTAATCTGTTTCGTTTTTTTTCCTCGGATATACAAAATTTTAATAAAAATCGAGAGAGAAAAAAAAACAATAACCGTTAGGAATGTGACGGAATATTTAATGTCACATAATGAAGCTGGAAACATGTTGTTAAATCCAAACAATATGTTAATCGACGAATGAAAATACTTTCGATGCGCGTTTAAAAAAAAAAAAACCAAATGAAACTGAATTAAGGTAGCTAGAAGATAGAAGATAGAACTTGATTTTGACGCAAGTTAAATTCGAGTTGAGATCGAAGCAGAAAGTTTTGTTTTTTTGTCGATTTTGGGAAAGAACGTAGGAGTGGCCGCATTTAAGTTCTGATCTTCTAGGAAAAATAATTCAATAAAATATATTTTTCGTTGGACGCGGCAATAAGACTTATGATACGAAACTTTATTAACACTGACGAGCAAAAATGAATAAATGTTTCAAAAATTTCAATCAACGGCTCAAAATTCTTATTTCATCTTGAAATATAATATAAATATATAGTAAATCTTAGATAATAACGTTTCGTTTTTATTTCCTCAAAAGTACCACAGTTTTTTGTTTTGGTTTATGAGAAACTTTTGTTTAAATTAATTCTACAAGTAACACTAGATCCAAATAGACGGTTAGTAAAATGGCCTTATTTTAAATAAAAAAATTATGTTAATGGGGCTCAATTGAAGTGACAAAAGGCATCGTTTCCTTACTTGAAAAAGGAATTTCTTCGAGATTTATTTCAAAAAAATTATCCTTTTTCAATTAACTATTCTTTAAGTGAAAAAGGGAAGAAATGAGCAGGCTGCTAACAATGCTTCAGGCCAACCAAAACATCTATCAAATGGCGACGCGCATTAAATGGAGCGTTTAATAAAAAATAAAGACTACAGGAAAGTCTTGGTGGCAGCAGTTTAGCAAAACAAACCAGCATTGTCTGACAGAAAATTTAAGGCACGCTTTTAGTTTTGCAAATATTTAAAGCGAGTAATTTGGTCAGATGGGAAAGAGTATTACTGATATCGACCAAATGAAAGCCTTCGAAAACACCATTAAAAAGAGAACATGAAACACGGAGGAGAAAGCTTGATAATGTGCGATTGTTTCTCGTGGTGGAATATCCTGGTTCTTTAGTGAAAATTGAAGGGATCATGAAAAAGGAACAATACCTCGATATTCTGCGAACCAATTTACTAGAATTTTTTACGAATGCGCTTACCCCATTGACGAAATAAATTTCGCAGAAGACTCATCGTTCAAAACTGGCTTGGGGAGCATTTATTTCAAACGAAACAAAGTGTCCAGCTGAGAGGCCAGATTTAAAACCTATCGAAAATATGTGGGCAAATGTTATAAGAAGTCTGGCGCAATATAAAAATCCACGACCAAATCTTAATGATCTCTAGATTAGACAACAAGCTGAGTGGGCGAAAATTCCAAATGAACATATCAAGAAATTAGTGGAAAGTATGCCTACACGAACTGGAAGTGATATCAAAAACAAATGTGTATGGATAAAGTATTGAAAGAAAAGTGTCACCAGAAAAAAAAACGTGCTAAAATTAATACATGCCCAATTTGACGTTTTTATATATTTTTTTTTTATTGTTTTCTAATTTTTTTATTTTTACAAAACAGTGAAGATTGTAATTTTTATTGTAATTTAAATATTTAAGTCAATGTTCGAAGCGAAAGAATACAAAAGGAATCAATTTTCTCTAATTTCTGCCACTGTATATAACACTTGTGATAGAGTATAGGGTGTGTCTTATTTTGAAAAAAATTTTCAAAAGATACCGTCCAATATTTTTTAATGACAATTACACAATTGAAAAACATAAATCTTCCCTTTAATTATGGAATATTATTTCATTCAAATGAATATCGCAGATGGCTTGGAAGTATTGCATTTTTGCAACCCAACTTTTCTATATATTTTCGATCGTTTGGTCTCCTTTACCACGATAAGCTTCATAATTCTTTATCGAACAGCATCGATCTATACTGGCACCGTACAGGAAAAAAAGTCCATCATCACCAAAACGACAAATAACAAGGTTTAAAAAAATTAGTATGTAAGTAATCGATTGTTGGACTGATTAAGGTTCACGTATCCTCATTTGCTGGAACCATAGTTTGCCCAAGACCCACTTCTCTAATTCTTCCCTTTAATGCCGCCATTCCAAAAACAGCACAAAATAGCCACAAATTCAGGAAACGATGGCTTCCCTATGACTTCTCTTGAGTTTTCCGAGCCCCAAAAAGGTACGGCAATTTTTTTCTTTACATATCCACCGAGATGGAAATATTTCCAATCACCTCAAGTGATGATTTTTTGAACAAAACTGTCGGAAATTTTTAACTGCCCAAACAGAGAAGCGATAACGAAGCAGGTGACCAGTTTTCTTTTATTTCTGTGTCAACTTAACCCTGTGAGACTGATGTTCAGTTACTCAGATCTTAAGTAGGCTGAGGAACTCGATTTTGGAGCACACTTTCGAAAACACAAAACTGGAATGTGTTCAATCAGCTACAATTGCTGAATTACTTCGACCTAAATTTCTTTTCTAACTGTCGCGATGACACAGCATCCACTTCGGCACATTATTTTTCAAATATTTGAAAAACATTTTTTCAAGCTTTCAAGTAAATCGACCTATTTCGTACCACAAAAATGTAATACTGAGTTTCTATCAAATTTAAAAACACATTAAAACTGTCTGTGTCAAAAGGCAACAAACGTATGACCCACCCTATTGATTCCATGACATAACAGAATACCTTTTCCTCGCGCAGCATGGCAAATATTATCAGAACAAGAAAAGTCTTCCGGCGTAAAAAAAAGTTGAGGTTCAATTCGACTTCCCTACACCATGAACTCCGCAACATTGACATTCGGCTATAGAAGGTTGAAAAAGGGTGGGTGATGAATATTCATCTGAATCTAATCGGAGACCGTAAGGACATTTTTTTTTTAATTCCTGCAATCGAAGATATTCGAAACCGCTCCCTTTTACGAACTAGTTTGTGAATCGGTTGCTGATTTCCGGGATCTTTGCTTGGCTTAATTTTGGTAAGTAATGCAGGAAGGCGTTGTTACTATGTTGCGTGGCGGTGACTTAGGAAATGATAAATAGTCTTATCTTCATTTTTATAAGCGTATCTTCTGCAGATGACATGACATTTTTTTGCAATTTATTGGGGATCAAGTGAATTTTCTGCTTTTCTGGCTTCCCTTGTCTTGCTAGTTTATCCTTTCTTTCCATCGGTTTGATATTGCCGAACTGCCGAAAGTCTGGATATCTTCAAATAGGGGTTATAACTTTTATGGATTAACCTTACTACTCTTTGGATTATCGGCTGGAAAGCACTGAATTTTTCCGTGATCTGAAAGAATCAGACCTAACCAAAGGTTCATTAAAGTTTTGAGTCTTTTTGCCACCTCTCTTCTAGAATGAATTAAAAGCATCCCATTTTCGTGAACGTTTAGAGACAAGAAGATTCAAAAAAGAGAATTTTTTTTATATTTGTAGCATTTGAAAATTCTGGGTTGCATTTATCATAATTTTAAAGTTTTTTTTAAGGTTCCGTACCACCTCAAAAGTGGAGGTAATCATTTGACATCAAAATCAAATACTTTTGACTGCGGTCTCTTGAAGCTTTAAGAAAAATCAATCTCTTGGCAATTCGAAAAATGGGACGAATTAGAAGACATGTGCGAGCAGGACGAAAAAATTGTTGTTATGTCCCCATTGAGCTTCATGTTCTCCTAATAACTTGACCATGATGATTGAATTGCAGTCCAATAAGCCGTGTGAATTACAAATTCGCTCATAGGTTTATTTTTATCTCTTGACAAGTGTCAATGTCTCATATTAAACAGGCAATTTATTCCTCGTTGTCAGAGCTGCCATTGTTTCCTATTCAACTCACGTGGATCTTTTCAAGTCCTACGCGAAAAAATGTCTACACTCAACAATTCAATTGCAAAAAAAAGTCAAATAGACAAACAGTTGTTAACCCGTCTTATTGAAACCCCATCCAAGTTTCCCAGCATTCAATTTGAACGCCAATTTGCAAATACAAGTTCAAATCGGTTGGCTTCCTTCGTAGCCAAATGTACACGAATTTGCTGCGAGTTGAACTCGAGGTGGTCAATGACCAAAGTAATCATCCTCGGCAGACAATTCGCATTAAAGAAGACAGCAAAAAAGCAGATTCTTTGATGCTAAAAGATAGATAATGGGCCAAGCTCTGAGATAGTTATAAAATGGAAGTAATAAAAAATAAACAGAACTCGTAAGAAAATTGGGCAATTAGGCCCTCTCTCTTTCGAGTTCTTGTGTTGTGTTGATTTCCATGAAAATGTTAACCTCATTCGGACACATTGTCATCCGTGTGTTGAGTGTGCTAAGTACCCACTTTGGATGTCTTATCGATTGATTTACAGAACGCCACGAATCTATCCGCATTTGGACTTGGCCAACCCAATAAGTGAGCGCCGACCATCATTGAATAACAAAATAGTGCTGGACAAAAGAAGCAGCAGCAGTGGCGATGACGACAAGGCTAAATGGGCGGCTAACAATGGGAAGAGACGGGTAGCCTCATTGTTATTCCTACCGAATAATCCATAATATTGAGCACACCTCGTTTCGAGGCTTTGACGCTATAAGTAGCCAGCCGGATGGGGGATTAGAGCTGGAATGATCGCTGCCAATTGCTGGCCATTTTAGAGTACCTGGGATTTGTGAACGCGTACGTGGTTGTGAAATATTTCAGATGATCGCAGAGTAAATCTTGAGTTGGGTTTTATGATTGAGATGTAAGAAAAAGTTTCTTATTTATTTATCTGCTTAATTTTTGTGTTGTGTTTTTTTTTTTTACACTGTAACTTGGGTGTGTTCGAAGAGTTTGATTATGTAATACAAATTTGCTAAGTACTTTTTATTTGGACACATATTTGTATCTCATCAATTAAAGAAACCGGTTGCGGTTAGGTACTCGTGGGAATATGACATAAAGTTGACATTTCATTTCGGTTGATTGCCAGTTTTTGGCCTCAAGTAGAGGTCGTAAAATTTAATTCTTCAAATATTTTTCTTGATTTTTTTTTTAAATGCTAAAGCAAGCTTTGAATGAATTGGCGTCGGTTTAAGCTTTCGCATATTTTTCGACTTGTTGTCGATTGGCATGCGGAATTTGCGGCTTTTACTGCATGAGTCAGTTGCTGGAAATAATATTTTGAAGACAAAATTGACTAAGCAAAGCTGTCAGTGTTTATTTAAAAAGGGTTTTCGTAAAAGAATCGATTTTGAGTGTCGAAGATTTATGCAATTTTAATTGATATTTCGTAAATTCACTTTGCCATGAAGGGATAATAATTTCTATGGTTCCCAACTCTTTTTGATGACTAGAATGACTAGACTTATCTTCAAAACATAGTCCGATTGCCTACCACTTGACAAGGCAGAAGAGATGGATACGGGGAAATAGGTTCCCAGAGGATTCGGCTAGTCTTGCGCGAATTGAGTTAAAGGAATATAATTTGATGCCCGACAGAGTTCACAATATTCTCGAATATGTACACCGCATTATATTATTATACATTGAGATATTTAAAGGGAGATCCCGGTCACAACAGATGAGTATGTTGCCCTTTTTATTAGGTTCCGCGCTCATATCTACGAAATAAAATGCTGTGGTTTTCCACTGACCCCTGAACGAACAACTGCCACATACAAACAAGGACAAAATAATGCCGTACTCAGGCTTTGTTGCAACCAATAAAAAAAGACACTGAGTGGCTCCATAATTTTTGAGGGAATCATGGCATTAATCCGCAGACAATTATCGATGCATCCAAGCAGCATTTTCATTTAGCTTTTTGAACCAACTAGCTTATCTTCTGCGCAGATCTCTTCAAATTTAATAAAATTCTATTTTAGTTTAGAAAAATACGCAAAAATAAAATATCAAAAGTGCTGAAAAAAAGCACATCCGAACGTAACCACCAACGCAGCTTCGATGCGACTGAGAGTGAGATTTATTTTCTATATCCGTCGGAGTAAAATAGAGATCCCTTTTTTTACATTAAGAATGATTACGGTTTTTATCCAGAAGTTCTTAAGATGTCAACTTTATTTCGAAAGCATAAAAGTCTGCACTGAAGTGAATTCGAAACCAAACAAAATATCATTTACGTCGGATGCATCATAAAATAATTTCTCTCTGATGCAAAAATTTCATTCTTATGAACTAGGGATACTTATCATAAAAAAACTTAAAACTCTTATCTAATTATTTTTTTGTTTTATTTATTTACTTATCGAAATGTTTTTTCATGTGGAAATTTATATATTTTGGTTATCCATTTATTTGTATTTATTTATTTTTTAACATATTTGCTAAATAATTTTGTTTTTTTTTTATTTATTATTACTTTATGTATCTATTTATTTATTTATAAATTTTTATTTTATATTCTATATTTTGTAAAACTGTAATATTTAAAGGTTCTTTTTTTATTATACTTAAATTTAACACAACAACTTAGAAGAATCAACAATCAAAACACTTTTGTAATTTATTTAAATTTTTTTTTGCACAAAGTGGGTTTTTCTCGTACTTTTCCACTGAAATATATCGGGTTAGTTACCAGTTTGAACATTGTAAAATAAATTGTAAAACTAGTTTAGTTGAAAGGTAATTTAAAATATCGTATATCTGTACTGTAAATTGTGCGGTAGCAGGTCTACATAATTGTAATTTGTACGAAATAAATATCTATTCATCTAAAATCTCACAGTTTAAAAAAATACTAAACAAAACAATTTAGTTAATAGTGCTTCGAAATTCGCCAAACCCAAAATACAAAAAAACAAGAATTTCCTGATGGGAAATAACGCAAGAAAATCAATGTTGGGTTAATTTATGAAATAAACGTCCCTTTTTAATTTCCTACGCACCATTTTCGTTCTCTTTAATCCTCTTTAGTCAACCAGACCTTATATTAGAGTCTGAAGAAAGATGACTGCATCCGATGAAGTAGTCCTCAAACCCACTGTAGAAGAAATTTTAAAACAATTAAGCTTCCGGTGTAGATGCTTACAATGCATGATGGATTTAAAATTTTGGTTAGTATTTTTTTTTGATGGATAAGGGCTGAGGGTAAAAAAAAACATACAAAAATTGTATAGTTCCTATGCGTCAAAGCACGACGCTTAAAAATTCTTATTAATTTTTTTTATTCTATTACCAAACGGGATGATATAAAAACCTATGTTTCTATTAATACTAGATGCCTATTTCTATTTGATGTTCCCATTGGGCCTGCACACCCGAGATGAATTCATCCCGAGCTAAACCAGATTTGTGTGAAAAGGAAGCGAAATGTTCAGTATGACACAGACGTTTCGTGTTTTGTTTTACTGTCAAACATCTTCAGTTTGTTCTATAATTTAACCATGAATCGTCTTACAAATGAACAACTTGTAAATTATTGAATTTTATTATCAAAATGCGTGCTCTGTTAAGAAAGTTCATCGCGCGTTTCTTTCATTTTATAGTCAGTTTAATCGACCCACTGAAGCGGCTATTCGGGCTATTGTGACTAAATTTCGCACCAAATTTACATTGTTGGACATTAAACCACCAACACGCTTACGTAGAGTGCGAACTGAAGAAAATATCTTAGCTGTTTATGATGACCATCAATTGTCGATTCGTCGCCGTTCGCAGCAATTGGGCCTCTGTTACTCAACAACGTGGAAACTTTTGCGGAAGGATTTAGGTGTGATGCTTTTCAAAATACAGCTGGTGCAAGAATTGAAGCCGAACGATCTACCGCAACGTAAAATTGTTGGTGAATGGGCTCTTGGAAAGTTGGCCGAAGATCCACTTTTTTACCGAAAAATTGTGTTCAGCGACGAAGCTCATTTTTGGCTCAATGGGTACGTAAATAAGCAGAATTGTCGATTTTGGAGTGAATATCAGGCAGAAGCATTGCAAGAGCTACCAATGCATCCAGAAAAAGTCACAGTATGGAGCGGTTTATGGGCTGGTGGCATTATTGGACCGTACTTCTTCAAAGATGATACGAATCGTAACGCGCTACCGTGAGATGATATCCAACTTTATTTGGCCAAAATGCAAGAGCTTGACTTGCATGACCTGTGGTTTCAACAAGACGGTGCCACATGCCACACAGCACGCGCAACAATTATCTTATTGAGAGGCGTGTTCGGTGAACATTTTATTTCACGTTCGGGACCGGTCAATTGGCCGCCTAGATCGTACGATTTAACGCCTTTAGACTATTTTTTGTGGGGCTATGTTAAAGCTCATGTCTATACAAACAAGCCCGCTTCAATTACGCATTGGAAGACAACATTGAAGCATTTATTCGTGAGATACCGGCCGAAATGTTGGAAAGAGTATGCCAATGGATGGACCATTTGAGGCGCAGTCAAGGTCAACATTTGCATGAAATAATCTTCAAACATTAATTTATATGGACCGTACTATCGATTCAAATAAAGATTTCATGCATTTTTCTGGTTTCTGGTTTATTTGTTTTTTTTTTGAAAAACTTTCCTATAGCTTTTAAAAAATCACCCTTTATATTCTTCACTGTACATTTTTAACAGCAAACGGCACGAGAATCCTGGCGCGACTACGAAACAAACAGTTCAGTGATCGGAAAATGCAAAAATGCGTTAACTTCAATGATCCATTTCTGAGTCGTCATGAAAGTCGTTTATTGATCTACGTCATGGAAAATCTCCATTGCTATGATCTTTTCTGCTTCTGCTGTTATTCTCTCGGCTTATATTATTGCTGCTGCAGTTTTTTCAGCTGTTTCAGAATCTTTGTTTGTTAACTGCTGATCTTTTGCTTATTCGACCTCAGTCTGGCTCTCTTCAATGTTTGATTCGAGGGTCAGAATTAAGTTTAAACATCAAAACGTGCTGTTTAATATGCCATTATATATTTTTTTCTTCAGTTTAAGCCCGAAAATTTATTCAAAACTTTCTCTATAGTTCTACTTACTAGCTTATTATTGCTTACACTTATTTATTCGAGTCTTGTTTCTCGCCTCTCGACTCGATCTTCTTAGTTTTTTACTTCTGTCTGAAGATTAAATCGCCATAACCTTGGCTAATAAATTTTCGTTTTGCAAATCATAATCTCGTGCCAAACTACACTCTCCACATAACTTGATCAGCAAAACTGAGTCTGAAGAAGACTTATCTTCAAACACAGCCGCCTTTGACCACTTTCATCACACCGGCCAACAGTTGCATGCTTCCAGCCATGATTTCCAGTAAATTTATTACTTTAATTTCCTGTCCACATCTGCCTCCGTGCGGAGCCATATCTTCCATAAAATACACATTAAAACATGCAAAGCATCCATTAATATTAAGCATACCAAAAAATGTACTACACACTCCTGATTGTAGTACAGTTGTGTTGAAAAAACAAACAACACACAACATAAAAGTATGCACTTGAGTTCAATAGAATGACGACCGTGAAAGCTCAACCATAGCTTGACTGATTCCAAATAGCAGACCCAACACCGTGGGTTCCACAAGGTTTGTTTTAAAAGAAATTCACGGAAAAGTGATCACAGCGCGAACGAACGAACGATCTATTAATGAGCACAGCGACCGCATCGCTCTTTTTTCTAATACGACAAAAAAAAAATTTGCATTTCACGAAAAAAGACTTTCTTTGGTGATGCGGCTGCCAAACGTGACCGCGCGCTGCCGGCCGCGCAGCCGCAGCCGCAGACGCCAAACCCGACCGGTTCGTTTTAGTGATGATCGAGGCTGGGAGTGATCGCGCCAGCCAACCTCGCCGAACAAATCTATTCATTACATTGACCGCAATAGGAGGTTCCAACGGTCCATTACCCGCCTCATGTGGATGGTTAAGATACAAATATTGTTTTCCATTTTCAAGTCGTCGAAGATTAACAACGCACGGTTGTGCCTCATAATAAAATTGTCAACTTGTGTTGAAGATCAGTCGGTGGAGAGGAGAAGATACGAGTAAGAAAATCGTTTGCTTATGTCCGCGGGTGTAAAAGCGAAAGCTAAAGCGAAAGTTTTTCACTTAACTGTAATTATTATTAAGCATTCGTCTATTAATGTTTATTAATTATTCTTTTATTTTTATTTTTTTGATGATTTATTCACATGCCAATCAAATTAGTGTTAGCGGAGAAGTAAACACTTAATGCGTAACAATGCGAGATTTGTGAAAATTAAAAACAAGCTTCGCGGAGCTTTATGCAATCGCAGAGCGGTCTTAATTGTGTTAAACAGTTTTACTTAATTATTCGCAAAAAAAAAATTATTTTTTTAATAAATGACGATGAAAAATGTTTGCTTGTTCCCATTTCCATTGAAATGGAGCACAAGAAGACTGATAGTGAACTAAAATGGGTTCTCATTTCGCGAGGTTAGATTCTTTTTTTTTAACTCGCATTTAGTCCAATTTTCGGAATAATAAGATTTTACTTTTCTTCACGTTATAAGGTCTTTTTATTTTCAATTTTGGTGTATAGGGCTCCGCACCTCAAAAAGAAAAACGGAGCCATTTTAGCATCACTTTTTCTAAAGAACGCTTGGAGGAGTGAATTCGAAATTAATGTCCAATATTTTATTATAATTCACACGCGTACAAAGGGTTATGAAAACGCTTAGAACGCGAGTGGAAGGAACCAGGGAGGAAGCAGAGACAAATACTGATGCACTTTGTTTTTGAATTGCTGCAAATTGTGATGAGTAGGAATACCGAGCGTGGGTTGGCGTTCCTCATTCGTATTGTGCGGCAAAGAACTCTTTACTTGACTGTTCGACCGAAATTGGGCTTGAAGGTTATCTGATAAGCATTCCTGGCGAAGCGGGTGTTACGGTGAAAGTGATGACTGCGGTCTTTTAAAGTTGTTAAAAAAATCTAGCTTATAAATCGAGGCCCTCAATAGAAACGACTGTTTATGCCGCATATATTCATATTTGCAAGTGAATCAAAAACTATAGGGTACTTCCCCTTGAACTAGATTCGTATGGCAGAAGTAAAGGGATTTTTTTGAAATCGCCTACAACCAACCTACCAACAAGTCTGTACGGAACTTTTGTTTTACCTCCTTTTTTTTTAAATGCTGTTCCGAGAATGTTTAAGCTAGACTTAATTTCACTTACTAAATTTTACTTTCTGGCCCTATTTGGCCGCTAAGGTCCTTAGCCTACCAAAAACTATATACACCAGCCAAGCCTCAAAATAAAATGACGAGGCGTTATCTTCTTGCTTCAAGAAAAAAAAATTTGGTGCAACCAATTAACATCCTCTTTGTCGCGGACTGATACCAATCTACTGTACCAGAGATTCTGCCACAACCTGCGACCGACCGACAGCTCCATCGTTTACCCAGACTTTTTTGAACGGTACCGCATATCTTTCATGAATCTGATCTTAAAATGTGAAGTAGAGGAAAGCGTCTTTGGGAATAAAGCTGATACTTGTAGTTGGGGTAGTAAGTCCCGAAGATCAAGATATTTTTCGAGGTCATTGATTTTACGATGAGCTACAAAGATGGTCAAATCGACAGAAGTCCCTCTGAAAATTCGTTCATTCAGAGGTCAATCTACATGTAGCCGATTTGATTCCAGTTCAACCATCGGAAACTGTCTGCTTATGAAGGCTATACTTCTCAATCAAACAATTAGACATTTTTTCTTTACCAATCTTAGCATAGAGGTAGGAATTTGAAGTCGTTCTAAGAAAAGATTCGTTCTATGTTCAATCTAGATTTTTTAACCTGCCTCAAACTACCTCACATAATCTGACCAGACTGTGAAGAACGAACTGTTTGTGTCTTATTTGGACTCTTCTTTTAGCCACCAAAACTTATAGCGCTGCCTAATAACATCTACTTTGTTGCAAGCTGACATGATATTCTACTTAATTATTCTACTTCTCTCTTCATTGTAGATTAGTCGCCTGTCCACACTTGTCTGGGCGTATCAACAACACCGAAGGAAATGAATGCCTCTGGTGGGAAAAAGCCGGATCCACAGTTTCGTAAGCCAATAGTGTAATATGCCTAAAGATAAGGCTACCGCCTGAGGTTATAACTCTTAAAATATGTCTTCGAATAAGCGTTATCAGGAGACCGTTCTTCAGTACAGTGTGGTTTGGACCTCGGATGTTTTTTGTTTTCAATTATTCCATAGAGAAAGTCCAAAATGGATTTTATTCGACATTCTACTGATACTTAAAAATTTGGCAGATTGGTTCATCATCCTGCCTGCACAGGAACACGGATCACCTACACAAACCATTGCTTTTCACCAACCGAACTAATAATTTTAGCAGCCGATATACAAACCACTGCAACAATGGCACCCACTTGGTCAGACTATAAGCGCTGGTTGACCAATCTAATGATTGAGCGGCAAATGGTGACTGGGCCAGATTAGAAAACTAAATTCTTTCAGGATCCAACCTGAGACCCATCAAATGATCCAAATGAAGGCAGATGCTCGAACAACTGAGACTTTGGAGTTCTATATAGGTGAAGATAAACATCCCCTATGAGCCCCACGCTTGCTTCCAAGTTCAACCATACGGGATATTCAGATACAAGCACAGGTCGAATGTCTTGAAGCAGATCACTTCAACTCGCTAGTGGCTCCCGAAACCATCTTGCGATCAAGAAATTCCGTCAATTCATCTTGATACCTCTAGAGGCTGTATGGTTTCAGTGATGATCTACAGTGGACCTTTTACTACGAAAACCATTCTGGTCCACATTATAAAGCCGCAGAAGTAAAAATTAGCTGAAGACAAGACAAATCTACACTCCTAAGTGCTGAAAGGTTAGCAGGTGTTTAAATAGATATCACAATCCATTAGGAAATTAATCTCGTTTTTTAAATGCGCCCAAGAACCTATAAATGGTTGCCGCCTGCGACGAGTGTGGTTCAAGCTTCATAAACCGACCACATGCTGCTAGAACTTGTGCAATGTACAAAAGTAATAAAATTATAAAAAGCACATAATTCCGATCAAAGATACAAGAGGCAAAAAAAAATTAAATAAAGCCTTAATGTCGTCGCCGGGTAACTTGCTTTATAAATACATATGTTTTTTTTTTGCGCCGCACTCAGCTGCAGTTTGTGTTAATTGCATTCAGCGCTCAAGTATCCGAAAGTATTTCAATAAAAATTTTATAACACAACAAATTCAAGTCCACGGAACACATTAGCATTTCTGCGGATCGACCGCGTCGCGCCACGCCGCAGGCGTCTTGCATAACTCGTTGCAAAAAGGATGGCCCGATCTACGGTTGCAGCCGCGCTGATTTTCACCACAAAGATTACGCATATGAGTGGCGAAAAGATCCGTCTACGCCAGGTCCAAGAGAATGGAAATGGGTTTTGCCCCCCCATCATTAGCAGGGAAGACTTGAACCACAAGCTGTTGAATGGCCCCGAAAGAAGCCGTGTCTTTCTACAAGTGACCTAGTCAATTGCGGCACTCGACTGTTCTTTGTTCTTGGATTAACCTACAACAATGTATCTGAACCTTTGTGGGGAATTCTTAATGCTTTCATGCTTTTTTATTTAATTGAAGGCGACCTTAAAACATTTTCATTTTGATACACTCTTTCTTGGCTTTTGGATTTTCTTTTTTTGTTACATATAGTTCCAGATAAAGAAGAAAACAACTCAAGCAGTATTAAGAGAGGTACTATAGACTCGGTGAAGGTATGAAACTTGTTTTTGTTGTTTGTCTGGTGATGCTGGTCAAGATCTTAGGTTGTTGATTGCAAAAAGAAGAAGAAGAACGAATAACAAGCCATAAGATTGGAAGGAAGACAATATTCATAAAAGGTACTTAAGTTGTAACTACGTCAGGAAAAGAGTGCAACGCAAATTGACTTAAGGCCACATAATATATGAAGAGGTCTTCAGCTTCATTGCTTGGCTGGAGGGTGACCATATTCACGTGCTCACTTTTTTTTTTTAGAGAAGAATAGGAAGGCTTTGGTGTAGCTCTGCAGCACACTCGTAGGTCTAATTGGGTTGTAAAACAAATTCACTTGGCATTGGTGAAGAGCTTATATAAAATAAACAGATACCCTTAAGGGTCAATTTTCTTTTCTTTTTGTTTTCAAACGTCGTGAGTTGAAAAGAATCAATCTTTCAATGCAGCTTCAAGTTTCCAAACATCTTCTTTCAAGTACAAGTGGGGAAAATGAACTGCAGCAACAACCTTTATAGTGAAGGCTAATTTTTAAGTTTACTTGGACGTAAAATAGAAATAGTAATTGACTTTTTCGTCTTGCAGAGCTTTTTGAGAAACAGGGAAAGTGGAAGAAGGTTGCTGTCCTTCATTTTTTTGGGGCTCAACAGAAGCCCAATTTGGCACTGGATTTGATGCTTAATGTAACGCCAAATAATATCTAAGATAACAAAAAAGGAGCAGGCTAGACGAAAGCAGCAGTTCTTTCAGTTCGGTTATGTCCTATCGTAAATCTGACAACATTAGCCATTCTGGGCTTCTAAAAGAAGGCATCTTAATATATAGAAAGCATAAATGGACGTAGAATGAAGACTTTTCAGTGCAGAACTAGCAAACTGAGCTTCCGCATCCATGATGACTTTGACAAGACGGCCTTATATTTTTGATGTTATCTTTACCATTTATTTTGGCTAGCAGGCACTATTAAGGCTCTTAGGTCAGCACGTATTTAATCCAACGTCTTTTTACCTCAAACAATTTGGTAAATAATAGATTTTGGTGTTTTTTTTTTGTAAGCTCGACTCGACAATTTTTCAGGAAAGGTTATGGTCATTGGGTAAGAGTACTTTAAAGCCACTTGACGAACTCCAGTGAAATTTTGGCTAAACCTCAAATATATGATTAGTTGCGGTGACTAAGTCCACATGAAATTCCACTCTATAACATGTTCCATCAACTGCTGCAACTGCACCTGCTTCCAAGTTGTGAAAAAAGATAAAAATCTCGCAGACAAACAAACAAACCGATAGATAGAGTCATTAGAGTACTAAGGACATAACTGGAGGCTTGTGCGTTGTAAAAGGAGATGTTTTGCGTATTTTGTTTCCATATTAAAAGTTGCAGTGTCCAAGCTTCCGATCGAATTAAAATTAACATTGATTTTGTGGAGAGTGCTTTACTTTGAAGCTCCAAATTCGAAGCTCTTCGACCTTATACTGAAGGCTACGATTTACACAGCTTTACAGAGTACTCCAAAAATTGTTTATACTTAAACTTTGATAAACTTAAAGTCTAAGTCCAATTTGTGTTTACACTTTCGGTCTTTGGAAAACGTATGACATAAAAGTGAATTGGTCAAACAAGAGCATGATAATTTTGATCTTTAAACTCTTCTGAGAGGCTGTAAGAAATTTGGACAAACGTATTCACGAAGCTACTGCACGTATTGTAAACAAAAATTCATAGTTTTATTTAATGCTACCTATCCAAGCTAATAAGAATGAAATGTGTCTATAGCATCACGATAGATAACTATGGCTTGGCTTTTCTTCAAATTTGTTTTGTATACAGTTTTCCTCCACTTTTTCTTCATCATTATTTTATTCTTTATTTGTACTGTGCTGTTTTTTTATATATAAAATTTTTGTCGTACTTTCCCACTCAAATATATCGGGTAAATTACCAGTTTGAAAATTGTAAAATACATTGTAAAACTTTAAATTAAATTGTAAAAAAAAGATAAATTAAAATATTGTACCTCTACACTGTAAATTGTGCTATAACAGGTCTACTTAATTGTAATGTGTACGAAATAAATGTCTATCTACATTTTGTTACCCTGTTGTAGAGGGATATATTAACTTTTACAAGGATAACAAAATGATTGACTGGGTTTTCGCCTCTCAATACAATACTGGCTTGAAATAACCTGTCTTTAGGTTTACACTATATTCTTGGGCGTAATTTTTCGCCAGGTTGTTTTCTTGGAGAAATGCGGTTTAATTCATTTCTTTTATGGCGGACTACCTTCATCTCGTTGGTAAATTCTTCTTGAAAAACAGGTAGCCTAAACATTTTCCTTTGTATATACATTTCAGAATAATCATTCAAATCGTGTCATTGAAAAATTTATTAATCCTTCTTTATGAAATGTACGAAGAAACACAAGACTATGTACATCGTAATTATGTTCCTCCACTTTCGTACGTCCAGCATTACCGAAGCAGACGATCTTCTTAATCGTCGGTGCTCATAAATAAATATTCAACTTTTTACGTTAAGACATGGCATGAAAAACTCTAAGACTAACGAGGAAAGTAGCTGAGCTCTAAAGATCGTTGACGTGAAGATCATATCATGATAGATGATCATTTATTTTTTTTTTTTCTACTAACATGCTATGCGTCTTAAAGCTTGTGTAAGATAATCCAAAAGCGTAATATTTTTTTATTACAACAAAAAAAAACACTATCGCTTTGCCGCTAACGTTTTTTCCCATCATTCACTTTAGACTTTGAATTAAACTATCAGCAGCATAATTATGACAAAGCTGCGCAGATTATTCTTTTTTGAAAAAAAATATCCATTTCGATGACACAACAAGTTTCTTCTTTACCACCTTAAAGAATTCCAAAGCCATCGTATCATATTTCATTGCCGAAACACGAGTCTCCAAATATTCATTCCTTTAGCCCACAGACAACAGATATTACCTCACATCCAAAAATGAATGTCAGTCATTAATCAAATCAAGTGCGGATACGCAGTACAAAATCCCAAATTCAACATTCCAAGCGATCTTCCCACAAAAAAAAATGTTCAGATATGCTTTGATGAGAATCGAAAAGAAGGACGCTTCCAAATAGAAAAATAAAAAATTGAAGGACTCATTTGATACTTACGCGAAAAGTTTTGATCGTAGCTTGAGGCTCCGGCTTCGATGAGAAATTTAATCCAATTCTGTTTTTTTTTTTTGAAGCGAAAAAGAAAACAAAACGAACGATCTATCCAAATCGAATATCGGTACTTTCGTCTAGATGCAAGTCAAACAACTTTCGTTGATGTGTGTGGGGAAAATTTTCACTTTTTCATCACATGAAGTGGCCACGATGGAACGGAAAAACTTTCATTCATTCAATTGGATGCAGCATCGCATTTTATGTTAAATAATCTTCCATCAACAACACAATCAATTAATTATTATTATTACGAGACTTTTTTTTTCTTCTCTTATCTCTGTATCTATGGATAGAAATTTACACTCTTCACTGTAAACGTAAACCGGTGGCAGACAGTCGGATGTATCCTTTGTTTTAAATCGTGTAAACTAGTACAGGTAAAACGTACAGAGATGCAGCACCGAACGAAACACGCGTTCGTCGTCGTTAACACACGAACAAGTCCAAACAGTTTGGCGATGTGAAATAAATAATACAAGAAAAAAAACTGGAGGCAAAAAAAAAACCAGTACAACTTTCTACCAAGTGAAATGTATTAGCTCAGCTCAATGTTAAAATATCGAAATCGGCATCGACTTGAAGTCGGAACGAAATCGCGCACAGACGGCAACAGCAGCGGCGGTAGCAGCAGCGCACACGGCTAACGAACAATCCAACTGCGAAATGGTACGTATCTATAGACGAACTAGATACACATGGTATATCACACAAAATAGCAAAATGAAATTCTCGAGTATACGTACAAAAGATACAGATACAAAATAGAGAAACCGATATTGGTAACAACAACGGTCCGCGGTACAGTAATAAATTATCTTTTCAAGAAGTATAACTCTCCATGCACGAGTACAATCTACAAAGCAGTAAATGTATCTCTGGAAATTGATTCGAAATAGTTTGAGAGTTTCCGTACGCGAACACCACCACCGAGGTACAAATCAAGTGAGACTCTGCGACGCGCAACACTGCATACGATGAGAACCGCTGAGCAACTGAATCCAAATCTCAGTTGAGTGTTGATCTTGAGCCACAACTGTGGTTCAAGCCAAACCAGTAAGCCGTCAACCAACAACCGACAGCCAGACAGCTAGCCACCTTCTAGAGATTGTTGAGTGCGCTGAAGCTTTGAAAAAGAACGAATAAAAATGAACACACCGAACCAAAATCTAGTGGGCAACTCGCTAGATACTCCGTTGGGTGGTTACCACAAGTTTGAGCTTAAATGTACTGATCCGTGGCACAGAGTTGAGAGAAAACTAAAACATACACACTCTCATTTGAGTCAGAAATCTAAAGCGGATAGACCTGATAGTTGTCAAAACTTTTTTTCGACAACAAACCTCGAGGAAATGACGCGTTTTAACTCAATTAAAAAAAAATATTCTACCATCGATAGATACTTTTGGTGAGCTGCTGTTAATATTCGACATTAGTATTCATGGAAGGCATTTTTTATGATTTTTTGTTGATTTTTTTTTTTATATTTTAGAATTTATTAAAGGTGAGGAGATGCGATACCCGAATTTATAATCAATGAAAACTTTCTTTAAAATGCGATAGAATTCTTCAGAAGTCACATTGGAATATTTTAACGCAACACGCGCTTGGCAGGAACGAGTATCTGTGGGCTGAGATTGGTGCACACTTTCTCGTGGACTTTTTGGGCGTCGTTCGATGAAAACTTGTCCAATAAATTTCAAGGATGAACTAGATATTATTTAAAGTAGATTTGTTGATTTTGCAAATAAGATAAACGACCAGTTACTGCGAAGTAGGTTTTTGTTATGACATTTGATTGTAGATAAGAGTAGAGTGCCTGATGCAGAATAAACCAAATGTTAAATAATATTGAATGCAAAGAGATTGATCAATTTTGACAGCAGTCTACATAAACATTTATTTTTCGCCGTCAGTCTTCGACCGAAAGTTTGTTTTGGAAGTCAGAACAAAATGGCAGAAGAAGTTATTATTTTTCCAAAAAAAAGGTGAAACAAATTGATTTAGACGGTTTATGATTCATTGTCTAGAAGAAAAGGTTTTAAGTAAAACGCAAGTGAAAGAACCTCCTAAGCAAGCTTCAAGCTACACGGAAAATAGCAGAACGTAGTTTGATGCAGATTTAAGCAGGAAGTTTTGTAATTAAGGCATCAGAACCAAAGTCGAATGTCAATCCGCCAACATCAGCCATCGTCTTCGAAGGATAAAAAAAAGGTGGTATGGAAAACTTCTTTGAGCTCCCCTATCAGAGCAACCAGCAATGTCCGATAATGCTTAAATCGTACTCAGCTAAATAAAAATAGGCGGAAAGAACCATTCAATATTCGTGATGGCAGGGAACACCTCAGACTATACTGGAGTGCAAACATTAAAAGCTATATGCCTGTCGAATACTTAAAAATAGCCGTCAAAGACCATCAGTTTCCCGATCTTGAAGAGAAGATACACTCCTGACTGCGTCAATTACAGAGGGATAAAATAAGTCGCCGATAAGTAAGATCTTCCTTGCCATGTTATGTTAAGGCTCTCGAAATAATATGATGAGTGCATATTCTTTAAAGCTAGGAAAGCCTACAATATGGATATTATCGAAGCGGAAAATGATGTTGGTCGTCCGGGGCTCCGGTTTTGCACGCCAAGTTGTCCTCTACTGCGCTGTGGTCCTCTTCTGCACCGTTGGACTTTATTAGTTTTGCTATGTCGATGTCGCTTTACAACCCGTACAGTTCGCTGTTGAATTTTGCCCAAACACACCGTCTATGCAGATGGGACCATCACACTTCAACGTCACGTCCATGCTTCTGCACCATATAGCAAGACCGGGATGATAAGGGTCATATAGGGCGTTACTTTAGTTCTTCGAGAGAGGGCTTTACTATTCAATTGCTTTCTTAGCACAAAGTAAGATCGATAAGCACGAGTTATTCTTCGTGAATATCCCGAGAACCTTCAACAACTATGGAAGACAACATTTCAGCTTCGTTATACCATCGCTTAAGAACACGATACCAGCAAACCTTAAAAATATTGCTAACATAAAAAAACGTAAAAACAAACTGAAAAATTACTTCATTGGTATTAACTTTGTTCTATGATAATTTAGAAACCTTTGAACTCAGTGAATTTATTTCCAAAAAAATAACAAAAAAATATGTAAATTTAAATATTTTTCTTGAAATATTACTAAAATATTTACTTTGAACTTTAGAAATTTTCTTATGCAATTTTTTTAACATTTCCAAACAATAAATGAATAGGTGTATAACCACCTGCAGATAAGCACTTAGCTTTGCAGGTAATTCAATTATTTATAACGTTTTGAAAAGATAAAATAAAAAAAAAAAAAAAAGTTTGATCTCAGCTCTGGTGTTTTTATCTGCGTTTAAGTAGACAAAGTCCCTAACTATCGTCGATATTGGGTGTCCTTCTTTGATGATAGCATATTCTTCATTTTGCCCTCGTTAACCACCAAACTTAGAATAAAAGCCTCTAGTAAATTTCGAATGTGGACGAAAAACAGCTATGAAGAGCTGCGCAACCATTTAGATCTAGCTAGGAATAACGATCGAGGTAACTTTACTAACTAAACTAGACTCAACTTAACGATGAGGCCACCACAGAAGACATGGATTTTGGTGGCAGCAGCAAATTGAAAAGGACCTCAAAAAATTTTTAAACCATTCGAATTGATTTTTTCTACTCTTTTATTTCAGGCTTTGAATGCATTTTTTATTTCTTATAACCACATAAGCTTCATCTGTCTCACGCGTTGTTTCTTTGAGAAATTGGATTTGTTCTATTGAGGCCGAAACCGTGATTTATCCCAAATATCCTGTATAACCATGAATTTTCACCTTAAACCTCAGCTAATATAGACAAAGTCTTGTTTCATGTTTTTGTTTATAATTTTCCGTATCAACCCGGAAGCTTACTATAAGTCTACACTGGGGGGTAAGAAGATGTCACCATCGATTACACCCATAACTGGTAAGAACTTTAGCTAAGGTTTATCTGAGTGGAAAGATTGATAAAACATTCTTCGCCGGACAGATGTATTCCAAGCCTTTTTTTACACGGTTTCCATAAGCTCAATAGTTTCGTCGATCTTCACAACTCATTAGGTTACACCCTTCTTTGCTGCTTTTCACCTACTTCCTACTGCAGCCGTGACTTATTAAGTGTTGGACTAAGAGCGAAATTGGTCTATCTTAATGCATTTAGCAACCGTGTTTATCACATAGTTTTTCCATCCAATGAAACACACAAGCACACCAATCCAAGTAAAAAGTCAAGCTTTTTTCAAATGACATAAAAACTTTCCCATAAATGCTCTGATGAGATCAAGCAGGCAAATTGAAAAAACGAATTTCATGAGAAGACTCTTTTTGCACATAATCAAAAACCTAGAAGTACCCTTCAATAACTTTTGTAGAAGCTGTCAAGACAATAGAGATGATATGATTTTCAATTCTTTTGCATGAGGATTGCGAATTTAAATCAGTCCTCGAGATCACTTTTTAATGCTTTCAATGAGCTGTCACCTCTTGACATCTATACGACATTTGAAAATCAATTTGGTAACCTAGTCCTTTCTCTTTCGTATGATATTTTGAGCTTTAAATTGGGTTAATTAATAGTGTGCTTTAGCCAGAAATTTCTGCATCCATTTTTTATTTTGAACATGTTTTGAAAATATATTGAAAGACAGAGTATTGTTTGGTGAATTTGCCCCAAAAGCTGGATCTTTTAGCGCTTAGTTAGTTTTACTCTTAGTAGCAAATGGTTCATTGTGCGTTTTTTTTTGTCTTGAAACCTTGATTCAATTATGAGTATGATGAAGCGATTTTAAAGAGCTGAGACTTATGAATCAAAAATAACGACAACCGCAGGATTTTTCCCTCCGTCCAGTTGTCTAGATTCCAGTCATATGAGTGGATAGGTAAGAATATAGTAGATCTCTGATGTCAAAGAAAATAACATCAATTCGATTTACGGCGAGGTTTTATAGAGGTAAAAAGATCCAACGAATATGAAACTAATAAGACGGCTGTAGTGGTGAGGCCATTAATAAAAAGCCAACAGCAGCTCCTCAGCCCGAAGGTTTTACCTCTCGTATTTTAAACTTTATTTATTTCTCGCAAAGCCTCATCACAATTAAGAAAAGTCTTAATGCATGGACAATACAAAAATTTATTCAATTGGTAACTCGAAATTTCTTCTTCTGTTTCCATTTAATAAGTCGAAAACTCATACGTAGTAAGATTTTTGAACTTCAAGGCACCCGATTGACAGCTTGAGTGCCAGTCCCGACTTTTGGGAATTTCTTTCTTTTCTAAGGTTGCCAGATTGGCTCATCTTGTATGTGGTTCAGAGATCCCTTTAGATGTGCAGTCATTGAGGTGTTCGATATTCTTTTCTTTCTGCCTTTCTCTCTAGTCGACCTGCTCTTATGTCTCCTCCTTGCATTCCATTTCTGTAGCTTATGCAGATCTTTTTTATTCAGCTGGTGCATAAGGTTGTTATAGAAATCGAGGGGCTTTATTTATTCTCGCAAATTATTATTTTTTGCAAATTTAAACAAAATAAAAATGCTACTTGCGAGTTTTGTGCTTATTTTTTAGGGTTCCGGTCCTCAAAAGAAGAAACGGAATAATTACAGGATCGCTTTGTTGTTTGTCTGTTGTCATCACCCTTTTTCTAAGGAACGCGTGGAGGGATCCAGTTGAAATTGGCACTTATTAATTGTGACTCCGGGACCTAACAGCTTTAAAACAAGCAAGCTTTTAAATTGACGCAGTGAAAAGATATGTCTGTTTTTGTCGCATATTTTAACAATCGCATGTGAATCAAAACCACATACAAACAAAAGCGGGAAAAATCTTCAAGACTCACTCGCGCACAAGGTATTCTAGATAATTTTTTTTGTTAAAAAAAAGTATTATAATAAAATTAATTTGGTTTTAGATCTCAACATAATACCGTCAACCAAATTCACCGCATCACAAAGCACATTAAAACTCATTTTAATTTGAAGTTGAGCATTGGTGTTATTTTTCTTGAAGTCGAAAAGGCATTTGACACAGTATGGCACAATGGATTGCTTCATAAGCTCTTCATCCTCAAGTTCCCAAACTACATCATTAAGATGATAAAATCCTTCCTAACAGGAAGAAGTTTTCAAGTTTCTGTAAATGTCAAATGTTGTCAGTGTAACTCCTTTCCAGTTACTGATGGAGCACTACAAGGTGCTGTTCTATCGCCAACTCCTTACAATATTTACACATTTGACTTTCCTTATCTGAATAACTGCTATCACGCAATATTTGCCGACGATACATGCATATTTTCTTCAGATGCAACTGCTTTCAATATTGAAACCAATCTGCAATCTGCTTTGAATACGACTATATCGTATTTAAATGACTGGAAAATAAAAATTAATGCTTCAAAAACTCAGGCTGTCTTTTTAACTAAAAAAAGAAAAGCCTGTTTCTTACCAAGCAACAGATTAACTATCAATGGCACACAGATTGAGTGGAAGTCTAGTGGTAAATATCTTGTGGTGCACCTCGATAAACATCTGACATTTGGACACCATGTGCAGGAAACTTTAAATAAAGTGAACCTTACAATACGGAGTTTGTATCCTTTTATAAACCGAAAATCGAAAATGAGCAATGATAATAAACTCACGATATTTAAAGCAATTTTTCATGCCATTATGTTTTACGGCCGTCCAGTTTGGGGAACTTGTGCAAAAAGCCACATCTTAAAATTGCAGCGGATTCAAAACAAGGTTCTTAAAATGATCCTGGACCTTTCATGGCACTTTTCGACACATGAGCTCCATTGTCTGTCGAAGATAGAGAAAGTTGCTCCGAGGATAAATAAGCTCATTGACAGATATAAGGCAAGATGCAGTGCGTCGCATAAGGTCGCTAACTTAGCTAACTGAGCCCGGCCTAGTTGTTCCTATAAGGTAACACTTTTTTTTTTGCCTACTCAAAATATTAACACTTATTTATCCATCTATATTATACATTTATTTATTTTATGTATACACATATTTACTTACCATTATTTGTTTAAATGTAATTATTTATTTATTTATTTATCTATTACTTATTTATTTATTATTTATTAATTAACTAATTAATTTATTTATTTATTTATTCATTCATTCATTTATTTATTTATTTTTCGTTTATTTATTTATTTATTTACTTATTTATTTATTTATTTATTTATTTATTTATTTATTTATTTATTTATTTATTTATTTATTTATTTATTTATTTATTTATTTATTTATTTATTTATTTATTTATTTATGTTTTTCTTTATTTTTTTATTTATTTATTTATTTACATTACATTACATTTATTTATTTTATATTTTATATTTATTCAAAAACATTTGAATTTTGTAAAGAATTATTTAAATGTTATTTGTATATATTATTTGGATTGAAGGACTGATTATTTTTTTATTTATTTTTCTCTAATATTTTTTTTTCCCTTCATATATTTTAAACCACTTCCCTTCTCTCTTTCAAGCTTTTGCTTTAAATTTTTACGAAGGTTTTTTCTGTAGCTTTTCCTTCGCCCTTAATCTATTGATAAATTTTGAGATATATTTGGTAAAATATTGAAAAAATTGTTGGTAGTAAGGTCATATATACCAAATCTCTAATGTGCAATATATTTAAGTCTCAATAATGTAAATATTTTCGCTACTATAAACATAAACATAAACATAAACATAAAATTAATATTTATATGCCTGCTTTCTACACCAATAAAAGAAAAGAAATCTTTTTAATTTTAACGCGTGCCTCACAAAATATACTTTGGGACGCGTAAAATTATAACCAGTCCCGTTCCCATTTAACACGCAAGTTAACTATGCAACTGAAGGTGTTGGCCCATTTGAAGTGCTTAAGAAAAAAAAAAAGACTAACTTCACACACCTTAATTTCAAGTTGCCTCTTCAAGATGATTCACGTGTTGCGTAAACAACAGTCGCGTATGGTTTGTCTTCCGATAAGTCTCTAATAATAAGCCCAAGATACGCTCACAATTTATGAATCCTATTTAAAGTAACTTCATTCCATGGCGTTGCATGCCAAATAGACTTCGAGTATGTTACAATCAGACATAATAAAACTAGTTCGCCTCCGTGCGACCGATGACGCGACGTAAGGCTTGCCACTTACGACTGCCATATGGCGGCCTTGAATCTCAGCTCAGATCAGTGGGATCAGACGACACTCATTCACATTGTTGTCATCGAGTGTTTCTCGATCTGTGTGCCTTTGCCTTCACCATCTGGAATTCCTCTTTGATCAATAAACAAGTGCATATAAAATTGATTCATTTAAAGAGCCTCGTTCTCGAACTCATGCTACACCAACGGTTCCGTTCTCAAGAGTTTATCGCTTGCATTAGATAATTACCGGCGGACTGTGCCCTCTTAATCTGTTTTTAATTTAACAAATTTAACTCTATTACCACGTACCGAAGGCTCCAGCACAAAGACCGCAACACCACATCTTGATCTTGTGGAACCGCGTTCCTACCTACTCGTATGTGCGAATTCTAGCGTTGTTCGCAATCAATCATGTTCTTTGTCTTGACTTTGGAGTGGCATCTTGGCTGCTGAAAAAGCCTAATGAATTCCCTCTTTCTTCCAACATAACCTCAACCAAGGTGCTCATGTTTACATTTACCAAGGAGGACTGAAGAAAAAGAGCTCTGTTAAACAATTTGCATAACCAAAGGGGTACCCTGTGGGTACATTTGCATAGCCAAAGAATTCGCATTTAAAACACTCGACAGTTGACTTGGCGAGTGAAATCTTATTTGCGTTGAATTTCACCGACACTTGATAGTGCAAACTGTTATTTTTGGACGTCAAAATGCGAAGAGCGACGCGTCGAGGTGCCTTTTAGTGTGGTGGGTGCCTAAAAAGATAGAACACTCAATGGCTTTAATTTGAGAACGTTTCCGAGGGGAATTTGACACTTGAAAAGCTCTGGAAACTGGTCTTTGGTTATTGTTGAAAAACGATCTTTTGTGGAATGGAAGTTTGTTTGGAAAAATACTTGTAGGGTAGTCATGATTGTCAATCAGTGAGAAACCATCTTTAGTCCAAGAGTACCTCTGATCGGACTACTGTTTTGAGTTAAAATTTGAACAAGACCTGGGGTCGAATCACCGCATCCGTGAACGAGTTGCACTGTACACGTTTTCGTGTAATTGAACGTAATAAGTTGATCGAACGAGTATACGATCGGCTGAGTCCTTGCGTATTTTGTGTAAATAAGTAAAAAGGAGTAAAAAATGTTTGTAAAATCATTGGTATTTATTTTATTAGTAACTTAAATAACAAAAACACATCGAATAAATATTTTTAGGACGAACTGCAACAATTTCAATTTATTTCATAATTATGTTTTCTTAAGTATATGTCGGACTGAATGTGCCTTTTTTATTTTAAATGTTTTGTTTAAATAAAGTTTTCACCGCGAAGAGAATGACTTGTACTATCCCTTATCACTTTCCCAGTTCTATATAGGTGCGGGTCTTCTATAGGGTTAGATACTGTAGGAATACTGTATATGGAACTTTAAAATCGACACAGAGATTGTGAAGGGCAGGCACACATCCGATTGCAGGATATCATCAATGCAATGATTACCTAAGAGCCATACGCTTTTAGGTATTTCCGTTTGAAACCGACCCTCCAAAAACCTACGCCGATCGGAATGTTTCCACACAAACGCATCATGCGGCGGTGGATAAATGCGAATCACAATTCACTTTTTTTCAATAAAAAATTAAAAGCTGCTTAATTCAAACGATAGCGTTTAATAAAACTGAAAAGGAAATTCACATGCAATATATTTACATCGAAAATTCTGTTTCACAATATTCTTACACTTCGTTTGGAAGTTCCAAAGAGTTACTTTTATCCCTTAACTGCCTTCGAACAAAATTTTCCTTAAAATCACATCCTTCTGAGTCTGAAGAACTTAAAAATAAAAGCAACTCGGGAAAGGAACTCATTTTGCACACATTTTAAATTCAAATAGGTAAATGGCATATTTGTTGTCAGATTATTAGTGTTTGACATTTAAACTATTACGTTTGCTGTACAAAATCTCGTACATGTTTTTTTTTTTATTCTCGTGAAAATTACGTTCCGTGATCATTCGTGAGACATAATCCCAATACGTTCGTTCGTATGACGAGTCACGTAATTTTTGTTCGTACGATTACCCATCCGTGCACAGATGGCATAATTCGACCCCTGGTGTTTTATAGCATAAAACTCATTTTTTGAAATAAATAACAAAATCATATAAAATAAATTAATGTTAGGAGATTAAGCATGAAACAAATATCTCACATAATATCAAGTATACTGAGATACAAAGATAAATAAATAAAGTGTATATTAATAAATAAATAAGATGACAGAAGGGTTAAGATAATTATTGCAAAGTTGAGCTGTTTATGTATATTTAATGCTGCAAACTGTTCCATAGTAAATTGTGCATGCGAAGAAGCCATCGTCTTTGTACAGATGATGAACTTTATCGATTCGATTCGCTTCTCCTCGAGTCGGCCAAATTCAGAAAAAGCTTGACCTTCACCCTTTTAGAAGTAATAAGCAACATTGTCATTTTAAGAGTGATCAAGATCTTCGTGAAACTTCCAAGATCTTTGTTGCCGGAAAAGTCGTTCTTTTATTTGGTTTGCATTGGCCATATTTTTTTTTTGTGTTCCTGTCTTCAATAAATACCGCACAGGATTCAAATGTTTTCTGCCGGACATCTCTTTATTGGCTTCAATATATTCACCAGTGACCTTGTAAGATCCCTTTCCCATGTCATAGCGTACGCAGACGACTTAATTGCGTACAGATCAGGTCCGAAGATCGAAGGCATTAGAAATCTCTTGCAGCGTGACTTCGATGAGATCCAGCGATTTTGCGACGACTGGAAATTAAATATTAACTTTCGAAAATGCGAAACTATATTGTTAAGATCGCCGTTGTCTGGGGCCACTAGGGATACCATCAAGAATTGGCGAAAGCTCTCAATTATGGGACCGCACGGGCAGCCATTGACGAGTCGAAGTGTAGTCCGATATCTTGGAATTTGGCTGGACCAGTATCTGTATTTCAACAAAAATATAGATGCGGCCCTTGCCAGAGCCAAAGTTGCATTTGCCCTAACAGAGAAACTGTTTTATAACCAGCAACTCGATGCTAGGGTAAAAATAATCTGCTACATGGCCCTCATCCGGCCTATGCTCGTCTATGGATGCCCCGTGTGGTTCAACGTGGGAGCAAGCTTAATGAGCTGTGGGTAAGCGACTCAGCTACGAACGAGACGTCGCCAACAGTTCCGCGGAGTGTCTTCGGCTCAGTAGGGCGGTTTCAGACCGCGATAGGATAGAAGTAGTACGCCAGCACCGACAATTCTGGTGGATGACAGAGCGCAGGGAAGGAACTCTTTCGTCGCATCCTCCAATCGACGAGTAGCCCACAAGGGCAGAGTTGGCCACCGCCTCTATGTTACATAAGTTTGTTTTTTTTGTAGTCGTAAGAGTAGTGGCTGACTCAATTAGGTTAAGGTCCTTTAGTTAAGTTTAGTATAGTGTATGTGCAAAAAGGGGACATCCACATAGACATATATTTTGTATATGTTGATATATGTGCGCATGTATTGCATGTACCCAGCATGACATTATAGATGTGTGTGTTTCTGCCTGTCTTGCATACATACTTTAAGCTAGAAATAAGTTATTTAAGTATTTAAGGTAGATTTAAGTTATTATAGGTAATTTTAATTTAATAATAATAGTTTTATATAAACAAAAAACATTTTTACTCAGTTTTTAAAACTTAATTTACTTAGTCTATAGTTAGCATTGTTAAGGAACCAAAGAGTATGTAGGTTTAAGTCGAAAGACATAGTCTAATAAGTAAGTTTAGCTTAGGGCGCCTGTAATTGACCATTAAGATAGATATTAACACCATGTTATTTAAGCTAGTTTTAAGCTATTTTCCCTAGCAATTAAGTTATTCACATGTAATAGAGTTGATAAAAATTGCACTAACAAAAAAAAAAACACATCTCTTAAGATATGGACCTGTCATGTGGCTTCCTATTTCATTCGATTTTACTTCGTTGGACAACTTTTTTTTTGGTGAAAGTCAAATCACTCCTGTAAGCTGAGAAACCAAATACTTTTGAAAACTAAGAAGCCAACATACGACAGGGTAAGCCCGGCTATGCTTTCCGCCATTATTCTGGAGAGGCGTTTGTCTCAGTCTTAATATTTTGATCTTCGAAATAAAGAAGACAAAAAATGGAAGCGAAATATTAAACCACAAGAATTATTCATGACTGGCGTCTCTTTTCTTTAAAATGTACTCCCCTTAAATACCCAGTAGCATTTTAAACTTTCAATTTTCGCATATGTATATATGGAATGTGCCACTCACAACAATTTGAAGGCGTTCATAAACAATGAGTATCATAACCTAATTTTTTTCCTCCACAGCTTTTAGATTTGATTTGGTTTACTCTTGATTTGGAGTGCTTCAAATTAGCTCGGTTTTTTGAATTCCTTTCCACGTCCATGGAGTTGGATTCTTTTTTTTTTAGGAAGAATGTCAACATATTTCTAAGTGTGTATTTTGACGCTCCCTCCTAGAGTTGAGTCATTTAGCTTTAAAAAAGCTGGTCCCACCGCTCTACAAAGAACTTCTACCGAGCAAAGTGGGGATATTTAGGAGTAAGGACAAATCGAAATCCCATAGATCAAAATCAGCTTCACTTCGCCCATCCAGACAGGCCAAGCTAAAATGCATTCTGTCTGTCCGAAGGCACAGTGTTATCCGATTGATCTTAGCCTCGCAAAGTATCCATTAAGCAACTCTGTTATCGATTACAAAACAATAACACTCGATTCGATCACACGCGAATGCACAAAGCAATTCCAAAGGCCAAGACTTATCCAGTTCAAGTGGAAAGTTTTTCCTCACTTCAACAACGTACTCGTACATCAGCGAATTCCGCGATACCCGCAGCACAACTTTGCAGCTACCTTACCAAAGAGACCGGTTCAACTATGCCGGCGGAACTCCTCGCGTAACATCGCGCAATTCGTATCTTAAATGAAGAAAAGTGCACTTCACATTTCACTGCACCATTGCGCCGCACCATAAACACGTACGACTCAGAACTGGACTTGTATATCTTAACTGTGGGAATGCCACCTGAGCGTCATACATTCTTATCAAATACGCAATTCGCTTGACAGTCGGCTAGATAAATAAAGTTAAAAAATAAAAAAGGTTAAACAGCAAAAAAACATTTTTAGAATACTTGAGATTCTAAGCCACCCAAGCGACAATTCGGTTGTTCTGCGGGACCATTCCAGTGAACAGTTATTTATGTTCCACAAACCCAGGCATAAACATACATATCTGTTGGAATATTCTACCTTTGATCGCAAACGATCGCTTAATCGCCCACAGCGCGAATGTGCAGCAGCGTAACTACCCCCAACCATCGCGTCGCGTCCAGCAATCCATAAGAACCATGAAGAAATTACTACTGGAGCGAGTAAACTAGTTCGATGGATACCTTTTTTTTTGTTTTTGTTTTTGTCCAGATTCTAGGAAAAACCAAGTGAATGAACACAATCCAATGAATACCTGGTTCGGTTAGGTTACGTAAGATAGATGCACCTGTATCTGTGCTGGGTACACATGAAATTAATTCCGTCATAATACTCGGAGCTGCTCCAGAAATAAATTTATACACAACTTAAGCGCTCGGTCGTAATTTTCTCGACTGTGGTTCTGGAATTTATGTTCCAGCGACTTCAGAGGGGAATAAGGTACATTCGATATGCTCGGTTGAAGCCATGTTCGCAAGATTACTGATCTTGTCAATGGTATGCTGTCCCATAAGTTTAGTTGGCACTTATTTTGACTAGACAAGATTAAGTTCGCATTTTGCGTATCTGCGAGGTCCTCACTATTCATTTAAACCAGTTGTAGACGACTTAATAGAATTGCAAAGATTCTAGAATGACTTTAATGACACTGTTCTCATTTTTATTCGAAAACGAGTGCTATGGAATGTAAATCGTTCCATTTTTAATTCAGCATTCTATGAATTCATTAATATTTGTGACGCACAGCAAACTATTTAGTTTAAAATATATGCGGAGATTAATATTTTCTTCTAAAATAGTGATAACCACGAGAATATCAGCCTGAATACAAATTCTAAATTTAAGCTCTGGGAACCATTTAATGACGAAAATATTGAGATATGAAACCCGAGGCTTTTTTGCAAAATTCTGCTGGACTATAGCCCACGATTTCAAAATTCACTTTTTTCCCGAAATCACAATTATTTATTTTTGAGGTATGGATATACTTGTGCTTATCAAACTAAGCGCAAATTCCAAATTTTAGCTCTGGGAACCATTTAGTAACGAAAATATTGAGATATGAAACCCGAGGCTGTTTTGCAAAATTCTGCTGGACTATAGCCCATGATTTCAAAATGCACTTTTTTCCCGAAATCACAAATATTTTATTCTGAGATATGGATATCTCTGTTCTTTTTAAACTAAGCGCAAATTCCAAATTTTAGCTCTTGGAACCATTTAATGACGAAAATATTGAGATATGAATCCCGAGGCTTTTTTGCAAAATTCTGCTGGACTATAGCCCATGATTTCAAAATGCACTTTTTTCCCGAAATCACAAATATTTTATTCTGAGATATGGATATCTCTGTTCTTTTCAAACTAAGCGCAAATTCCAAATTTTAGCTCTTGGAACCATTTAATGACGAAAATATTGAGATATGAATCCCGAGGCTTTTTTGCAAAATTCTGCTGGAATATAGCCCACGATTTCAAAATTCACTTTTTTCCCGAAATCACAATTATTTATTTTTGAGGTATGGATATACTTGTGCTAATCAAACTAAGCGCAAATTCCAAATTTTAGCTCTTGGAACCATTTAATGACGAAAATAATGAGATATGAATCCCGAGGCTTTTTTGCAAAATTCTGCTGGACTATAGCCCATGATTTCAAAATGCACTTTTTTCCCGAAATCACAAATGTTTTATTTTGAGATATGGATATCTCTGTTCTTTTCAAACTAAGCGCAAATTCCAAATTTTAGCTCTTGGAACCATTTAATGACGAAAATATTGAGATATGAATCCCGAGGCTTTTTTGCAAAATTCTGCTGGACTATAGCCCACGATTTCAAAATTCACTTTTTTCCCGAAATCACAATTATTTACTTTTGAGGTATGGATATACTTGTGCTTATCAAACTAAGCGCAAATTCCAAATTTTAGCTCTTGGAACCATTTAATGACGAAAATATTGAGATATGAATCCCGAGGCTTTTTTGCAAAATTCTGCTAGACTATAGCCCACGATTTCAAAATTCACTTTTTTCCCGAAATCACAATTATTTACTTTTGAGGTATGGATATACTTGTGCTTATCAAACTAAGCGCAAATTCCAAATTTTAGCTCTTGGAACCATTTAATGACGAAAATATTGAGATATGAATCCCGAGGCTTTTTTGCAAAATTCTGCTAGACTATAGCCCACGATTTCAAAATTCACTTTTTTCCCGAAATCACAATTATTTACTTTTGAGGTATGGATATACTTGTGCTTATCAAACTAAGCGCAAATTCCAAATTTTAGCTCTTGGAACCATTTAGTAACGAAAATATTGAGATATGAAACCCGAAGCTTTTTCAATTTCAAATTTCAAAATGCACTTTTTTCCCGAAATCACAAATATTTTATTCTGAGATATGGATATCTCTGTTCTTTTCAAACTAAGCGCAAATTCCAAATTTTAGCTCTTGGAACCATTTAATGACGAAAATATTGAGATATGAATCCCGAGGCTTTTTTGCAAAATTCTGCTGGACTATAGCCCACGATTTCAAAATTCACTTTTTTCCCGAAATCACAATTATTTACTTTTGAGGTATGGATATACTTGTGCTTATCAAACTAAGCGCAAATTCCAAATTTTAGCTCTTGGAACCATTTAATGACGAAAATAATGAGATATGAATCCCGAGGCTTTTTTGCAAAATTCTGCTGGACTATAGCCCATGATTTCAAAATGCACTTTTTTCCCGAAATCACAAATATTTTATTCTGAGATATGGATATCTCTGTGCTTATCAATCTAAGCGCAAATTCCAAATTTTAGTTCTGGGAACCATTTAGTAACGAAAATATTGAGATATGAAACCCGAAGCTTTTTCAATTTCAAATTTCAAAATGCACTTTTTTCCCGAAATCACAAATATTTTATTCTGAGATATGGATATCTCTGTTCTTTTCAAACTAAGCGCAAATTCCAAATTTTAGCTCTTGGAACCATTTAATGACGAAAATATTGAGATATGAATCCCGAGGCTTTTTTGCAAAATTCTGCTGGACTATAGCCCACGATTTCAAAATTCACTTTTTTCCCGAAATCACAATTATTTACTTTTGAGGTATGGATATACTTGTGCTTATCAAACTAAGCGCAAATTCCAAATTTTAGCTCTTGGAACCATTTAATGACGAAAATAATGAGATATGAATCCCGAGGCTTTTTTGCAAAATTCTGCTGGACTATAGCCCATGATTTCAAAATGCACTTTTTTCCCGAAATCACAAATATTTTATTCTGAGATATGGATATCTCTGTGCTTATCAATCTAAGCGCAAATTCCAAATTTTAGCTCTGGGAACCATTTAGTAACGAAAATATTGAGATATGAAACCCGAGGCTTTTTCAATTTCAAATTTCAAAATGCACTTTTTTCCCGAAATCACAAATATTTTATTCTGAGATATGGATATCTCTGTTCTTTTCAAACTAAGCGCAAATTCCAAATTTTAGCTCTTGGAACCATTTAATGACGAAAATATTGAGATATGAAACCCGAGGCTTTTTTGCAAAATTCTGCTGGACTATAGCCCATGATTTCAAAATGCACTTTTTTCCCGAAATCACAAATATTTTATTCTGAGATATGGATATCTCTGTTCTTTTCAAACTAAGCGCAAATTCCAAATTTTAGCTCTTGGAACCATTTAATGACGAAAATATTGAGATATGAATCCCGAGGCTTTTTTGCAAAATTCTGCTGGACTATAGCCCACGATTTCAAAATTCACTTTTTTCCCGAAATCACAATTATTTACTTTTGAGGTATGGATATACTTGTGCTTATCAAACTAAGCGCAAATTCCAAATTTTAGCTCTTGGAACCATTTAATGACGAAAATAATGAGATATGAATCCCGAGGCTTTTTTGCAAAATTCTGCTGGACTATAGCCCATGATTTCAAAATGCACTTTTTTCCCGAAATCACAAATATTTTATTCTGAGATATGGATATCTCTGTTCTTTTCAAACTAAGCGCAAATTCCAAATTTTAGCTCTTGGAACCATTTAATGACGAAAATATTGATATATGAATCCCGAGGCTTTTTTGCAAAATTCTGCTGGACTATAGCCCATGATTTCAAAATGCACTTTTTTCCCGAAATCACAAATATTTTATTCTGAGATATGGATATCTCTGTTCTTTTCAAACTAAGCGCAAATTCCAAATTTTAGCTCTGGGAACCATTTAGTAACGAAAATATTGAGATATGAAATCCGAGGCTTTTTTGCAAAATTCTGCTGGACTATAGCCCACGATTTCAAAATTCACTTTTTTCCCGAAATCACAATTATTTACTTTTGAGGTATGGATATCTCTGTGCTTATCAATCTAAGCGCAAATTCCAAATTTTAGCTCTGGGAACCATTTAGTAACGAAAATATTGAGATATGAAACCCGAGGCTTTTTCAATTTCAAATTTCAAAATGCACTTTTTTCCCGAAATCACAAATATTTTATTCTGAGATATGGATATCTCTGTTCTTTTCAAACTAAGCGCAAATTCCAAATTTTAGCTCTGGGAACCATTTAGTAACGAAAATATTGAGATATGAAATCCGAGGCTTTTTTGCAAAATTCTGCTGGACTATAGCCCACGATTTCAAAATTCACTTTTTTCCCGAAATCACAATTATTTACTTTTGAGGTATGGATATACTTGTGCTTATCAAACTAAGCGCAAATTCCAAATTTTAGCTCTTGGAACCATTTAATGACGAAAATAATGAGATATGAATCCCGAGGCTTTTTTGCAAAATTCTGCTGGACTATAGCCCATGATTTCAAAATGCACTTTTTTCCCGAAATCACAAATATTTTATTCTGAGATATGGATATCTCTGTGCTTATCAATCTAAGCGCAAATTCCAAATTTTAGCTCTGGGAACCATTTAGTAACGAAAATATTGAGATATGAAACCCGAGGCTTTTTCAATTTCAAATTTCAAAATGCACTTTTTTCCCGAAATCACAAATATTTTATTCTGAGATATGGATATCTCTGTTCTTTTCAAACTAAGCGCAAATTCCAAATTTTAGCTCTGGGAACCATTTAGTAACGAAAATATTGAGATATGAAACCCGAGGCTTTTTTGCAAAATTCTGCTGGACTATAGCCCATGATTTCAAAATGCACTTTTTTCCCGAAATCACAAATATTTTATTCTGAGATATGGATATCTCTGTGCTTATCAATCTAAGCGCAAATTCCAAATTTTAGCTCTGGGAACCATTTAGTAACGAAAATATTGAGATATGAAACCCGAGGCTTTTTCAATTTCAAATTTCAAAATGCACTTTTTTCCCGAAATCACAAATATTTTATTCTGAGATATGGATATCTCTGTTCTTTTCAAACTAAGCGCAAATTCCAAATTTTAGCTCTGGGAACCATTTAGTAACGAAAATATTGAGATATGAAACCCGAGGCTTTTTTGCAAAATTCTGCTGGACTATAGCCCATGATTTCAAAATGCACTTTTTTCCCGAAATCACAAATATTTTATTCTGAGATATGGATATCTCTGTTCTTTTCAAACTAAGCGCAAATTCCAAATTTTAGCTCTGGGAACCATTTAGTAACGAAAATATTGAGATATGAAATCCGAGGCTTTTTTGCAAAATTCTGCTGGACTATAGCCCACGATTTCAAAATTCACTTTTTTCCCGAAATCACAATTATTTACTTTTGAGGTATGGATATACTTGTGCTTATCAAACTAAGCGCAAATTCCAAATTTTAGCTCTTGGAACCATTTAATGACGAAAATAATGAGATATGAATCCCGAGGCTTTTTTGCAAAATTCTGCTGGACTATAGCCCATGATTTCAAAATGCACTTTTTTCCCGAAATCACAAATATTTTATTCTGAGATATGGATATCTCTGTGCTTATCAATCTAAGCGCAAATTCCAAATTTTAGCTCTGGGAACCATTTAGTAACGAAAATATTGAGATATGAAACCCGAGGCTTTTTCAATTTCAAATTTCAAAATGCACTTTTTTCCCGAAATCACAAATATTTTATTCTGAGATATGGATATCTCTGTTCTTTTCAAACTAAGCGCAAATTCCAAATTTTAGCTCTGGGAACCATTTAGTAACGAAAATATTGAGATATGAAACCCGAGGCTTTTTTGCAAAATTCTGCTGGACTATAGCCCATGATTTCAAAATGCACTTTTTTCCCGAAATCACAAATATTTTATTCTGAGATATGGATATCTCTGTTCTTTTCAAACTAAGCGCAAATTCCAAATTTTAGCTCTGGGAACCATTTAGTAACGAAAATATTGAGATATGAAATCCGAGGCTTTTTTGCAAAATTCTGCTGGACTATAGCCCACGATTTCAAAATTCACTTTTTTCCCGAAATCACAATTATTTACTTTTGAGGTATGGATATCTCTGTGCTTATCAATCTAAGCGCAAATTCCAAATTTTAGCTCTGGGAACCATTTAGTAACGAAAATATTGAGATATGAAACCCGAGGCTTTTTTGCAAAATTCTGCTGGACTATAGCCCATGATTTCAAAATGCACTTTTTTCCCGAAATCACAAATATTTTATTCTGAGATATGGATATCTCTGTGCTTATCAATCTAAGCGCAAATTCCAAATTTTAGCTCTGGGAACCATTTAGTAACGAAAATATTGAGATATGAAACCCGAGGCTTTTTCAATTTCAAATTTCAAAATGCACTTTTTTCCCGAAATCACAAATATTTTATTCTGAGATATGGATATCTCTGTTCTTTTCAAACTAAGCGCAAATTCCAAATTTTAGCTCTGGGAACCATTTAGTAACGAAAATATTGAGATATGAAACCCGAGGCTTTTTCAATTTCAAATTTCAAAATGCACTTTTTTCCCGAAATCACAAATATTTTATTCTGAGATATGGATATCTCTGTTCTTTTCAAACTAAGCGCAAATTCCAAATTTTAGCTCTGGGAACCATTTAGTAACGAAAATATTGAGATATGAAATCCGAGGCTTTTTTGCAAAATTCTGCTGGACTATAGCCCACGATTTCAAAATTCACTTTTTTCCCGAAATCACAATTATTTACTTTTGAGGTATGGATATACTTGTGCTTATCAAACTAAGCGCAAATTCCAAATTTTAGCTCTTGGAACCATTTAATGACGAAAATAATGAGATATGAATCCCGAGGCTTTTTTGCAAAATTCTGCTGGACTATAGCCCATGATTTCAAAATGCACTTTTTTCCCGAAATCACAAATATTTTATTCTGAGATATGGATATCTCTGTGCTTATCAATCTAAGCGCAAATTCCAAATTTTAGCTCTGGGAACCATTTAGTAACGAAAATATTGAGATATGAAACCCGAGGCTTTTTCAATTTCAAATTTCAAAATGCACTTTTTTCCCGAAATCACAAATATTTTATTCTGAGATATGGATATCTCTGTTCTTTTCAAACTAAGCGCAAATTCCAAATTTTAGCTCTGGGAACCATTTAGTAACGAAAATATTGAGATATGAAATCCGAGGCTTTTTTGCAAAATTCTGCTGGACTATAGCCCATGATTTCAAAATGCACTTTTTTCCCGAAATCACAAATATTTTATTCTGAGATATGGATATCTCTGTTCTTTTCAAACTAAGCGCAAATTCCAAATTTTAGCTCTTGGAACCATTTAATGACGAAAATAATGAGATATGAATCCCGAGGCTTTTTTGCAAAATTCTGCTGGACTATAGCCCATGATTTCAAAATGCACTTTTTTCCCGAAATCACAAATATTTTATTCTGAGATATGGATATCTCTGTTCTTTTCAAACTAAGCGCAAATTCCAAATTTTAGCTCTTGGAACCATTTAATGACGAAAATAATGAGATATGAATCCCGAGGCTTTTTTGCAAAATTCTGCTGGACTATAGCCCATGATTTCAAAATGCACTTTTTTCCCGAAATCACAAATATTTTATTCTGAGATATGGATATCTCTGTTCTTTTCAAACTAAGCGCAAATTCCAAATTTTAGCTCTTGGAACCATTTAATGACGAAAATAATGAGATATGAATCCCGAGGCTTTTTTGCAAAATTCTGCTGGACTATAGCCCACGATTTCAAAATTCACTTTTTTCCCGAAATCACAATTATTTACTTTTGAGGTATGGATATACTTGTGCTTATCAAACTAAGCGCAAATTCCAAATTTTAGCTCTTGGAACCATTTAATGACGAAAATATTGAGATATGAATCCCGAGGCTTTTTTGCAAAATTCTGCTGGACTATAGCCCACGATTTCAAAATTCACTTTTTTCCCGAAATCACAATTATTTACTTTTGAGGTATGGATATACTTGTGCTTATCAAACTAAGCGCAAATTCCAAATTTTAGCTCTTGGAACCATTTAATGACGAAAATAATGAGATATGAATCCCGAGGCTTTTTTGCAAAATTCTGCTGGACTATAGCCCATGATTTCAAAATGCACTTTTTTCCCGAAATCACAAATATTTTATTCTGAGATATGGATATCTCTGTTCTTTTCAAACTAAGCGCAAATTCCAAATTTTAGCTCTTGGAACCATTTAATGACGAAAATATTGATATATGAATCCCGAGGCTTTTTTGCAAAATTCTGCTGGACTATAGCCCATGATTTCAAAATGCACTTTTTTCCCGAAATCACAAATATTTTATTCTGAGATATGGATATCTCTGTTCTTTTCAAACTAAGCGCAAATTCCAAATTTTAGCTCTGGGAACCATTTAGTAACGAAAATATTGAGATATGAAATCCGAGGCTTTTTTGCAAAATTCTGCTGGACTATAGCCCACGATTTCAAAATTCACTTTTTTCCCGAAATCACAATTATTTACTTTTGAGGTATGGATATCTCTGTGCTTATCAATCTAAGCGCAAATTCCAAATTTTAGCTCTGGGAACCATTTAGTAACGAAAATATTGAGATATGAAACCCGAGGCTTTTTCAATTTCAAATTTCAAAATGCACTTTTTTCCCGAAATCACAAATATTTTATTCTGAGATATGGATATCTCTGTTCTTTTCAAACTAAGCGCAAATTCCAAATTTTAGCTCTTGGAACCATTTAATGACGAAAATAATGAGATATGAATCCCGAGGCTTTTTTGCAAAATTCTGCTGGACTATAGCCCATGATTTCAAAATGCACTTTTTTCCCGAAATCACAAATATTTTATTCTGAGATATGGATATCCCTGTGCTTATCAAACTAAGCACAAATTCCAAATTTTAGCTCTGGGAACCATTTAATAACGAAAATATTGAGATATGAAACCCGAGGCTTTTTTGCAAAATTCTGCTGGACTATAGCCCACGATTCCAAAATGCACTTTTTTCCCGAAATCAAAAATATCTGTATCTGAGATATGGATATCCATGCATTCATAAAACTTAACACAAATTCCAAATTTTAGCTCTGGGAACCATTTAATAACGAAAATATTGAGATATGAATCCCGAGGCTTTTTTGCAAAATTCTGCTGGACTATAGTCCACGATTTAAAAATGCAATTTTTCCCGAAATCAAAAATATCTGTATCTGAGATATGGATATCCATGCATTCATAAAACTTACCACAAATTCCAAATTTTAGCTCTGAGGACCATTTAATGACGAAAATATTGAGATATGAAATCCGAGGCATTTTTGCAAAATTCTGCTGGACTATAGCCCATGATTTCAAAATGCACTTTTTTCCCGAAATCAAAAATATCTGTATCTGAAATATGGATATCCATGCATTCATAAAACTTAACACAAATTCCAAATTTTAGCTCTGAGAACCATTTAATGACGAAAATATTGAGATATGAAATCCGAGGCATTTTTGCAAAATTCTGCTGGACTATAGCCCATGATTTCAAAATGCACTTTTTTCCCGAAATCAAAAATATCTGTATCTGAAATATGGATATCCATGCATTCATAAAACTTAACACAAATTCCAAATTTTAGCTCTGGGAACCATTTAATAACGAAAACATTGAGATATGAAACCCGAGGCTTTTTTGCAAAATTCTGCTGGACGATTCCAAAATGCACTTTTTTCCCGAAATCAAAAATATCTGTATCTGAGATATGGATATCCATGCATTCATAAAACTTACCACAAATTCCAAATTTTAGCTCTGAGAACCATTTAATGACGAAAATATTGAGATATGAAATCCGAGGCATTTTTGCAAAATTCTGCTGGACTATAGCCCATGATTTCAAAATGCACTTTTTTCCCGAAATCAAAAATATCTGTATCTGAAATATGGATATCCATGCATTCATAAAACTTAACACAAATTCCAAATTTTAGCTCTGGGAACCATTTAATAACGAAAATATTGAGATATGAATCCCGAGGCTTTTTTGCAAAATTCTGCTGGACTATAGCCCACGATTTAAAAATGCAATTTTTCCCGAAATCAAAAATATTTTATTCTGAGATATGGATATCTCTGTTCTTTTCAAACTAAGCGCAAATTCCAAATTTTAGCTCTTGGAACCATTTAATGACGAAAATAATGAGATATGAATCCCGAGGCATTTTTGCAAAATTCTGCTGGACTATAGCCCATGATTTCAAAATGCACTTTTTTCCCGAAATCAAAAATATCTGTATCTGAAATATGGATATCCATGCATTCATAAAACTTAACACAAATTCCAAATTTTAGCTCTGGGAACCATTTAATAACGAAAACATTGAGATATGAAACCCGAGGCTTTTTTGCAAAATTCTGCTGGACGATTCCAAAATGCACTTTTTTCCCGAAATCAAAAATATCTGTATCTGAGATATGGATATCCATGCATTCATAAAACTTACCACAAATTCCAAATTTTAGCTCTGAGGACCATTTAATGACGAAAATATTGAGATATGAAATCCGAGGCATTTTTGCAAAATTCTGCTGGACTATAGCCCATGATTTCAAAATGCACTTTTTTCCCGAAATCAAAAATATCTGTATCTGAAATATGGATATCCATGCATTCATAAAACTTAACACAAATTCCAAATTTTAGCTCTGGGAACCATTTAATAACGAAAATATTGAGATATGAATCCCGAGGCTTTTTTGCAAAATTCTGCTGGACTATAGCCCACGATTTAAAAATGCAATTTTTCCCGAAATCAAAAATATTTTATTCTGAGATATGGATATCTCTGTTCTTTTCAAACTAAGCGCAAATTCCAAATTTTAGCTCTTGGAACCATTTAATGACGAAAATAATGAGATATGAATCCCGAGGCTTTTTTGCAAAATTCTGCTGGACTATAGCCCATGATTTCAAAATGCACTTTTTTCCCGAAATCAAAAATATCTGTATCTGAAATATGGATATCCATGCATTCATAAAACTTAACACAAATTCCAAATTTTAGCTCTGAGAACCATTTAATGACGAAAATATTGAGATATGAAATCCGAGGCATTTTTGCAAAATTCTGCTGGACTATAGCCCACGATTTCAAAATGCACTTTTTTCCCGAAATCACAAATATTTTATTCTGAGATATGGATATCCCTGTGCTTATCAAACTAAGCACAAATTCCAAATTTTAGCTCTGGGAACCATTTAATAACGAAAATATTGAGATATGAAACCCGAGGCTTTTTTGCAAAATTCTGCTGGACTTTAGCCCACGATTCCAAAATGCACTTTTTTCCCGAAATCAAAAATATCTGTATCTGAGATATGGATATCCATGCATTCATAAAACTTAACACAAATTCCAAATTTTAGCTCTGGGAACCATTTAATAACGAAAATATTGAGATATGAATCCCGAGGCTTTTTTGCAAAATTCTGCTGGACTATAGTCCACGATTTAAAAATGCAATTTCTCCCGAAATCAAAAATATCTGTATCTGAGATATGGATATCCATGCATTCATAAAACTTACCACAAATTCCAAATTTTAGCTCTGAGAACCATTTAATGACGAAAATATTGAGATATGAAATCCGAGGCATTTTTGCAAAATTCTGCTGGACTATAGCCCATGATTTCAAAATGCACTTTTTTCCCGAAATCAAAAATATCTGTATCTGAAATATGGATATCCATGCATTCATAAAACTTAACACAAATTCCAAATTTTAGCTCTGAGAACCATTTAATGACGAAAATATTGAGATATGAAATCCGAGGCATTTTTGCAAAATTCTGCTGGACTATAGCCCATGATTTCAAAATGCACTTTTTTCCCGAAATCAAAAATATCTGTATCTGAAATATGGATATCCATGCATTCATAAAACTTAACACAAATTCCAAATTTTAGCTCTGGGAACCATTTAGTAACGAAAACATTGAGATATGAAACCCGAGGCTTTTTTGCAAAATTCTGCTGGACGATTCCAAAATGCACTTTTTTCCCGAAATCAAAAATATCTGTATCTGAGATATGGATATCCATGCATTCATAAAACTTACCACAAATTCGAAATTTTAGCTCTGAGAACCATTTAATGACGAAAATATTGAGATATGAAATCCGAGGCATTTTTGCAAAATTCTGCTGGACTATAGCCCATGATTTCAAAATGCACTTTTTTCCCGAAATCAAAAATATCTGTATCTGAAATATGGATATCCATGCATTCATAAAACTTAACACAAATTCCAAATTTTAGCTCTGGGAACCATTTAATAACGAAAATATTGAGATATGAATCCCGAGGCTTTTTTGCAAAATTCTGCTGGACTATAGCCCACGATTTGAAAATGCAATTTTTCCCGAAATCAAAAATATCTGTATCTGAGATATGGATATCCATGCATTCATAAAACTTAACTCAAATTCCAAATTTTAGCTCTGGGAACCATTTAATAACGAAAATATTGAGATATGAATCCCGAGGCTTTTTTGCAAAATTCTGCTGGACTATAGCCCACGATTTAAAAATGCAATTTTTCCCGAAATCAAAAATATCTGTATCTGAGATATGGATATCCATGCATTCATAAAACTTAACACAAATTCCAAATTTTAGCTCTGAGAACCATTTAATAACGAAAATATTGAGATATGAAACCCGAGGCTTTTTTGCAAAATTCTGCTGGACTATAGCCCACGATTTCAAAATGCACTTTTTTCCCAAAATCACAAATATTTATTTCTGAGGTATGGATATCTACAAGTATATCAAACTTAACACAAATTCCAAATTTAAGCTCTGGGAACCATCTAATAACGAAAATATTGAGATATGAAACCCGAGGCATTTTTGTAAAATTCTGCTGGACTATAGCCCATGATTTCAAAATGCACTTTTTACCCGAAATCACAAATATATGTTTCTGGGATATGGATATCCATGCATTCATAAAACTTAACACAAATTCCAAATTTTAGCTCTGGGAACCATTTAATAACGAAAATATTGAGATATGAAACCCGAGGCTTTTTTGCAAAATTCTGCTGGACTATAGCCCACGATTTCAAAATGCACTTTTTTCCCAAAATCACAAATATTTATTTCTGAGGTATGGATATCTACAAGTATATCAAACTTAACACAAATTCCAAATTTAAGCTCTGGGAACCATCTAATAACGAAAATATTGAGATATGAAACCCGAGGCATTTTTGTAAAATTCTGCTGGACTATAGCCCATGATTTCAAAATGCACTTTTTACCCGAAATCACAAATATATGTTTCTGGGATATGGATATCCATGCATTCATAAAACTTAACACAAATTCCAAATTTTAGCTCTGGGAACCATTTAATAACGAAAATATTGAGATATGAAACCCGAGGCTTTTTTGCAAAATTCTGCTGGACTATAGCCCACGATTTCAAAATGCACTTTTTTCCCAAAATCACAAATATTTTATTCTGAGATATGGATATCCCTGTGCTTATCAAACTAAGCACAAATTCCAAATTTTAGCTCTGGGAACCATTTAATAACGAAAATATTGGGATATGAAACCCGAGGCTTTTTTGCAAAATTCTGCTGGACTATAGCCCACGATTTCAAAATGCACTTTTTTCCCGAAATCTCAAATATTTATTTCTGTAATATGGATATCCATGCATTCATAAAACTTAACACAAATTCCAAATTTTAGCTCTGGGAACCACTTAATAACTAAAATATTGGGATATGAAACCCGAGGTTTTTTGCAAAATTCTGCTGGACTATAGCCCACGATTTCAAAATGCACTTTTTTCCCGAAATTACAAATATTTTATTCTGAGATATGGATATCTCTGTGCTTATCAAACTAAGCACAAATTCCAAACTTTAGCTCTGGGAACCATTTAATAACGAAAATATTGAGATATGAAACCCGAGGCTTTTTTGCAAAATTCTGCTGGACTATAGCCCACGATTTCAAAATGCACTTTTTTCCCGAAATTACAAATATTTTATTCTGAGATATGGATATCTCTGTGCTTATCAAACTAAGCACAAATTCCAAATTTTAGCTCTGGGAACCATTTAATAACGAAAATATTGAGATATGAAACCCGAGGCTTTTTTGCAAAATTCTGCTGGACTATAGCCCACGATTCCAAAATGCACTTTTTTCCCGGAATCACAAATATTTACTTCTGAGGTATGGATATCTACAAGGATATCAAACTTAACACAAATTCCAAATTTTAGCTCTGGGAACCATTTAATAACGAAAATATTGGGATATGAAACCCGAGGCTTTTTTGCAAAATTCTGCTGGACTATAGCCCACGATTTCAAAATGCACTTTTTTCCCGAAATCTCAAATATTTATTTCTGAAATATGGATATCCATGCATTCATAAAACTTAACACAAATTCCAAATTTTAGCTCTGGGAACCATTTAATAACGAAAATATTGAGATATGAAACCCGAGGCTTTTTTGCAAAATTCTGCTGGACTATAGCCCACGATTTCAAAATGCACTTTTTTCCCGAAATTACAAATATTTTATTCTGAGATATGGATATCTCTGTGCTTATCAAACTAAGCACAAATTCCAAATTTTAGCTCTGGGAACCATTTAATAACGAAAATATTGAGATATGAAACCCGAGGCTTTTTTGCAAAATTCTGCTGGACTATAGCCCACGATTCCAAAATGCACTTTTTTCCCGGAATCACAAATATTTACTTCTGAGGTATGGATATCTACAAGGATATCAAACTTAACACAAATTCCAAATTTTAGCTCTGGGAACCATTTAATAACGAAAATATTGGGATATGAAACCCGAGGCTTTTTTGCAAAATTCTGCTGGACTATAGCCCACGATTTCAAAATGCACTTTTTTCCCGAAATCTCAAATATTTATTTCTGAAATATGGATATCCATGCATTCATAAAACTTAACACAAATTCCAAATTTTAGCTCTGGGAACCATTTAATAACGAAAATATTGAGATATGAAACCCGAGGCTTTTTTGCAAAATTCTGCTGGACTATAGCCCACGATTTCAAAATGCACTTTTTTCCCGAAATTACAAATATTTTATTCTGAGATATGGATATCTCTGTGCTTATCAAACTAAGCACAAATTCCAAATTTTAGCTCTGGGAACCATTTAATAACGAAAATATTGAGATATGAAACCCGAGGCTTTTTTGCAAAATTCTGCTGGACTATAGTCCACGATTTAAAAATGCAATTTTTCCCGAAATCAAAAATATCTGTATCTGAGATATGGATATCCCTGTGCTTATCAAACTAAGCACAAATTCCAAATTCTAGCTCTGGGAACCATTTAATAACGAAAATATTGAGATATGAAACCCGAGGCTTTTTTGCAAAATTCTGCTGGACTATAGCCCACGATTCCAAAATGCACTTTTTTCCCGAAATCAAAAATATCTGTATCTGAGATATGGATATCCATGCATTCATAAAACTTAACACAAATTCCAAATTTTAGCTCTGGGAACCATTTAATAACGAAAATATTGAGATATGAAACCCGAGGCTTTTTTGCAAAATTCTGCTGGACTATAGCCCACGATTCCAAAATGCACTTTTTTCCCGAATCAAAAATATCTGTATCTGAGATATGGATATCCATGCATTCATAAAACTTAACACAAATTCCAAATTTTAGCTCTGGGAACCATTTAATAACGAAAATATTGAGATATGAAACCCGAGGCTTTTTTGCAAAATTCTGCTGGACTATAGCCCACGATTCCAAAATGCACTTTTTTCCCGAAATCAAAAATATCTGTGTCTGAGATATGGATACCCATGCCTTCATAAAACTTAACACAAATTCCAAATTTTAGCTCTGGGAACCATTTAATAACGAAAATATTGAGATATGAAACCCGAGGCTTTTTTGCAAAATTCTGCTGGACTATAGCCCACGATTCCAAAATGCCATTTTTTGCCGAAATCACAAATATTTATTTCTGAGATATGGATATCCATGCATTCATAAAACTTAACACAAATTCCAAATTTTAGCTCTGGGAACCATTTATTAACGAAAATATTGAGATATGAAACCCGAGGCTTTTTTGCAAAATTCTGCTGGACTATAGCCCACGATTCCAAAATGCACTTTTTTCCCGAAATCAAAAATATCTGTATCTGAGATATGGATATCCATGCATTCATAAAACTTACCACAAATTCCAAATTTTAGCTCTGAGAACCATTTAATGACGAAAATATTGAGATATGAAACCCGAGGCTTTTTTGCAAAATTCTGCTGGACTATAGCCCACGATTCCAAAATGCCATTTTTTGCCGAAATCACAAATATTTATTTCTGAGATATGGATATCCATGCATTCATAAAACTTAACACAAATTCCAAATTTTAGCTCTGGGAACCATTTATTAACGAAAATATTGAGATATGAAACCCGAGGCTTTTTTGCAAAATTCTGCTGGACTATAACCCACGATTCCAAAATGCACTTTTTTCCCGAAATCAAAAATATCTGTGTCTGAGATATGGATACCCATGCCTTCATAAAACTTAACACAAATTCCAAATTTTAGCTCTGGGAACCATTTAATAACGAAAATATTGAGATATGAAACCCGAGGCTTTTTTGCAAAATTCTGCTGGACTATAGCCCACGATTCCAAAATGCCATTTTTTGCCGAAATCACAAATATTTATTTCTGAGATATGGATATCCATGCATTCATAAAACTTAACACAAATTCCAAATTTTAGCTCTGGGAACCATTTATTAACGAAAATATTGAGATATGAAACCCGAGGCTTTTTTGCAAAATTCTGCTGGACTATAGCCCACGATTCCAAAATGCACTTTTTTCCCGAAATCAAAAATATCTGTATCTGAGATATGGATATCCATGCATTCATAAAACTTACCACAAATTCCAAATTTTAGCTCTGAGAACCATTTAATGACGAAAATATTGAGATATGAAATCCGAGGCATTTTTGCAAAATTCTGCTGGACTATAGCCCACGATTTCAAAATGCACTTTTTTCCCGAAATCACAAATATTTATTTCTGAGATATGGATAACCATGCATTCATAAAACTTAACACAAATTCCAAATTTTAGCTCTGGGAACCATTTAATAACGAAAATATTGAGATATGAAACCCGAGGCTTTTTTGCAAAATTCTGCTGGACTATAGCCCACGATTCCAAAATGCACTTTTTTCCCGAAATCAAAAATATCTGTATCTGAGATATGGATATCCATGCATTCATAAAACTTAACACAAATTCCAAATTTTAGCTCTGAGAACCATTTAATGACGAAAATATTGAGATATGAAACCCGAGGCTTTTTTGCAAAATTCTGCTGGACTATAGCCCACGATTTCAAAATGCACTTTTTTCCCGAAATCACAAATATTTTATTCTGAGATATGGATATCCCTGTGCTTATCAAACTAAGCACAAATTCCAAATTTTAGCTCTGGGAACCATTTAATGACGAAAATATTGAGATATGAATCCCGAGGCTTTTTTGCAAAATTCTGCTGGACTATAGCCCACGATTCCAAAATGCACTTTTTTCCCGAAATCAAAAATATCTGTTTCTGAGATATGGATATCCATGCATTCATAAAACTTAACACAAATTCCAAATTTTAGCTCTGGGAACCATTTAATAACGAAAATATTGAGATATGAATCCCGAGGCTTTTTTGCAAAATTCTGCTGGACTATAGCCCACGATTCCAAAATGCACTTTTTTCCCGAAATCAAAAATATCTGTATCTGAGATATGGATATCCATGCATTCATAAAACTTAACACAAATTCCAAATTTTAGCTCTGGGAACCATTTAATAACGAAAATATTGAGATATGAATCCCGAGGCTTTTTTGCAAAATTCTGCTGGACTATAGCCCACGATTCCAAAATGCACTTTTTTCCCGAAATCAAAAATATCTGTATCTGAGATATGGATATCCATGCATTCATAAAACTTAACACAAATTCCAAATTTTAGCTCTGGGAACCATTTAATAACGAAAATATTGAGATATGAAACCCGAGGCTTTTTGCAAAATTCTGCTGGACTATAGCCCACGATTCCAAAATGCACATTTTTCCCGAAATCAAAAATATCTGTATCTGAGATATGGATATCCATGCATTCATAAAACTTAACACAAATTCCAAATTTTAGCTCTGGGAACCATTTAATAACGAAAATATTGAGATATGAATCCCGAGGCTTTTTTGCAAAATTCTGCTGGACTAGAGCCCACGATTCCAAAATGCCATTTTTTCCCGAAATCACAAATATTTATTTCTGAGATATGGATATCCATGCATTCATAAAACTTAACACAAATTCCAAATTTTAGCTCTGGGAACCATTTATTAACGAAAATATTGAGATATGAAACCCGAGGCTTTTTTGCAAAATTCTGCTGGACTATAGCCCACGATTTCAAAATGCACTTTTTTCCCGAAATCTCAAATATTTATTTCTGAAATATGGATATCCATGCATGCATAAAACTAAACACAAATTCCAAATTTTAGCTCTGAGAACCATTTAATGACGAAAATATTGAGATATGAAACCCGAGGCTTTTTTGCAAAATTCTGCTGGACTATAGCCCACGATTCCAAAATGCCATTTTTTCCCGAAATCACAATTTTTTATTTTTGAGATATGGATATCCATGAATTCATAAAACTAAACACAAATTCCAAATTTTAGCTCTGGGAACCATTTAATGACGAAAATATTGAGATATGAAACCCGAGGCTTTTTTGCAAAATTCTGCTGGACTATAGCCCAAGATTCCAAAATGCACTTTTTTCCCGAAATCACAATTTTTTATTTTTGAGATATGGATATCCATGAATTCATAAAACTAAACACAAATTCAAAATTTTAGCTCTGGGAACCATTTAATAACGAAAATATTGAGATATGAAACCCGAGGCTTTTTTGCAAAATTCTGCTGGACTATAGCCCACGATTTCAAAATGCACTTTTTTCCCGAAATCACAAATATTGTATTCTGAGATACGGTTATCTCTGTGCTTATCAAACTAAGCACAAATTCCAAATTTTAGCTCTGGGAACCATTTAATAACGAAAATATTGAGATATGAAACCCGAGGCTTTTTTGCAAAATTCTGCTGGACTATAGCCCACGATTTCAAAATGCACTTTTTTCCCGAAATCTCAAATATTTATTTCTGAAATATGGATATCCATGCATTCATAAAACTTAACACAAATTCCAAATTTTAGCTCTGGGAACCATTTAATAACGAAAATATTGAGATATGAAACCCGAGGCTTTTTTGCAAAATTCTGCTGGACTATAGCCCACGATTTCAAAATGCACTTTTTTCCCGAAATCTCAAATATTTATTTTTGAAATATGGATATCCATGCATTCATAAAACTTAACACAAATTCCAAATTTTAGCTCTGGGAACCATTTAATAACGAAAATATTGAGATATGAAGCCCGAGGCTTTTTTGCAAAATTCTGCTGGACTATAGCCCACGATTTCAATATGCACTTTTTTCCCGAAATCACAAATATTGTATTCTGAGATACGGATATCTCTGTGCTTATCAAACTAAGCACAAATTCCAAATTTTAGCTCTGGGAACCATTTAATGACGAAAAAATTGAGATATGAAACCCGAGACTTTTTTGCAAAATTCTGCTGGACTATAGCCCAAGATTCCAAAATGCACTTTTTTCCCGAAATCACAAATATTTTATTCTGAGATACGGATCTCTCTGTGCTTATCAAACTAAGCACAAATTCCAAATTTTAGCTCTGGGAACAATTTAATAACGAAAATATTGAGATATGAAACCCGAGGCCTTTTTTGCAAAATTCTGCTGGACTATAGCCCACGATTTCAAAATGCACTTTTTTCCCGAAATCACAAATATTTTATTCTGAGATACGGATCTCTCTGTGCTTATCAAACTAAGCACAAATTCCAAATTTTAGCTCTGGGAACAATTTAATAACGAAAATATTGAGATATGAATCCCGAGGCTTTTTTGCAAAATTCTGCTGGACTATAGCCCACGATTTCAAAATGCACTTTTTTCCCGAAATCTCAAATATTTATTTCTGAAATATGGATATCCATGCATTCATAAAACTTAACACAAATTCCAAATTTTAGCTCTGGGAACCATTTAATAACGAAAATATTGAGATATGAAACCCGAGGCTTTTTTGCAAAATTCTGCTGGACTATAGCCCACGATTTCAAAATGCACTTTTTTCCCGAAATCTCAAATATTTATTTCTGAAATATGGATATCCATGCATTCATAAAACTTAACACAAATTCCAAATTTTAGCTCTGGGAACCATTTAATAACGAAAATATTGAGATATGAAACCCGAGGCTTTTTTGCAAAATTCTGCTGGACTATAGCCCACGATTTCAAAATGCACTTTTTTCCCGAAATCTCAAATATTTATTTCTGAAATATGGATATCCATGCATTCATAAAACTTAACACAAATTCCAAATTTTAGCTCTGGGAACCATTTAATAACGAAAATATTGAGATATGAAACCCGAGGCTTTTTTGCAAAATTCTGCTGGACAATAGCCCACGATTTCAAAATGCACTTTTTTCCCGAAATCTCAAATATTTATTTCTGAAATATGGATATCCATGCATTCATAAAACTTAACACAAATTCCAAATTTTAGCTCTGGGAACCATTTAATAACGAAAATATTGAGATATGAAACCCGAGGCTTTTTTGCAAAATTCTGCTGGACTATAGCCCACGATTTCAAAATGCACTTTTTTCCCGAAATCACAAATATTGTATTCTGAGATACGGATATCTCTGTGCTTATCAAACTAAGCACAAATTCCAAATTTTAGCTCTGGGAACCATTTAATAACGAAAATATTGAGATATGAAACCCGAGGCTTTTTTGCAAAATTCTGCTGGACTATAGCCCATGATTTCAAAATGCACTTTTTTCCCGAAATCACAAATATTGTATTCTGAGATACGGATATCTCTGTGCTTATCAAACTAAGCACAAATTCCAAATTTTAGCTCTGGGAACCATTTAATAACGAAAATATTGAGATATGAAACCCGAGGCTTTTTTGCAAAATTCTGCTGGACTATAGCCCACGATTTCAAAATGCACTTTTTTCCCGAAATCTCAAATATTTATTTCTGAAATATGGATATCCATGCATTCATAAAACTTAACACAAATTCCAAATTTTAGCTCTGGGAACCATTTAATAACGAAAATATTGAGATATGAAACCCGAGGCTTTTTTGCAAAATTCTGCTGGACAATAGCCCACGATTTCAAAATGCACTTTTTTCCCGAAATCTCAAATATTTATTTCTGAAATATGGATATCCATGCATTCATAAAACTTAACACAAATTCCAAATTTTAGCTCTGGGAACCATTTAATAACGAAAATATTGAGATATGAAACCCGAGGCTTTTTTGCAAAATTCTGCTGGACTATAGCCCACGATTTCAAAATGCACTTTTTTCCCGAAATCACAAATATTGTATTCTGAGATACGGATATCTCTGTGCTTATCAAACTAAGCACAAATTCCAAATTTTAGCTCTGGGAACCATTTAATAACGAAAATATTGAGATATGAAACCCGAGGCTTTTTTGCAAAATTCTGCTGGACTATAGCCCATGATTTCAAAATGCACTTTTTTCCCGAAATCACAAATATTGTATTCTGAGATACGGATATCTCTGTGCTTATCAAACTAAGCACAAATTCCAAATTTTAGCTCTGGGAACCATTTAATAACGAAAATATTGAGATATGAAACCCGAGGCTTTTTTGCAAAATTCTGCTGGACTATAGCCCACGATTTCAAAATGCACTTTTTTCCCGAAATCTCAAATATTTATTTCTGAAATATGGATATCCATGCATTCATAAAACTTAACACAAATTCCAAATTTTAGCTCTGGGAACCATTTAATAACGAAAATATTGAGATATGAAACCCGAGGCTTTTTTGCAAAATTCTGCTGGACTATAGCCGACGATTTCAAAATGCACTTTTTTCCCGAAATCTCAAATATTTATTTCTGAAATATGGATATCCATGCATTCATAAAACTTAACACAAATTCCAAATTTTAGCTCTGGGAACCATTTAATAACGAAAATATTGAGATATGAAACCCGAGGCTTTTTTGCAAAATTCTGCTGGACTGTAGCCCACGATTTCAAAATGCACTTTTTTCCCGAAATCTCAAATATTTATTTCTGAAATATGGATATCCATGCATTCATAAAACTTAACACAAATTCCAAATTTTAGCTCTGGGAACCATTTAATAACGAAAATATTGAGATATGAATCCCGAGGCTTTTTTGCAAAATTCTGCTGGACTATAGCCCACGATTTCAAAATGCACTTTTTTCCCGAAATCACAAATATTGTATTCTGAGATACGGATATCTTTGTGCTTATCAAACTAAGCACAAATTCCAAATTTTAGCTCTGGGAACCATTTAATGACGAAAATATTGAGATATGAAACCCGAGGCTTTTTTGCAAAATTCTGCTGGACTATAGCCCACGATTTCAAAATGCACTTTTTTCCCGAAATCTCAAATATTTATTTCTGAAATATGGATATCCATGCATTCATAAAACTTAACACAAATTCCAAATGTTAGCTCTGGGAATCATTTAATGACGAAAATATTGAGATATGAAACCCGAGGCTTTTTTGCAAAATTCTGCTGGACTATAGCCCACGATTTCAAAATGCACTTTTTTCCCGAAATATCAAATATTTATTTCTGAAATATGGATATCCATGCATTCATAAAACTTAACACAAATTCCAAATTTTAGCTCTGGGAACCATTTAATAACGAAAATATTGAGATATGAAACCCGAGGCTTTTTTGCAAAATTCTGCTGGACTATAGCCCACGATTTCAAAATGCACTTTTTTCCCGAAATCTCAAATATTTATTTCTGAAATATGGATATCCATGCATTCATAAAACTTAACACAAATTCCAAATTTTAGCTCTGGGAACCATTTAATAACGAAAATATTGAGATATGAAACCCGACGCTTTTTTGCAAAATTCTGCTGGACTATAGCCCACGATTTCAAAATGCACTTTTTTCCCGAAATCTCAAATATCTATTTCTGAAATATGGATATCCATGCATTCATAAAACTTAACACAAATTCCAAATGTTAGCTCTGGGAATCATTTAATGACGAAAATATTGAGATATGAAACCCGAGGCTTTTTTGCAAAATTCTGCTGGACTATAGCCCACGATTTCAAAATGCACTTTTTTCCCGAAATCTCAAATATTTATTTCTGAAATATGGATATCCATGCATTCATAAAACTTAACACAAATTCCAAATTTTAGCTCTGGGAACCATTTAATAACGAAAATATTGAGATATGAAACCCGAGGCTTTTTTGCAAAATTCTGCTGGACTATAGCCCACGATTTCAAAATGCACTTTTTTCCCGAAATCTCAAATATTTATTTCTGAAATATGGATATCCATGCATTCATAAAACTTAACACAAATTCCAAATTTTAGCTCTGGGAACCATTTAATAACGAAAATATTGAGATATGAAACCCGACGCTTTTTTGCAAAATTCTGCTGGACTATAGCCCACGATTTCAAAATGCACTTTTTTCCCGAAATCACAAATATTGTATTCTGAGATATGGATATCTCTGTGCTTATCAAACTAAGCACAAATTCCAAATTTTAGCTCTTGGAACCATTTAATAACGAAAATATTGAGATATGAAACCCGAGGCTTTTTTGCAAAATTCTGCTGGACTATAGCCCACGATTTCAAAATGCACTTTTTTCCCGAAATCTCAAATATTTATTTCTGAAATATGGATATCCATGCATTCATAAAACTTAACACAAATTCCAAACTTTAGCTCTGGGAACCATTTAATAACGAAAATATTGAGATATGAAACCCGAGGCTTTTTTGCAAAATTCTGCTGGACTATAGCCCACTATTTCAAAATGCACTTTTTTCCCGAAATCTCAAATATTTATTTCTGAAATATGGATATCCATGCATTCATAAAACTTAACACAAATTCCAAATGTTAGCTCTGGGAATCATTTAATGACGAAAATATTGAGATATGAAACCCGAGGCTTTTTTGCAAAATTCTGCTGGACTATAGCCCACGATTTCAAAATGCACTTTTTTCCCGAAATCTCAAATATTTATTTCTGAAATATGGATATCCATGCATTCATAAAACTTAACACAAATTCCAAATTTTAGCTCTGGGAACCATTAGTAACGAAAATATTGAGATATGAATCCCGAGGCTTTTTTGCAAAATTCTGCTGGACTATAGCCCACGATTCCAAAATGCACTTTTTTCCCGAAATCAAAAATATCTGTATCTGAGATATGGATATCCATGCATTCATAAAACTTAACACAAATTCCAAATTTTAGCTTTGGGAACCATTTAATAACGAAAATATTGAGATATGAATCCCGAGGCTTTTTTGCAAAATTCTGCTGGACTATAGCCCATGATTTCAAAATGCACTTTTTTCCCGAAATCACAAATATTGTATTCTGAGATACGGATATCTCTGTGCTTATCAAACTAAGCACAAATTCCAAATTTTAGCTCTGGAAACCATTTAATAACGAAAATATTGAGATATGAAACCCGAGGCTTTTTTGCAAAATTCTGCTGGACTATAGCCCACGATTTCAAAATGCACTTTTTTCCCGAAATCTCAAATATTTATTTCTGAAATATGGATATCCATGCATTCATAAAACTTAACACAAATTCCAAATTTTAGCTCTGGGAACCATTTAATAACGAAAATATTGAGATATGAAACCCGACGCTTTTTTGCAAAATTCTGCTGGACTATAGCCCACGATTTCAAAATGCACTTTTTTCCCGAAATCTCAAATATCTATTTCTGAAATATGGATATCCATGCATTCATAAAACTTAACACAAATTCCAAATTTTAGCTTTGGGAACCATTTAATAACGAAAATATTGAGATATGAATCCCGAGGCTTTTTTGCAAAATTCTGCTGGACTATAGCCCACGATTTCAAAATGCACTTTTTTCCCGAAATCTCAAATATTTATTTCTGAAATATGGATATCCATGCATTCATAAAACTTAACACAAATTCCAAACTTTAGCTCTGGGAACCATTTAATAACGAAAATATTGAGATATGAAACCCGAGGCTTTTTTGCAAAATTCTGCTGGACTATAGCCCCCGATTTCAAAATGCACTCTTTTCCCGGAATCACAAATATTTATTTCTGAGGTATGGATATCTACAAGGATATCAAAATTAAGACAAATTCCAAATTTTAGCTCTGGGAATCATTTAATAACGAAAATATTGAGATATGAAACCCGAGGCTTTTTTGCAAAATTCTGCTGGACTATAGCCCACGATTTCAAAATGCACTTTTTTCCCGAAATCTCAAATATTTATTTCTGAAATATGGATATCCATGCATTCATAAAACTTAACACAAATTCCAAATTTTAGCTCTGGGAACCATTTAATAACGAAAATATTGAGATATGAAACCCGACGCTTTTTTGCAAAATTCTGCTGGACTATAGCCCACGATTTCAAAATGCACTTTTTTCCCGAAATCTCAAATATCTATTTCTGAAATATGGATATCCATGCATTCATAAAACTTAACACAAATTCCAAATTTTAGCTTTGGGAACCATTTAATAACGAAAATATTGAGATATGAATCCCGAGGCTTTTTTGCAAAATTCTGCTGGACTATAGCCCCCGATTTCAAAATGCACTCTTTTCCCGGAGTCACAAATATTTATTTCTGAGGTATGGATATCTACAAGGATATCAAACTTAAGACAAATTCCAAATTTTAGCTCTGGGAATCATTTAATAACGAAAATATTGAGATATGAATCCCGAGGCTTTTTTGCAAAATTCTGCTGGACTATAGCCCCCGATTTCAAAATGCACTCTTTTCCCGGAATCACAAATATTTATTTCTGAGGTATGGATATCTACAAGGATATCAAAATTAAGACAAATTCCAAATTTTAGCTCTGGGAATCATTTAATAACGAAAATATTGAGATATGAAACCCGAGGCTTTTTTGCAAAATTCTGCTGGACTATAGCCCACGATTTCAAAATGCACTTTTTTCCCGAAATCTCAAATATTTATTTCTGAAATATGGATATCCATGCATTCATAAAACTTAACACAAATTCCAAATTTTAGCTTTGGGAACCATTTAATGACGAAAATATTGAGATATGAAACCCGAGGCTTTTTTGCAAAATTCTGCTGGACTATAGCCCACGATTTCAAAATGCACTTTTTTCCCGAAATCTCAAATATTTATTTCTGAAATATGGATATCCATGCATTCATAAAACTTAACACAAATTCCAAATTTTAGCTCTGGGAACCATTTAATAACGAAAATATTGAGATATGAATCCCGAGGCTTTTCTGCAAAATTCTGCTGGACTATAGCCCCCGATTTCAAAATGCACTCTTTTCCCGGAATCACAAATATTTATTTCTGAGGTATGGATATCTACAAGGATATCAAAATTAAGACAAATTCCAAATTTTAGCTTTGGGAACCATTTAATAACGAAAATATTGAGATATGAATCCCGAGGCTTTTTTGCAAAATTCTGCTGGACTATAGCCCCCGATTTCAAAATGCACTCTTTTCCCGGAGTCACAAATATTTATTTCTGAGGTATGGATATCTACAAGGATATCAAACTTAAGACAAATTCCAAATTTTAGCTCTGGGAATCATTTAATAACGAAAATATTGAGATATGAATCCCGAGGCTTTTTTGCAAAATTCTGCTGGACTATAGCCCCCGATTTCAAAATGCACTCTTTTCCCGGAATCACAAATATTTATTTCTGAGGTATGGATATCTACAAGGATATCAAAATTAAGACAAATTCCAAATTTTAGCTCTGGGAATCATTTAATAACGAAAATATTGAGATATGAAACCCGAGGCTTTTTTGCAAAATTCTGCTGGACTATAGCCCACGATTTCAAAATGCACTTTTTTCCCGAAATCTCAAATATTTATTTCTGAAATATGGATATCCATGCATTCATAAAACTTAACACAAATTCCAAATGTTAGCTCTGGGAATCATTTAATGACGAAAATATTGAGATATGAAACCCGAGGCTTTTTTGCAAAATTCTGCTGGACTATAGCCCACGATTTCAAAATGCACTTTTTTCCCGAAATCTCAAATATTTATTTCTGAAATATGGATATCCATGCATTCATAAAACTTAACACAAATTCCAAATTTTAGCTCTGGGAACCATTTAATAACGAAAATATTGAGATATGACACCCGACGCTTTTTTGCAAAATTCTGCTGGACTATAGCCCACGATTCCAAAATGCACTTTTTTCCCGAAATCAAAAATATCTGTATCTGAGATATGGATATCCATGCATTCATAAAACTTAACACAAATTCCAAATGTTAGCTCTTGGAACCATTTAATAACGAAAATATTGAGATATGAATCCCGAGGCTTTTCTGCAAAATTCTGCTGGACTATAGCCCCCGATTTCAAAATGCACTCTTTTCCCGGAGTCACAAATATTTATTTCTGAGGTATGGATATCTACAAGGATATCAAACTTAAGACAAATTCCAAATTTTAGCTCTGGGAATCATTTAATAACGAAAATATTGAGATATGAATCCCGAGGCTTTTTTGCAAAATTCTGCTGGACTATAGCCCCCGATTTCAAAATGCACTCTTTTCCCGGAATCACAAATATTTATTTCTGAGGTATGGATATCTACAAGGATATCAAAATTAAGACAAATTCCAAATTTTAGCTCTGGGAATCATTTAATAACGAAAATATTGAGATATGAAACCCGAGGCTTTTTTGCAAAATTCTGCTGGACTATAGCCCACGATTTCAAAATGCACTTTTTTCCCGAAATCTCAAATATTTATTTCTGAAATATGGATATCCATGCATTCATAAAACTTAACACAAATTCCAAATTTTAGCTCTGGGAACCATTTAATAACGAAAATATTGAGATATGAATCCCGAGGCTTTTTTGGAAAATTCTGCTGGACTATAGCCCACGATTCCAAAATGCCATTTTTTCCCGAAATCACAAATATTTTATTCTGAGATATGGATATCTCTGTGCTTATCAAACTAAGCACAAATTCCAAATTTTAGCTCTGGGAACCATTAGTAACGAAAATATTGAGATATGAATCCCGAGGCTTTTTTGCAAAATTCTGCTGGACTATAGCCCACGATTCCAAAATGCACTTTTTTCCCGAAATCAAAAATATCTGTATCTGAGATATGGATATCCATGCATTCATAAAACTTAACACAAATTCCAAATTTTAGCTTTGGGAACCATTTAATAACGAAAATATTGAGATATGAATCCCGAGGCTTTTTTGCAAAATTCTGCTGGACTATAGCCCACGATTCCAAAATGCCATTTTTTACCGAAATCACAAATATTTATTTCTGAGATATGGATATCCATGCATTCATAAAACTTAACACAAATTCCAAATGTTAGCTCTTGGAACCATCTAAAAACGAAAATATTGAGATATGAATCCCGAGGCTTTTTTGCAAAATTCTGCTGGACTATAGCCCACGATTCCAAAATTCACTTTTTTCCCGAAATCAAAAATATCTGTATCTGAGATATGGATATCCATGCATTCATAAAACTTAATACAAATTCCAAATTTTAGCTCTGGGAACCATTTAATAACGAAAATATTGAGATATGAAACCCGAGGCTTTTTTGCAAAATTCTGCTGGACTATAGCCCACGATTCCAAAATGCACTTTTTTCCCGAAATCAAAAATATCTGTATCTGAGATATGGATATCCATGCATTCATAAAACTTAACACAAATTCCAAATGTTAGCTCTTGGAACCATTTAATAACGAAAATATTGAGATATGAATCCCGAGGCTTTTTTGCAAAATTCTGCTGGACTATAGCCCCCGATTTCAAAATGCACTCTTTTCCCGGAGTCACAAATATTTATTTCTGAGGTATGGATATCTACAAGGATATCAAACTTAAGACAAATTCCAAATTTTAGCTCTGGGAATCATTTAATAACGAAAATATTGAGATATGAATCCCGAGGCTTTTTTGCAAAATTCTGCTGGACTATAGCCCCCGATTTCAAAATGCACTCTTTTCCCGGAATCACAAATATTTATTTCTGAGGTATGGATATCTACAAGGATATCAAAATTAAGACAAATTCCAAATTTTAGCTCTGGGAATCATTTAATAACGAAAATATTGAGATATGAAACCCGAGGCTTTTTTGCAAAATTCTGCTGGACTATAGCCCACGATTTCAAAATGCACTTTTTTCCCGAAATCTCAAATATTTATTTCTGAAATATGGATATCCATGCATTCATAAAACTTAACACAAATTCCAAATGTTAGCTCTGGGAATCATTTAATGACGAAAATATTGAGATATGAAACCCGAGGCTTTTTTGCAAAATTCTGCTGGACTATAGCCCACGATTTCAAAATGCACTTTTTTCCCGAAATCTCAAATATTTATTTCTGAAATATGGATATCCATGCATTCATAAAACTTAACACAAATTCCAAATTTTAGCTCTGGGAACCATTTAATAACGAAAATATTGAGATATGACACCCGACGCTTTTTTGCAAAATTCTGCTGGACTATAGCCCACGATTTCAAAATGCACTTTTTTCCCGAAATCAAAAATATCTGTATCTGAGATATGGATATCCATGCATTCATAAAACTTAACACAAATTCCAAATTTTAGCTTTGGGAACCATTTAATAACGAAAATATTGAGATATGAATCCCGAGGCTTTTTTGCAAAATTCTGCTGGACTATAGCCCACGATTCCAAAATGCCATTTTTTACCGAAATCACAAATATTTATTTCTGAGATATGGATATCCACGCATTCATAAAACTTAACACAAATTCCAAATGTTAGCTCTTGGAACCATCTAATAACGAAAATATTGAGATATGAATCCCGAGGCTTTTTTGCAAAATTCTGCTGGACTATAGCCCACGATTCCAAAATGCACTTTTTTCCCGAAATCAAAAATATCTGTATCTGAGATATGGATATCCATGCATTCATAAAACTTAACACAAATTCCAAATTTTAGCTTTGGGAACCATTTAATAACGAAAATATTGAGATATGAATCCCGAGGCTTTTTTGCAAAATTCTGCTGGACTATAGCCCACGATTCCAAAATGCCATTTTTTACCGAAATCACAAATATTTATTTCTGAGATATGGATATCCATGCATTCATAAAACTTAACACAAATTCCAAATGTTAGCTCTTGGAACCATCTAATAACGAAAATATTGAGATATGACACCCGACGCTTTTTTGCAAAATTCTGCTGGACTATAGCCCACGATTTCAAAATGCACTTTTTTCCCGAAATCAAAAATATCTGTATCTGAGATATGGATATCCATGCATTCATAAAACTTAACACAAATTCCAAATTTTAGCTTTGGGAACCATTTAATAACGAAAATATTGAGATATGAATCCCGAGGCTTTTTTGCAAAATTCTGCTGGACTATAGCCCACGATTCCAAAATGCCATTTTTTACCGAAATCACAAATATTTATTTCTGAGATATGGATATCCATGCATTCATAAAACTTAACACAAATTCCAAATGTTAGCTCTTGGAACCATCTAATAACGAAAATATTGAGATATGAATCCCGAGGCTTTTTTGCAAAATTCTGCTGGACTATAGCCCACGATTCCAAAATGCACTTTTTTCCCGAAATCAAAAATATCTGTATCTGAGATATGGATATCCATGCATTCATAAAACTTAATACAAATTCCAAATTTTAGCTCTGGGAACCATTTAATAACGAAAATATTGAGATATGAAACCCGAGGCTTTTTTGCAAAATTCTGCTGGACTATAGCCCACGATTCCAAAATGCACTTTTTTCCCGAAATCAAAAATATCTGTATCTGAGATATGGATATCCATGCATTCATAAAACTTAACACAAATTCCAAATTTTAGCTTTGGGAACCATTTAATAACGAAAATATTGAGATATGAATCCCGAGGCTTTTTTGCAAAATTCTGCTGGACTATAGCCCACGATTCCAAAATGCCATTTTTTACCGAAATCACAAATATTTATTTCTGAGATATGGATATCCATGCATTCATAAAACTTAACACAAATTCCAAATGTTAGCTCTTGGAACCATTTAATAACGAAAATATTGAGATATGAATCCCGAGGCTTTTTTGCAAAATTCTGCTGGACTATAGCCCCCGATTTCAAAATGCACTCTTTTCCCGGAGTCACAAATATTTATTTCTGAGGTATGGATATCTACAAGGATATCAAACTTAAGACAAATTCCAAATTTTAGCTCTGGGAATCATTTAATAACGAAAATATTGAGATATGAATCCCGAGGCTTTTTTGCAAAATTCTGCTGGACTATAGCCCCCGATTTCAAAATGCACTCTTTTCCCGGAATCACAAATATTTATTTCTGAGGTATGGATATCTACAAGGATATCAAAATTAAGACAAATTCCAAATTTTAGCTCTGGGAATCATTTAATAACGAAAATATTGAGATATGAAACCCGAGGCTTTTTTGCAAAATTCTGCTGGACTATAGCCCACGATTCCAAAATGCACTTTTTTCCCGAAATCAAAAATATCTGTATCTGAGATATGGATATCCATGCATTCATAAAACTTAACACAAATTCCAAATTTTAGCTTTGGGAACCATTTAATAACGAAAATATTGAGATATGAATCCCGAGGCTTTTTTGCAAAATTCTGCTGGACTATAGCCCACGATTCCAAAATGCCATTTTTTACCGAAATCACAAATATTTATTTCTGAGATATGGATATCCATGCATTCATAAAACTTAACACAAATTCCAAATGTTAGCTCTTGGAACCATTTAATAACGAAAATATTGAGATATGAATCCCGAGGCTTTTTTGCAAAATTCTGCTGGACTATAGCCCACGATTCCAAAATGCACTTTTTTCCCGAAATCAAAAATATCTGTATCTGAGATATGGATATCCATGCATTCATAAAACTTAATACAAATTCCAAATTTTAGCTCTGGGAACCATTTAATAACGAAAATATTGAGATATGAAACCCGAGGCTTTTTTGCAAAATTCTGCTGGACTATAGCCCACGATTTCAAAATGCACTTTTTTTCCCGAAATATCAAATATTTATTTCTGAAATATGGATATCCATGCATTCATAAAACTTAACACAAATTCCAAATTTTAGCTCTGGGAACCATTTAATAACGAAAATATTGAGATATGAATCCCGAGGCTTTTTTGCAAAATTCTGCTGGACTATAGCCCACGATTTCAAAATGCACTTTTTTCCCGAAATCTCAAATATTTATTTCTGAAATATGGATATCCATGCATTCATAAAACTTAACACAAATTCCAAATGTTAGCTCTGGGAATCATTTAATGACGAAAATATTGAGATATGAAACCCGAGACTTTTTTGCAAAATTCTGCTGGACTATAGCCCACGATTTCAAAATGCACTTTTTTCCCGAAATCACAAATATTGTATTCTGAGATATGGATATCTCTGTGCTTATCAAACTAAGCACAAATTCCAAATTTTAGCTCTGGGAACCATTAGTAACGAAAATATTGAGATATGAATCCCGAGGCTTTTTTGCAAAATTCTGCTGGACTATAGCCCACGATTCCAAAATGCACTTTTTTCCCGAAATCAAAAATATCTGTATCTGAGATATGGATATCCATGCATTCATAAAACTTAACACAAATTCCAAATTTTAGCTTTGGGAACCATTTAATAACGAAAATATTGAGATATGAATCCCGAGGCTTTTTTGCAAAATTCTGCTGGACTATAGCCCACGATTCCAAAATGCCATTTTTTACCGAAATCACAAATATTTATTTCTGAGATATGGATATCCATGCATTCATAAAACTTAACACAAATTCCAAATGTTAGCTCTTGGAACCATCTAATAACGAAAATATTGAGATATGAATCCCGAGGCTTTTTTGCAAAATTCTGCTGGACTATAGCCCACGATTCCAAAATGCACTTTTTTCCCGAAATCAAAAATATCTGTATCTGAGATATGGATATCCATGCATTCATAAAACTTAACACAAATTCCAAATTTTAGCTTTGGGAACCATTTAATAACGAAAATATTGAGATATGAATCCCGAGGCTTTTTTGCAAAATTCTGCTGGACTATAGCCCACGATTTCAAAATGCACTTTTTTCCCGAAATATCAAATATTTATTTCTGAAATATGGATATCCATGCATTCATAAAACTTAACACAAATTCCAAATTTTAGCTCTGGGAACCATTTAATAACGAAAATATTGAGATATGAATCCCGAGGCTTTTTTGCAAAATTCTGCTGGACTATAGCCCACGATTTCAAAATGCACTTTTTTCCCGAAATCTCAAATATTTATTTCTGAAATATGGATATCCATGCATTCATAAAACTTAACACAAATTCCAAATGTTAGCTCTGGGAATCATTTAATGACGAAAATATTGAGATATGAAACCCGAGACTTTTTTGCAAAATTCTGCTGGACTATAGCCCACGATTTCAAAATGCACTTTTTTCCCGAAATCACAAATATTGTATTCTGAGATATGGATATCTCTGTGCTTATCAAACTAAGCACAAATTCCAAATTTTAGCTCTGGGAACCATTAGTAACGAAAATATTGAGATATGAATCCCGAGGCTTTTTTGCAAAATTCTGCTGGACTATAGCCCACGATTCCAAAATGCACTTTTTTCCCGAAATATCAAATATTTATTTCTGAAATATGGATATCCATGCATTCATAAAACTTAACACAAATTCCAAATTTTAGCTCTGGGAACCATTTAATAACGAAAATATTGAGATATGAATCCCGAGGCTTTTTTGCAAAATTCTGCTGGACTATAGCCCACGATTTCAAAATGCACTTTTTTCCCGAAATCTCAAATATTTATTTCTGAAATATGGATATCCATGCATTCATAAAACTTAACACAAATTCCAAATGTTAGCTCTGGGAATCATTTAATGACGAAAATATTGAGATATGAAACCCGAGGCTTTTTTGCAAAATTCTGCTGGACTATAGCCCACGATTTCAAAATGCACTTTTTTCCCGAAATATCAAATATTTATTTCTGAAATATGGATATCCATGCATTCATAAAACTTAACACAAATTCCAAATTTTAGCTCTGGGAACCATTTAATAACGAAAATATTGAGATATGAATCCCGAGGCTTTTTTGCAAAATTCTGCTGGACTATAGCCCACGATTTCAAAATGCACTTTTTTCCCGAAATATCAAATATTTATTTCTGAAATATGGATATCCATGCATTCATAAAACTTAACACAAATTCCAAATTTTAGCTCTGGGAACCATTAGTAACGAAAATATTGAGATATGAATCCCGAGGCTTTTTTGCAAAATTCTGCTGGACTATAGCCCACGATTCCAAAATGCACTTTTTTCCCGAAATCAAAAATATCTGTATCTGAGATATGGATATCCATGCATTCATAAAACTTAATACAAATTCCAAATTTTAGCTCTGGGAACCATTTAATAACGAAAATATTGAGATATGAAACCCGAGGCTTTTTTGCAAAATTCTGCTGGACTATAGCCCACGATTTCAAAATGCACTTTTTTCCCGAAATATCAAATATTTATTTCTGAAATATGGATATCCATGCATTCATAAAACTTAACACAAATTCCAAATTTTAGCTCTGGGAACCATTTAATAACGAAAATATTGAGATATGAATCCCGAGGCTTTTTTGCAAAATTCTGCTGGACTATAGCCCACGATTTCAAAATGCACTTTTTTCCCGAAATCTCAAATATTTATTTCTGAGATATGGATATCCATGCATTCATAAAACTTAACACAAATTCCAAATTTTAGCTCTGGGAACCATTTAATAACGAAAATATTGAGATATGAATCCCGAGGCTTTTTTGCAAAATTCTGCTGGACTATAGCCCACGATTTCAAAATGCACTTTTTTCCCGAAATCAAAAATATCTGTATCTGAGATATGGATATCCATGCATTCATAAAACTTAACACAAATTCCAAATGTTAGCTCTTGGAACCATCTAATAACGAAAATATTGAGATATGAATCCCGAGGCTTTTTTGCAAAATTCTGCTGGACTATAGCCCACGATTCCAAAATGCACTTTTTTCCCGAAATCAAAAATATCTGTATCTGAGATATGGATATCCATGCATTCATAAAACTTAACACAAATTCCAAATTTTAGCTTTGGGAACCATTTAATAACGAAAATATTGAGATATGAATCCCGAGGCTTTTTTGCAAAATTCTGCTGGACTATAGCCCACGATTCCAAAATGCCATTTTTTACCGAAATCACAAATATTTATTTCTGAGATATGGATATCCATGCATTCATAAAACTTAACACAAATTCCAAATGTTAGCTCTTGGAACCATCTAATAACGAAAATATTGAGATATGAATCCCGAGGCTTTTTTGCAAAATTCTGCTGGACTATAGCCCACGATTCCAAAATGCACTTTTTTCCCGAAATCAAAAATATCTGTATCTGAGATATGGATATCCATGCATTCATAAAACTTAACACAAATTCCAAATTTTAGCTTTGGGAACCATTTAATAACGAAAATATTGAGATATGAATCCCGAGGCTTTTTTGCAAAATTCTGCTGGACTATAGCCCACGATTCCAAAATGCCATTTTTTACCGAAATCACAAATATTTATTTCTGAGATATGGATATCCATGCATTCATAAAACTTAACACAAATTCCAAATGTTAGCTCTTGGAACCATCTAATAACGAAAATATTGAGATATGAATCCCGAGGCTTTTTTGCAAAATTCTGCTGGACTATAGCCCACGATTCCAAAATGCACTTTTTTCCCGAAATCAAAAATATCTGTATCTGAGATATGGATATCCATGCATTCATAAAACTTAACACAAATTCCAAATTTTAGCTTTGGGAACCATTTAATAACGAAAATATTGAGATATGAATCCCGAGGCTTTTTTGCAAAATTCTGCTGGACTATAGCCCACGATTTCAAAATGCACTTTTTTCCCGAAATCTCAAATATTTATTTCTGAGATATGGATATCCATGCATTCATAAAACTTAACACAAATTCCAAATTTTAGCTCTGGGAACCATTTAATAACGAAAATATTGAGATATGAATCCCGAGGCTTTTTTGCAAAATTCTGCTGGACTATAGCCCACGATTTCAAAATGCACTTTTTTCCCGAAATCACAAATATTGTATTCTGAGATATGGATATCTCTGTGCTTATCAAACTAAGCACAAATTCCAAATTTTAGCTCTGGGAACCATTAGTAACGAAAATATTGAGATATGAATCCCGAGGCTTTTTTGCAAAATTCTGCTGGACTATAGCCCACGATTCCAAAATGCACTTTTTTCCCGAAATCAAAAATATCTGTATCTGAGATATGGATATCCATGCATTCATAAAACTTAACACAAATTCCAAATTTTAGCTTTGGGAACCATTTAATAACGAAAATATTGAGATATGAATCCCGAGGCTTTTTTGCAAAATTCTGCTGGACTATAGCCCACGATTCCAAAATGCCATTTTTTACCGAAATCACAAATATTTATTTCTGAGATATGGATATCCATGCATTCATAAAACTTAACACAAATTCCAAATGTTAGCTCTTGGAACCATCTAATAACGAAAATATTGAGATATGAATCCCGAGGCTTTTTTGCAAAATTCTGCTGGACTATAGCCCACGATTCCAAAATGCACTTTTTTCCCGAAATCAAAAATATCTGTATCTGAGATATGGATATCCATGCATTCATAAAACTTAACACAAATTCCAAATTTTAGCTTTGGGAACCATTTAATAACGAAAATATTGAGATATGAATCCCGAGGCTTTTTTGCAAAATTCTGCTGGACTATAACCCACGATTTCAAAATGCACTTTTTTCCCGAAATATCAAATATTTATTTCTGAAATATGGATATCCATGCATTCATAAAACTTAACACAAATTCCAAATTTTAGCTCTGGGAACCATTTAATAACGAAAATATTGAGATATGAATCCCGAGGCTTTTTTGCAAAATTCTGCTGGACTATAGCCCACGATTTCAAAATGCACTTTTTTCCCGAAATCACAAATATTGTATTCTGAGATATGGATATCTCTGTGCTTATCAAACTAAGCACAAATTCCAAATTTTAGCTCTGGGAACCATTAGTAACGAAAATATTGAGATATGAATCCCGAGGCTTTTTTGTAAAATTCTGCTGGACTATAGCCCACGATTCCAAAATGCACTTTTTTCCCGAAATCAAAAATATCTGTATCTGAGATATGGATATCCATGCATTCATAAAACTTAACACAAATTCCAAATTTTAGCTTTGGGAACCATTTAATAACGAAAATATTGAGATATGAATCCCGAGGCTTTTTTGCAAAATTCTGCTGGACTATAGCCCACGATTCCAAAATGCCATTTTTTACCGAAATCACAAATATTTATTTCTGAGATATGGATATCCATGCATTCATAAAACTTAACACAAATTCCAAATGTTAGCTCTTGGAACCATCTAATAACGAAAATATTGAGATATGAATCCCGAGGCTTTTTTGCAAAATTCTGCTGGACTATAGCCCACGATTCCAAAATGCACTTTTTTCCCGAAATCAAAAATATCTGTATCTGAGATATGGATATCCATGCATTCATAAAACTTAATACAAATTCCAAATTTTAGCTCTGGGAACCATTTAATAACGAAAATATTGAGATATGAAACCCGAGGCTTTTTTGCAAAATTCTGCTGGACTATAGCCCACGATTCCAAAATGCACTTTTTTCCCGAAATCAAAAATATCTGTATCTGAGATATGGATATCCATGCATTCATAAAACTTAACACAAATTCCAAATGTTAGCTCTTGGAACCATTTAATAACGAAAATATTGAGATATGAATCCCGAGGCTTTTTTGCAAAATTCTGCTGGACTATAGCCCCCGATTTCAAAATGCACTCTTTTCCCGGAGTCACAAATATTTATTTCTGAGGTATGGATATCTACAAGGATATCAAACTTAAGACAAATTCCAAATTTTAGCTCTGGGAATCATTTAATAACGAAAATATTGAGATATGAATCCCGAGGCTTTTTTGCAAAATTCTGCTGGACTATAGCCCCCGATTTCAAAATGCACTCTTTTCCCGGAATCACAAATATTTATTTCTGAGGTATGGATATCTACAAGGATATCAAAATTAAGACAAATTCCAAATTTTAGCTCTGGGAATCATTTAATAACGAAAATATTGAGATATGAAACCCGAGGCTTTTTTGCAAAATTCTGCTGGACTATAGCCCACGATTTCAAAATGCACTTTTTTCCCGAAATCTCAAATATTTATTTCTGAAATATGGATATCCATGCATTCATAAAACTTAACACAAATTCCAAATGTTAGCTCTGGGAATCATTTAATGACGAAAATATTGAGATATGAAACCCGAGGCTTTTTTGCAAAATTCTGCTGGACTATAGCCCACGATTTCAAAATGCACTTTTTTCCCGAAATCTCAAATATTTATTTCTGAAATATGGATATCCATGCATTCATAAAACTTAACACAAATTCCAAATTTTAGCTCTGGGAACCATTTAATAACGAAAATATTGAGATATGACACCCGACGCTTTTTTGCAAAATTCTGCTGGACTATAGCCCACGATTTCAAAATGCACTTTTTTCCCGAAATCAAAAATATCTGTATCTGAGATATGGATATCCATGCATTCATAAAACTTAACACAAATTCCAAATTTTAGCTCTGGAAACCATTTAATAACGAAAATATTGAGATATGAATCCCGAGGCTTTTTTGGAAAATTCTGCTGGACTATAGCCCACGATTCCAAAATGCCATTTTTTCCCGAAATCACAAATATTTTATTCTGAGATATGGATATCTCTGTGCTTATCAAACTAAGCACAAATTCCAAATTTTAGCTCTGGGAACCATTAGTAACGAAAATATTGAGATATGAATCCCGAGGCTTTTTTGCAAAATTCTGCTGGACTATAGCCCACGATTCCAAAATGCACTTTTTTCCCGAAATCAAAAATATCTGTATCTGAGATATGGATATCCATGCATTCATAAAACTTAACACAAATTCCAAATTTTAGCTTTGGGAACCATTTAATAACGAAAATATTGAGATATGAATCCCGAGGCTTTTTTGCAAAATTCTGCTGGACTATAGCCCACGATTCCAAAATGCCATTTTTTACCGAAATCACAAATATTTATTTCTGAGATATGGATATCCATGCATTCATAAAACTTAACACAAATTCCAAATGTTAGCTCTGGGAACCATTTAATAACGAAAATATTGAGATATGAATCCCGAGGCTTTTTTGCAAAATTCTGCTGGACTATAGCCCACGATTTCAAAATGCACTTTTTTCCCGAAATCAAAAATATCTGTATCTGAGATATGGATATCCATGCATTCATAAAACTTAACACAAATTCCAAATTTTAGCTCTGGGAACCATCTAATAACGAAAATATTGAGATATGAATCCCGAGGCTTTTTTGCAAAATTCTGCTGGACTATAGCCCACGATTCCAAAATGCACTTTTTTCCCGAAATCAAAAATATCTGTATCTGAGATATGGATATCCATGCATTCATAAAACTTAACACAAATTCCAAATTTTAGCTCTGGGAACCATTTAATAACGAAAATATTGAGATATGAAACCCGAGGCTTTTTTGCAAAATTCTGCTGGACTATAGCCCCCGATTTCAAAATGCACTCTTTTCCCGGAGTCACAGATATTTATTTCTGAGGTATGGATATCTACAAGGATATCAAACTTAAGACAAATTCCAAATTTTAGCTCTGGGAATCATTTAATAACGAAAATATTGAGATATGAATCCCGAGGCTTTTTTGCAAAATTCTGCTGGACTATAGCCCCCGATTTCAAAATGCACTCTTTTCCCGGAATCACAAATATTTATTTCTGAGGTATGGATATCTACAAGGATATCAAAATTAAGACAAATTCCAAATTTTAGCTCTGGGAATCATTTAATAACGAAAATATTGAGATATGAATCCCGAGGCTTTTTTGCAAAATTCTGCTGGACTATAGCCCACGATTCCAAAATGCCATTTTTTCCCGAAATCACAAATATTTATTTCTGAGATATGGATATCCATGCATTCATAAAACTTAACACAAATTCCAAATGTTAGCTCTTGGAACCATCTAATAACGAAAATATTGAGATATGAATCCCGAGGCTTTTTTGCAAAATTCTGCTGGACTATAGCCCACGATTCCAAAATGCACTTTTTTCCCGAAATCAAAAATATCTGTATCTGAGATATGGATATCCATGCATTCATAAAACTTAACACAAATTCCAAATGTTAGCTCTTGGAACCATTTAATAACGAAAATATTGAGATATGAATCCCGAGGCTTTTTTGCAAAATTCTGCTGGACTATAGCCCACGATTTCAAAATGCACTTTTTTCCCGAAATCATAAATATTTATTTCTGAGACATGGATAACCCCAAGGATATCAAACTTAACACAAATTCCAAATTTTAGCTCTGGGAATCATTTAATAACGAAAATATTGAGATATGAATCCCGAGGCTTTTTTGCAAAATTCTGCTGGACTATAGCCCACGATTCCAAAATGCCATTTTTTCCCGAAATCACAAATATTTATTTCTGAGATATGGATATCCATGCATTCATAAAACTTAACACAAATTCCAAATGTTAGCTCTTGGAACCATCTAATAACGAAAATATTGAGATATGAATCCCGAGGCTTTTTTGCAAAATTCTGCTGGACTATAGCCCACGATTCCAAAATGCACTTTTTTCCCGAAATCAAAAATATCTGTATCTGAGATATGGATATCCATGCATTCATAAAACTTAACACAAATTCCAAATGTTAGCTCTTGGAACCATTTAATAACGAAAATATTGAGATATGAATCCCGAGGCTTTTTTGCAAAATTCTGCTGGACTATAGCCCACGATTTCAAAATGCACTTTTTTCCCGAAATCATAAATATTTATTTCTGAGACATGGATAACCCCAAGGATATCAAACTTAACACAAATTCCAAATTTTAGCTCTGGGAATCATTTAATAACGAAAATATTGAGATATGAATCCCGAGGCTTTTTTGCAAAATTCTGCTGGACTATAGCCCCCGATTTCAAAATTCACTCTTTTCCCGGAATCACAAATATTTATTTCTGAGGTATGGATATCTACAAGGATATCAAAATTAAGACAAATTCCAAATTTTAGCTCTGGGAATCATTTAATAACGAAAATATTGAGATATGAATCCCGAGGCTTTTTTGCAAAATTCTGCTGGACTATAGCCCACGATTCCAAAATGCCATTTTTTCCCGAAATCACAAATATTTATTTCTGAGATATGGATATCCATGCATTCATAAAACTTAACACAAATTCCAAATGTTAGCTCTTGGAACCATCTAATAACGAAAATATTGAGATATGAATCCCGAGGCTTTTTTGCAAAATTCTGCTGGACTATAGCCCACGATTCCAAAATGCACTTTTTTCCCGAAATCAAAAATATCTGTATCTGAGATATGGATATCCATGCATTCATAAAACTTAACACAAATTCCAAATGTTAGCTCTTGGAACCATTTAATAACGAAAATATTGAGATATGAATCCCGAGGCTTTTTTGCAAAATTCTGCTGGACTATAGCCCACGATTCCAAAATGCCATTTTTTCCCGAAATCACAAATATTTATTTCTGAGATATGGATATCCATGCATTCATAAAACTTAACACAAATTCCAAATGTTAGCTCTTGGAACCATCTAATAACGAAAATATTGAGATATGAATCCCGAGGCTTTTTTGCAAAATTCTGCTGGACTATAGCCCACGATTCCAAAATGCACTTTTTTCCCGAAATCAAAAATATCTGTATCTGAGATATGGATATCCATGCATTCATAAAACTTAACACAAATTCCAAATGTTAGCTCTTGGAACCATTTAATAACGAAAATATTGAGATATGAATCCCGAGGCTTTTTTGCAAAATTCTGCTGGACTATAGCCCACGATTTCAAAATGCACTTTTTTCCCGAAATCATAAATATTTATTTCTGAGACATGGATAACCCCAAGGATATCAAACTTAACACAAATTCCAAATTTTAGCTCTGAGAACCATTTAATGACGAAAATATTGAGATATGAAACCCGAGGCTTTTTTGCAAAATTCTGCTGGACTATAGCCCACGATTCCAAAATGCCATTTTTTCCCGAAATCATAAATATTTATTTCTCAGACATGGATAACCCCAAGGATATCAAACTTAACACAAATTCCAAATTTTAGCTCTTGGAACCATTTAATAACGAAAATATTGAGATATGAAACCCGAGGCTTTTTTGCAAAATTCTGCTGGACTATAGCCCACGATTCCAAAATGCCATTTTTTCCCGAAATCAAAAATATCTGTATCTGAGATATGGATATCCATGCATTCATAAAACTTAACACAAATTCCAAATTTTAGCTCTGGGAACCATTTAATAACGAAAATATTGAGATATGAAACCCGAGGCTTTTTTGCAAAATTCTGCTGGACTATAGCCCACGATTCCAAAATGCACTTTTTTCCCGAAATCAAAAATATCTGTATCTGAGATATGGATATCCATGCATTCATAAAACTTAACACAAATTCCAAATGTTAGCTCTTGGAACCATTTAATAACGAAAATATTGAGATATGAATCCCGAGGCTTTTTTGCAAAATTCTGCTGGACTATAGCCCACGATTCCAAAATGCACTTTTTTCCCGAAATCAAAAATATCTGTATCTGAGATATGGATATCCATGCATTCATAAAACTTAACACAAATTCCAAATTTTAGCTCTGGGAACCATTTAATAACGAAAATATTGAGATATGAATCCCGAGGCTTTTTTGCAAAATTCTGCTGGACTATAGCCCCCGATTTCAAAATGCACTCTTTTCCCGGAGTCACAAATATTTATTTCTGAGGTATGGATATCTACAAGGATATCAAACTTAAGACAAATTCCAAATTTTAGCTCTGGGAATCATTTATTAACGAAAATATTGAGATATGAATCCCGAGGCTTTTTTGCAAAATTCTGCTGGACTATAGCCCACGATTCCAAAATGCACTTTTTTCCCGAAATCAAAAATATCTGTATCTGAGATATGGATATCCATGCATTCATAAAACTTAACACAAATTCCAAATGTTAGCTCTTGGAACCATTTAATAACGAAAATATTGAGATATGAATCCCGAGGCTTTTTTGCAAAATTCTGCTGGACTATAGCCCACGATTCCAAAATGCACTTTTTTCCCGAAATCAAAAATATCTGTATCTGAGATATGGATATCCATGCATTCATAAAACTTAACACAAATTCCAAATGTTAGCTCTTGGAACCATTTAATAACGAAAATATTGAGATATGAATCCCGAGGCTTTTTTGCAAAATTCTGCTGGACTATAGCCCACGATTCCAAAATGCACTTTTTTCCCGAAATCAAAAATATCTGTATCTGAGATATGGATATCCATGCATTCATAAAACTTAACACAAATTCCAAATGTTAGCTCTTGGAACCATTTAATAACGAAAATATTGAGATATGAATCCCGAGGCTTTTTTGCAAAATTCTGCTGGACTATAGCCCACGATTCCAAAATGCACTTTTTTCCCGAATTAAAAATATCTGTACCTGAGATATGGATATCCATGCATTCATAAAACTTAACACAAATTCCAAATTTTAGCTCTGGGAACCATTTAATAACGAAAATATTGAGATATGAAATCCGAGGCATTTTTGCAAAATTCTGATGGACTATAGTCCACGATTTAAAAATGCACTTTTTTCCCGAAATCAAAAATATCTGTATCTGAGATATGGATATCCATGCATTCATAAAACTTACCACAAATTCCAAATTTTAGCTCTGAGAACCATTTAATGACGAAAATATTGAGATATGAAACCCGAGGCTTTTTTGCAAAATTCTGCTGGACTATAGCCCACGATTCCAAAATGCACTTTTTTCCCGAAATCAAAAATATCTGTACCTGAGATATGGATATCCATGCATTCATAAAACTTAACACAAATTCCAAATTTTAGCTCTGGGAACCATTTAATAACGAAAATATTGAGATATGAAATCCGAGGCATTTTTGCAAAATTCTGATGGACTATAGTCCACGATTTAAAAATGCACTTTTTTCCCGAAATCAAAAATATCTGTATCTGAGATATGGATATCCCTGTGCTTATCAAACTAAGCACAAATTCCAAATTTTAGCTCTGGGAATCATTTAATAACGAAAATATTGAGATATGAATCCCGAGGCTTTTTTGCAAAATTCTGCTGGACTATAGCCCACGATTCCAAAATGCACTTTTTTCCCGAAATCAAAAATATCTGTACCTGAGATATGGATATCCATGCATTCATAAAACTTACCACAAATTCCAAATTTTAGCTCTGAGAACCATTTAATGACGAAAATATTGAGATATGAAACCCGAGGCTTTTTTGCAAAATTCTGCTGGACTATAGCCCACGATTCCAAAATGCACTTTTTTCCCGAAATCAAAAATATCTGTACCTGAGATATGGATATCCATGCATTCATAAAACTTAACACAAATTCCAAATTTTAGCTCTGGGAACCATTTAATAACGAAAATATTGAGATATGAAATCCGAGGCATTTTTGCAAAATTCTGATGGACTATAGTCCACGATTTAAAAATGCACTTTTTTCCCGAAATCAAAAATATCTGTATCTGAGATATGGATATCCATGCATTCATAAAACTTACCACAAATTCCAAATTTTAGCTCTGAGAACCATTTAATGACGAAAATATTGAGATATGAAACACGAGGCTTTTTTGCAAAATTCTGCTGGACTATAGCCCACGATTCCAAAATGCACTTTTTTCCCGAAAATCAAAAATATCTGTATCTGAGATATGGATATCCATGCATTCATAAAACTTACCACAAATTCCAAATTTTAGCTCTGAGAACCATTTAATGACGAAAATATTGAGATATGAAATCCGAGGCATTTTTGCAAAATTCTGCTGGACTATAGCCCACGATTCCAAAATGCACTTTTTTCCCGAAATCAAAAATATCTGTATCTGAGATATGGATATCCATGCATTCATAAAACTTAACACAAATTCCAAATGTTAGCCCTTGGAACCATTTAATAACGAAAATATTGAGATATGAATCCCGAGGCTTTTTTGCAAAATTCTGCTGGACTATAGCCCACGATTCCAAAATGCACTTTTTTCCCGAATTAAAAATATCTGTACCTGAGATATGGATATCCATGCATTCATAAAACTTAACACAAATTCCAAATTTTAGCTCTGGGAACCATTTAATAACGAAAATATTGAGATATGAAACCCGAGGTTTTTTGCAAAATTCTGCTGGACTATAGCCCACGATTCCAAAATGCACTTTTTTCCCGAAATCAAAAATATTTGTATCTGAGATATGGATATCCATGCATTCATAAAATTTAACACAAATTCCAAATTTTAGCTCTGGGAACCATTTAATAACGAAAATATTGAGATATGAATCCCGAGGCTTTTTGCAAAATTCTGCTGGACTATAGCCCACGATTCCAAAATGCACTTTTTTCCCGAATTAAAAATATCTGTACCTGAGATATGGATATCCATGCATTCATAAAACTTAACACATATTCCAAATTTTAGCTCTGAGAACCATTTAATGACGAAAATATTGAGATATGAAATCCGAGGCATTTTTGCAAAATTCTGATGGACTATAGTCCACGATTTAAAAATGCACTTTTTTCCCGAAATCAAAAATATCTGTATCTGAGATATGGATATACCTGTGCTTATCAAACTAAGCACAAATTCCAAATTTTAGCTCTGGGAACCATTTAAAAACGAAAATATTGAGATATGAAACCCGAGGTTTTTTGCAAAATTCTGCTGGACTATAGCCCACGATTCCAAAATGCACTTTTTTCCCGAAAATCAAAAATATTTGTATCTGAGATATGGATATCCATGCATTCATAAAACTTACCACAAATTCCAAATTTTAGCTCTGAGAACCATTTAATGACGAAAATATTGAGATATGAAATCCGAGGCATTTTTGCAAAATTCTGCTGGACTATAGCCCACGATTCCAAAATGCACTTTTTTCCCGAAATCAAAAATATCTGTATCTGAGATATGGATATCTCTGTGCTTATCAAACTAAGCACAAATTCCAAACTTTAGCTCTGGGAACCATTTAATAACGAAAATATTGAGATATGAATCCCGAGGCTTTTTTGCAAAATTCTGCTGGACTATAGCCCACGATTCCAAAATGCACTTTTTTCCCGAAAATCAAAAATATCTGTATCTGAGATATGGATATCCATGCATTCATAAAACTTAACACAAATTCCAAATTTTAGCTCTGGGAACCATTTAATAACGAAAATATTGAGATATGAATCCCGAGGCTTTTTTGCAAAATTCTGCTGGACTATAGCCCACGATTTCAAAATGCACTTTTTTCCCGAAATCGCAAATATTCATTTCTGAGATATGGATATCCATGCATTCATAAAACTTAACACAAATTCCAAATTTTAGCTCTGGGAACCATTTAATAACGAAAATATTGAGATATGAATCCCGAGGCTTTTTTGCAAAATTCTGCTGGACTATAGCCCACGATTCCAAAATGCCATTTTTTCCCGAAATCACAAATATTTATTTCTGAGATATGGATATCCATGCATTCATAAAACTTAACACAAATTCCAAATTTTAGCTCTGGGAACCATTTAATAACGAAAATATTGAGATATGAATCCCGAGGCTTTTTTGCAAAATTCTGCTGGACTATAGCCCACGATTCCAAAATGCACTTTTTTCCCGAAATCAAAAATATCTGTATCTGAGATATGGATATCCATGCATTCATAAAACTTAACACAAATTCCAAATGTTAGCTCTTGGAACCATTTAATAACGAAAATATTGAGATATGAATCCCGAGGCTTTTTTGCAAAATTCTGCTGGACTATAGCCCCCGATTTCAAAATGCACTCCTTTCCCGGAGTCACAAATATTTATTTCTGAGGTATGGATATCTACAAGGATATCAAACTTAACACAAATTCCAAATGTTAGCTCTTGGAACCATTTAATAACGAAAATATTGAGATATGAATCCCGAGGCTTTTTTGCAAAATTCTGCTGGACTATAGCCCCCGATTTCAAAATGCACTCTTTTCCCGGAGTCACAAATATTTATTTCTGAGATATGGATATCCATGCATTCATAAAACTTAACACAAATTCCAAATGTTAGCTCTTGGAACCATTTAATAACGAAAATATTGAGATATGAATCCCGAGGTTTTTTGCAAAATTCTGCTGGACTATAGCCCACGATTCCAAAATGCACTTTTTTCCCGAAATCAAAAATATCTGTACCTGAGATATGGATATCCATGCATTCATAAAACTTAACACAAATTCCAAATTTTAGCTCTGGGAACCATTTAATAACGAAAATATTGAGATATGAATCCCGAGGCTTTTTGCAAAATTCTGCTGGACTATAGCCCACGATTCCAAAATGCACTTTTTTCCCGAAATCAAAAATATCTGTATCTGAGATATGGATATCCATGCATTCATAAAACTTAACACAAATTCCAAATTTTAGCTCTGAGAACCATTTAATGACGAAAATATTGAGATATGAAACACGAGGCTTTTTTGCAAAATTCTGCTGGACTATAGCCCACGATTCCAAAATGCACTTTTTTCCCGAAAATCAAAAATATCTGTATCTGAGATATGGATATCCATGCATTCATAAAACTTAACACAAATTCCAAATTTTAGCTCTGGGAACCATTTAATAACATAAAAATATTGAGATATGAATCCCGAGGCTTTTTTGCAAAATTCTGCAGGACTATAGCCCACGATTCCAAAATGCCATTTTTTCCCGAAATCACAAATATTTATTTCTGAGATATGGATATCCATGCATTCATAAAACTTAACACAAATTCCAAATTTTAGTTCTGGGAACCATTTAATAACGAAAATATTGAGATATGAAACCCGAGGCTTTTTTGCAAAATTCTGCTGGACTATAGCCCACGATTCCAAAATGCACTTTTTTCCCGAAATCAAAAATATCTGTATCTGAGATATGGATATCTCTGTGCTTATCAAACTAAGCACAAATTCCAAACTTTAGCTCTGGGAACCATTTAATAACGAAAATATTGAGATATGAATCCCGAGGCTTTTTTGCAAAATTCTGCTGGACTATAGCCCACGATTCCAAAATGCCATTTTTTCCCGAAATCACAAATATTTATTTCTGAGATATGGATATCCATGCATTCATAAAACTTAACACAAATTCCAAATTTTAGCTCTGGGAACCATTTAATGACGAAAATATTGAGATATGAAATCCGAGGCATTTTTGCAAAATTCTGCTGGACTATAGCCCACGATTCCAAAATGCCATTTTTTCCCGAAATCACAAATATTTATTTCTGAGAAATGGATATCCATGCATTCATAAAACTTAACACAAATTCCAAATTTTAGCTCTGGGAACCATTTAATAACGAAAATATTGAGATATGAGTCCCGAGGCTTTTTTGCAAAATTCTGCTGGACTATAGCCCCCGATTTCAAAATGCACTCTTTTCCCGGAATCACAAATATTTATTTCTGAGGTATGGATATCTACAAGGATATCAAACTTAAGACAAATTCCAAATTTTAGCTATGGGAATCATTTAATAACGAAAATATTGAGATATGAATCCCGAGGCTTTTTTGCAAAATTCTGCTGGACTATAGCCCACGATTCCAAAATGCCATTTTTTCCCGAAATCACAAATATTTATTTCTGAGAAATGGATATCCATGCATTCATAAAACTTAACACAAATTCCAAATTTTAGCTCTGGGAACCATTTAATAACGAAAATATTGAGATATGAGTCCCGAGGCTTTTTTGCAAAATTCTGCTGGACTATAGCCCCCGATTTCAAAATGCACTCTTTTCCCGGAATCACAAATATTTATTTCTGAGGTATGGATATCTACAAGGATATCAAACTTAAGACAAATTCCAAATTTTAGCTATGGGAATCATTTAATAACGAAAATATTGAGATATGAATCCCGAGGCTTTTTTGCAAAATTCTGCTGGACTATAGCCCACGATTCCAAAATGCCATTTTTTCCCGAAATCACAAATATTTATTTCTGAGAAATGGATATCCATGCATTCATAAAACTTAACACAAATTCCAAATTTTAGCTCTGGGAACCATTTAATAACGAAAATATTGAGATATGAAACCCGAGGCTTTTTTGCAAAATTCTGCTGGACTATAGCCCACGATTCCAAAATGCACTTTTTTCCCGAAATCAAAAATATCTGTATCTGAGATATGGATATCCATGCATTCATAAAACTTACCACAAATTCCAAATTTTAGCTCTGAGAACCATTTAATGACGAAAATATTGAGATATGAAATCCGAGGCATTTTTGCAAAATTCTGCTGGACTATAGCGCACGATTCCAAAATGCACTTTTTTCCCGAAATCAAAAATATCTGTATCTGAGATATGGATAGCCATGCATTCATAAAACTTACCACAAATTCCAAATTTTAGCTCTGAGAACCATTTAATGACGAAAATATTGAGATATGAAATCCGAGGCATTTTTGCAAAATTCTGCTGGACTATATATAGCCCACGATTCCAAAATGCACTTTTTTCCCGAAATCAAAAATATCTGTATCTGAGATATGGATATCCATGCATTCATAAAACTTAAGACAAATTCCAAATTTTAGCTCTGGGAACCATTTAATAACGAAAATATTGAGATATGAAACCCGAGGATTTTTTGCAAAATTCTGCTGGACTATAGCCCACGATTCCAAAATGCATTTTTTTCCCGAAATCAAAAATATCTGTATCTGAGATATGGATATCGATGCATTCATAAAACTTAACACAAATTCCAAATTTTAGCTCTGGGAACCATTTAATAACGAAAATATTGAGATATGAAACCCGAGGCTTTTTTGCAAAATTCTGCTGGACTATAGCCCACGATTCCAAAATGCACTTTTTTCCCGAAATCAAAAATATCTGTATCTGAGATATCGATATCCATGCATTCATAAAACTTAACACAAATTCCAAATTTTAGCTCTGGGAACCATTTAATAACGAAAATATTGAGATACGAAACCCGAGGCTTTTTTGCAAAATTCTGCTGGACTATAGCCCACGATTCCAAAATGCCATTTTTTCCCGAAACCACAAATATTTATTTCTGAGATATGGATATCCATGCATTCATAAAACTTAACACAAATTCCAAATTTTAGCTCTGGGAACCATTTAATAACGAAAATATTGAGATATGAAACCCGAGGCTTTTTTGCAAAATTCTGCTGGACTATAGCCCACGATTCCAAAATGCACTTTTTTCCCGAAATCAAAAATATCTGTATCTGAGATATCGATATCCATGCATTCATAAAACTTAACACAAATTCCAAATTTTAGCTCTGGGAACCATTTAATGACGAAAATATTGAGATATGAAATCCGAGGCATTTTTGCAAAATTCTGCTGGACTATAGCCCACGATTCCAAAATGCACTTTTTTCCCGAAATCAAAAATATCTGTATCTGAGATATGGATATCCATGCATTCATAAAACTTAAGACAAATTCCAAATTTTAGCTCTGGGAACCATTTAATAACGAAAATATTGAGATATGAAACCCGAGGATTTTTTGCAAAATTCTGCTGGACTATAGCCCACGATTCCAAAATGCACTTTTTTCCCGAAATCAAAAATATCTGTATCTGAGATATCGATATCCATGCATTCATAAAACTTAACACAAATTCCAAATTTTAGCTCTGGGAACCATTTAATAACGAAAATATTGAGATATGAAACCCGAGGCTTTTTTGCAAAATTCTGCTGGACTATAGCCCCCGATTTCAAAGTGCCATTTTTTCCCGAAATCACAAATATTTATTTCTGAGATATGGATATCCATGCATTCATAAAACTTAACACAAATTCCAAATTTTAGCTCTGGGAACCATTTAATAACGAAAATATTGAGATATGAAACCCGAGGCTTTTTTGCAAAATTCTGCTGGACTATAGCCCACGATTCCAAAATGCACTTTTTTCCCGAAATCAAAAATATCTGTATCTGAGATATCGATATCCATGCATTCATAAAACTTAACACAAATTCCAAATTTTAGCTCTGGGAACCATTTAATAACGAAAATATTGAGATATGAATCCCGAGGTTTTTTGCAAAATTCTGCTGGACTATAGCCCACGATTCCAAAATGCCATTTTTTCCCGAAATCACAAATATTTATTTCTGAGATATGGATATCCATGCATTCATAAAACTTAACACAAATTCCAAATTTTAGCTCTGGGAACCATTTAATAACGAAAATATTGAGATATGAAACCCGAGGCTTTTTTGCAAAATTCTGCTGGACTATAGCCCACGATTCCAAAATGCCATTTTTTCCCGAAATCACAAATATTTATTTCTGAGATATGGATATCCATGCATTCATAAAACTTAACACAAATTCCAAATTTTAGCTCTGGGAACCATTTAATAACGAAAATATTGAGATATGAAACCCGAGGCTTTTTTGCAAAATTCTGCTGGACTATAGCCCACGATCCCAAAATGCACTTTTTTCCCGAAATCAAAAATATCTGTCTGAGATATCGATATCCATGCATTCATAAAACTTAACACAAATTCCAAATTTTAGCTCTGGGAACCATTTAATAACGAAAATATTGAGATATGAAACCCGAGGCTTTTTTGCAAAATTCTGCTGGACTATAGCCCCCGATTTCAAAATGCACTCTTTTCCCGGAATCACAAATATTTATTTCTGAGGTATGGATATCTACAAGGATATCAAACTTAAGACAAATTCCAAATTTTAGCTCTGGGAACCATTTAATAACGAAAATATTGAGATATGAATCCCGAGGCTTTTTTGCAAAATTCTGCTGGACTTAGCCCACGATTCCAAAATGCCATTTTTTCCCGAAATCACAAATATTTATTTCTGAGATATGGACATCCATGCATTCATAAAACTTAACACAAATTCCAAATTTTAGCTCTGGGAACCATTTAATAACGAAAATATTGAGATATGAAACCCGAGGCTTTTTTGCAAAATTCTGCTGGACTATAGCCCACGATCCCAAAATGCACTTTTTTCCCGAAATCAAAAATATCTGTCTGAGATATCGATATCCATGCATTCATAAAACTTAACACAAATTCCAAATTTTAGCTCTGGGAACCATTTAATAACGAAAATATTGAGATATGAAACCCGAGGCTTTTTTGCAAAATTCTGCTGGACTATAGCCCACGATCCCAAAATGCACTTTTTTCCCGAAATCAAAAATATCTGTATCTGAGATATGGATATCCATGCATTCATAAAACTTACCACAAATTCCAAATTTTAGCTCTGAGAACCATTTAATGACGAAAATATTGAGATATGAAACCCGAGGCTTTTTTGCAAAATTCTGCTGGACTATAGCCCACGATTCCAAAATGCCATTTTTTCCTGAAATCACAAATATTTATTTCTGAGATATGGATATCCATGCATTCATAAAACTTAACACAAATTCCAAATTTTAGCTCTGGGAACCATTTAATAACGAAAATATTGAGATATGAAACCCGAGGCTTTTTTGCAAAATTCTGCTGGACTATAGCCCACGATTCCAAAATGCACTTTTTTCCCGAAATCACAAATATTTTATTCTGAGATATGGATATCTCTGTGCTTATCAAACTAAGCACAAATTCCAAATTTTAGCTCTGGGAACCATTTAATAACGAAAATATTGAGATATGAAACCCGAGGCTTTTTTGCAAAATTCTGCTGGACTATAGTCCACGATTTAAAAATTCAATTTTTCCCGAAATCAAAAATATCTGTATCTGAGATATGGATATCCATGCATTCATAAAACTTACCACAAATTCCAAATTTAAGCTCTGAGAACCATTTAATGACGAAAATATTGAGATATGAAATCCGAGGCATTTTTGCAAAATTCTGCTGGACTATAGCCCACGATTCCAAAATGCACTTTTTTCCCGAAATCAAAAATATCTGTATCTGAGATATGGATATCCATGCATTCATAAAACTTAACACAAATTCCAAATTTTAGCACTGGGAACCATTTAATAACGAAAATATTGAGATATGAAACCCGAGGCTTTTTTGCAAAATTCTGCTGGACTATAGCCCACGATTCCAAAATGCACTTTTTTCCCGAAATCAAAAATATCTGTATCTGAGATATGGATATCCATGCATTCATAAAACTTAACACAAATTCCAAATTTTAGCTCTGGGAACCATTTAATAACGAAAATATTGAGATATGAAACCCGAGGCTTTTTTGCAAAATTCTGCTGGACTATAGTCCACGATTTAAAAATGCAATTTTTCCCGAAATCAAAAATATCTGTATCTGAGATATGGATATCCATGCATTCATAAAACTTACCACAAATTCCAAATTTTAGCTCTGAGAACCATTTAATGACGAAAATATTGAGATATGAAATCCGAGGCATTTTTGCAAAATTCTGCTGGACTATAGCCCACGATTCCAAAATGCACTTTTTTCCCGAAATCAAAAATATCTGTATCTGAGATATGGATATCCATGCATTCATAAAACTTAACACAAATTCCAAATTTTAGCACTGGGAACCATTTAATAACGAAAATATTGAGATATGAAACCCGATTCTTTTTTGCAAAATTCTGCTGGACTATAGCCCACGATTCCAAAATGCACTTTTTTCCCGAAATCAAAAATATCTGTATCTGAGATATGGATATCCATGCATTCATAAAACTTAACACAAATTCCAAATTTTAGCACTGGGAACCATTTAATAACGAAAATATTGAGATATGAAATCCGAGGCATTTTTGCAAAATTCTGCTGGACGATTCTGCCCACGATTTCAAAATGCACTTTTTTCCCGAAATCACAAATATTTTATTCTGAGATATGGATATCTCTGTGCTTATCAAACTAAGCACAAATTCCAAATTTTAGCTCTGGGAACCATTTAATAACGAAAATATTGAGATATGAAACCCGAGGCTTTTTTGCAAAATTCTGCTGGACTATAGCCCACGATTCCAAAATGCACTTTTTTCCCGAAATCAAAAATATCTGTATCTGAGATATGGATATCCATGCATTCATAAAACTTAACACAAATTCCAAATTTTAGCACTGGGAACCATTTAATAACGAAAATATTGAGATATGAAATCCGAGGCATTTTTGCAAAATTCTGCTGGACTATAGCCCACGATTCCAAAATGCACTTTTTTCCCGAAATCAAAAATATCTGTATCTGAGATATGGATATCCATGCATTCATAAAACTTAACACAAATTCCAAATTTTAGCACTGGGAACCATTTAATAACGAAAATATTGAGATATGAAACCCGAGGCTTTTTTGCAAAATTCTGCTGGACTATAGCCCACGATTTCAAAATGCACTTTTTTCCCGAAATCACAAATATTTTATTCTGAGATATGAATATCTCTGTGCTTATCAAACTAAGCACAAATTCCAAATTTTAGCTCTGGGAACCATTTAATAACGAAAATATTGAGATATGAAACCCGAGGCTTTTTTGCAAAATTCTGCTGGACTATAGCCCACGATTTCAAAATGCACTTTTTTCCCGAAATCACAAATATTTTATTCTGAGATATGAATATCTCTGTGCTTATCAAACTAAGCACAAATTCCAAATTTTAGCTCTGGGAACCATTTAATAACGAAAATATTGAGATATGAAACCCGAGGCTTTTTTGCAAAATTCTGCTGGACTATAGCCCACGATTTCAAAATGCACTTTTTTCCCGAAATTACAAACATTTTATTCTGAGATATGGATATCTCTGTGCTTATCAAACTAAGCACAAATTCCAAATTTTAGCTCTGGGAACCATTTAATAACGAAAATATTGAGATATGAAATCCGAGGCATTTTTGCAAAATTCTGCTGGACTATAGCCCACGATTTCAAAATGCACTTTTTTCCCGAAATCACAAATATTTTATTCTGATATATGAATATCTCTGTGCTTATCAAACTAAGCACAAATTCCAAATTTTAGCTCTGGGAACCATTTAATAACGAAAATATTGAGATATGAAACCCGAGGCTTTTTTGCAAAATTTTGCTGGACTATAGCCCACGATTCCAAAATGCACTTTTTTCCCGAAATCAAAAATATCTGTATCTGAGATATGGATATCCATGCATTCATAAAACTTAACACAAATTCCAAATTTTAGTACTGGGAACCATTTAATAACGAAAATATTGAGATATGAAACCCGAGGCTTTTTTGCAAAATTCTGCTGGACTATAGCCCACGATTCCAAAATGCATTTTTTTCCCGAAATCAAAAATATCTGTATCTGAGATATGGATATCCATGCATTCATAAAACTTAACACAAATTCCAAATTTTAGCTCTGGGAACCATTTAATAACGAAAATATTGAGATATGAAACCCGAGGCTTTTTTGCAAAATTCTGCTGGACTATAGTCCACGATTTAAAAATGCAATTTTTCCCGAAATCAAAAATATCTGTATCTGAGATATGGATATCCATGCATTCATAAAACTTACCACAAATTCCAAATTTTAGCTCTGAGAACCATTTAATGACGAAAATATTGAGATATGAAATCCGAGGCATTTTTGCAAAATTCTGCTGGACTATAGCCCACGATTCCAAAATGCACTTTTTTCCCGAAATCAAAAATATCTGTATCTGAGATATGGATATCCATGCATTCATAAAACTTAACACAAATTCCAAATTTTAGCTCTGGGAACCATTTAATAACGAAAATATTGAGATATGAAACCCGAGGCTTTTTTGCAAAATTCTGCTGGACTATAGCCCACGATTCCAAAATGCACTTTTTTCCCGAAATCAAAAATATCTGTATCTGAGATATGGATATCCATGCATTCATAAAACTTAACACAAATTCCAAATTTTAGCTCTGGGAACCATTTAATAACGAAAATATTGAGATATGAAACCCGAGGCTTTTTTGCAAAATTCTGCTGGACTATAGTCCACGATTTAAAAATGCAATTTTTCCCGAAATCAAAAATATCTGTATCTGAGATATGGATATCCATGCATTCATAAAACTTACCACAAATTCCAAATTTTAGCTCTGAGAACCATTTAATGACGAAAATATTGAGATATGAAATCCGAGGCATTTTTGCAAAATTCTGCTGGACTATAGCCCACGATTCCAAAATGCACTTTTTTCCCGAAATCAAAAATATCTGTATCTGAGATATGGATATCCATGCATTCATAAAACTTAACACAAATTCCAAATTTTAGCTCTGGGAACCATTTAATAACGAAAATATTGAGATATGAAACCCGAGGCTTTTTTGCAAAATTCTGCTGGACTATAGTCCACGATTTAAAAATGCAATTTTTCCCGAAATCAAAAATATCTGTATCTGAGATATGGATATCCATGCATTCATAAAACTTACCACAAATTCCAAATTTTAGCTCTGAGAACCATTTAATGACGAAAATATTGAGATATGAAACCCGAGGCTTTTTTGCAAAATTCTGCTGGACTATAGCCCACGATTCCAAAATGCACTTTTTTCCCGAAATCAAAAATATCTGTATCTGAGATATGGATATCCATGCATTCATAAAACTTACCACAAATTCCAAATTTTAGCTCTGAGAACCATTTAATGACGAAAATATTGAGATATGAAATCCGAGGCATTTTTGCAAAATTCTGCTGGACTATAGCCCACGATTTCAAAATGCACTTTTTTCCCGAAATCACAAATATTTTATTCTGAGATATGGATATCTCTGTGCTTATCAAACTAAGCACAAATTCCAAATTTTAGCTCTGGGAACCATTTAATAACGAAAATATTGAGATATGAAACCCGAGGCTTTTTTGCAAAATTCTGCTGGACTATAGCCCACGATTTCAAAATGCACTTTTTTCCCGAAATCACAAATATTTGATTCTGAGATATGGATATCTCTGTGCTTATCAAACTTAGCACAAATTCCAAATTTTAGCTCTGGGAACCATTTAATAACGAAAATATTGAGATATGAAACCCGAGGCTTTTTTGCAAAATTCTGCTGGACTATAGCCCACGATTCCAAAATGCACTTTTTTCCCGAAATCAAAAATATCTGTATCTGAGATATGGATATCCATGCATTCATAAAACTTAACACAAATTCCAAATTTTAGCACTGGGAACCATTTAATAACGAAAATATTGAGATATGAAATCCGAGGCATTTTTGCAAAATTCTGCTGGACTATAGCCCACGATTCCAAAATGCACTTTTTTCCCGAAATCAAAAATATCTGTATCTGAGATATGGATATCCATGCATTCATAAAACTTAACACAAATTCCAAATTTTAGCTCTGGGAACCATTTAATAACGAAAATATTGAGATATGAAACCCGAGGCTTTTTTGCAAAATTCTGCTGGACTATAGTCCACGATTTAAAAATGCAATTTTTCCCGAAATCAAAAATATCTGTATCTGAGATATGGATATCCATGCATTCATAAAACTTAACACAAATTCCAAATTTTAGCACTTGGAACCATTTAATAACGAAAATATTGAGATATGAAACCCGAGGCTTTTTTGCAAAATTCTGCTGGACTATAGCCCACGATTCCAAAATGCACTTTTTTCCCGAAATCAAAAATATCTGTATCTGAGATATGGATATCCCTGTGCTTATCAAACTAAGCACAAATTCCAAATTTTAGCTCTGGGAACCATTTAATGACGAAAATATTGAGATATGAAACCCGAGGCTTTTTTGCAAAATTCTGCTGGACTATAGCCCACGATTCCAAAATGCACTTTTTTCCCGAAATCAAAAATATCTGTATCTGAGATATGGATATCCCTGTGCTTATCAAACTAAGCACAAATTCCAAATTTTAGCTCTGGGAACCATTTAATGACGAAAATATTGAGATATGAAACCCGAGGCTTTTTTGCAAAATTCTGCTGGACTATAGCCCACGATTCCAAAATGCACTTTTTTTCCCGAAATCAAAAATATCTGTATCTGAGATATGGATATCCCTGTGCTTATCAAACTAAGCACAAATTCCAAATTTTAGCTCTGGGAACCATTTAATAACGAAAATATTGAGATATGAAACCCGAGGCTTTTTTGCAAAATTCTGCTGGACTATAGCCCACGATTCCAAAATGCACTTTTTTCCCGAAATCAAAAATATCTGTATCTGAGATATGGATATCCCTGTGCTTATCAAACTAAGCACAAATTCCAAATTTTAGCTCTGGGAACCATTTAATGACGAAAATATTGAGATATGAAACCCGAGGCTTTTTTGCAAAATTCTGCTGGACTATAGCCCACGATTCCAAAATGCACTTTTTTTCCCGAAATCAAAAATATCTGTATCTGAGATATGGATATCCCTGTGCTTATCAAACTAAGCACAAATTCCAAATTTTAGCTCTGGGAACCATTTAATAACGAAAATATTGAGATATGAAACCCGAGGCTTTTTTGCAAAATTCTGCTGGACTATAGCCCACGATTCCAAAATGCACTTTTTTCCCGAAATCAAAAATATCTGTATCTGAGATATGGATATCCCTGTGCTTATCAAGCTAAGCACAAATTCCAAATTTTAGCTCTGGGAACCATTTAATGACGAAAATATTGAGATATGAAACCCGAGGCTTTTTTGCAAAATTCTGCTTGACTATAGCCCACGATTCCAAAATGCACTTTTTTCCCGAAATCAAAAATATCTGTATCTGAGATATGGATATCCCTGTGCTTATCAAACTAAGCACAAATTCCAAATTTTAGCTCTGGGAACCATTTAATGACGAAAATATTGAGATATGAAACCCGAGGCTTTTTTGCAAAATTCTGCTGGACTATAGCCCACGATTCCAAAATGCACTTTTTTTCCCGAAATCAAAAATATCTGTATCTGAGATATGGATATCCCTGTGCTTATCAAACTAAGCACAAATTCCAAATTTTAGCTCTGGGAACCATTTAATAACGAAAATATTGAGATATGAAACCCGAGGCTTTTTTGCAAAATTCTGCTGGACTATAGCCCACGATTCCAAAATGCACTTTTTTCCCGAAATCAAAAATATCTGTATCTGAGATATGGATATCCCTGTGCTTATCAAACTAAGCACAAATTCCAAATTTTAGCTCTGGGAACCATTTAATGACGAAAATATTGAGATATGAAACCCGAGGCTTTTTTGCAAAATTCTGCTGGACTATAGCCCACGATTCCAAAATGCACTTTTTTTCCCGAAATCAAAAATATCTGTATCTGAGATATGGATATCCCTGTGCTTATCAAACTAAGCACAAATTCCAAATTTTAGCTCTGGGAACCATTTAATAACGAAAATATTGAGATATGAAACCCGAGGCTTTTTTGCAAAATTCTGCTGGACTATAGCCCACGATTCCAAAATGCACTTTTTTCCCGAAATCAAAAATATCTGTATCTGAGATATGGATATCCCTGTGCTTATCAAACTAAGCACAAATTCCAAATTTTAGCTCTGGGAACCATTTAATGACGAAAATATTGAGATATGAAACCCGAGGCTTTTTTGCAAAATTCTGCTGGACTATAGCCCACGATTCCAAAATGCACTTTTTTCCCGAAATCAAAAATATCTGTATCTGAGATATGGATATCCCTGTGCTTATCAAACTAAGCACAAATTCCAAATTTTAGCTCTGGGAACCATTTAATAACGAAAATATTGAGATATGAAACCCGAGGCTTTTTTGCAAAATTCTGCTGGACTATAGCCTACGATTTCAAAATGCACTTTTTTCCCGAAATCACAAATATTTTATTCTGAGATATGAATATCTCTGTGCTTATCAAACTAAGCACAAATTCCAAATTTTAGCTCTGGGAACCATTTAATGACGAAAATATTGAGATATGAAACCCGAGGCTTTTTTGCAAAATTCTGCTGGACTATAGCCCACGATTCCAAAATGCACTTTTTTTCCCGAAATCAAAAATATCTGTATCTGAGATATGGATATCCCTGTGCTTATCAAACTAAGCACAAATTCCAAATTTTAGCTCTGGGAACCATTTAATGACGAAAATATTGAGATATGAAACCCGAGGCTTTTTTGCAAAATTCTGCTGGACTATAGCCCACGATTCCAAAATGCACTTTTTTTCCCGAAATCAAAAATATCTGTATCTGAGATATGGATATCCCTGTGCTTATCAAACTAAGCACAAATTCCAAATTTTAGCTCTGGGAACCATTTAATAACGAAAATATTGAGATATGAAACCCGAGGCTTTTTTGCAAAATTCTGCTGGACTATAGCCCACGATTCCAAAATGCACTTTTTTCCCGAAATCAAAAATATCTGTATCTGAGATATGGATATCCCTGTGCTTATCAAACTAAGCACAAATTCCAAATTTTAGCTCTGGGAACCATTTAATGACGAAAATATTGAGATATGAAACCCGAGGCTTTTTTGCAAAATTCTGCTGGACTATAGCCCACGATTCCAAAATGCACTTTTTTTCCCGAAATCAAAAATATCTGTATCTGAGATATGGATATCCCTGTGCTTATCAAACTAAGCACAAATTCCAAATTTTAGCTCTGGGAACCATTTAATAACGAAAATATTGAGATATGAAACCCGAGGCTTTTTTGCAAAATTCTGCTGGACTATAGCCCACGATTCCAAAATGCACTTTTTTCCCGAAATCAAAAATATCTGTATCTGAGATATGGATATCCCTGTGCTTATCAAACTAAGCACAAATTCCAAATTTTAGCTCTGGGAACCATTTAATAACGAAAATATTGAGATATGAAACCCGAGGCTTTTTTGCAAAATTCTGCTGGACTATAGCCCACGATTCCAAAATGCACTTTTTTCCCGAAATCAAAAATATCTGTATCTGAGATATGGATATCCCTGTGCTTATCAAACTAAGCACAAATTCCAAATTTTAGCTCTGGGAACCATTTAATGACGAAAATATTGAGATATGAAACCCGAGGCTTTTTTGCAAAATTCTGCTGGACTATAGCCCACGATTCCAAAATGCACTTTTTTTCCCGAAATCAAAAATATCTGTATCTGAGATATGGATATCCCTGTGCTTATCAAACTAAGCACAAATTCCAAATTTTAGCTCTGGGAACCATTTAATAACGAAAATATTGAGATATGAAACCCGAGGCTTTTTTGCAAAATTCTGCTGGACTATAGCCCACGATTCCAAAATGCACTTTTTTCCCGAAATCAAAAATATCTGTATCTGAGATATGGATATCCCTGTGCTTATCAAACTAAGCACAAATTCCAAATTTTAGCTCTGGGAACCATTTAATAACGAAAATATTGAGATATGAAACCCGAGGCTTTTTTGCAAAATTCTGCTGGACTATAGCCTACGATTTCAAAATGCACTTTTTTCCCGAAATCACAAATATTTTATTCTGAGATATGGATATCTCTGTGCTTATCAAACTAAGCACAAATTCCAAATTTTAGCTCTGGGAACCATTTAATAACGAAAATATTGAGATATGAAACCCGAGGCTTTTTTGCAAAATTCTGCTGGACTATAGCCCACGATTCCAAAATGCACTTTTTTCCCGAAATCACAAATATTTTATTCTGAGATATGGATATCCCTGTGCTTATCAAACTAAGCACAAATTCCAAATTTTAGCTCTGGGAACCATTTAATAACGAAAATATTGAGATATGAAATCCGAGGCATTTTTGCAAAATTCTGCTGGACTATAGCCCACGATTTCAAAATGCACTTTTTTCCCGAAATCACAAATATTTTATTCTGAGATATGAATATCTCTGTGCTTATCAAACTAAGCACAAATTCCAAATTTTAGCTCTGGGAACCATTTAATAACGAAAATATTGAGATATGAAACCCGAGGCTTTTTTGCAAAATTCTGCTGGACTATAGCCCACGATTCCAAAATGCACTTTTTTCCCGAAATCAAAAATATCTGTATCTGAGATATGGATATCCATGCATTCATAAAACTTAACACAAATTCCAAATTTTAGCACTGGGAACCATTTAATAACGAAAATATTGAGATATGAAATCCGAGGCATTTTTGCAAAATTCTGCTGGACTATAGCCCACGATTTCAAAATGCACTTTTTTCCCGAAATCACAAATATTTTATTCTGAGATATGAATATCCCTGTGCTTATCAAACTAAGCACAAATTCCAAATTTTAGCTCTGGGAACCATTTAATGACGAAAATATTGAGATATGAAACCCGAGGCTTTTTTGCAAAATTCTGCTGGACTATAGCCCACGATTCCAAAATGCACTTTTTTTCCCGAAATCAAAAATATCTGTATCTGAGATATGGATATCCCTGTGCTTATCAAACTAAGCACAAATTCCAAATTTTAGCTCTGGGAACCATTTAATAACGAAAATATTGAGATATGAAACCCGAGGCTTTTTTGCAAAATTCTGCTGGACTATAGCCCACGATTCCAAAATGCACTTTTTTCCCGAAATCAAAAATATCTGTATCTGAGATATGGATATCCCTGTGCTTATCAAACTAAGCACAAATTCCAAATTTTAGCTCTGGGAACCATTTAATGACGAAAATATTGAGATATGAAACCCGAGGCTTTTTTGCAAAATTCTGCTGGACTATAGCCCACGATTCCAAAATGCACTTTTTTTCCCGAAATCAAAAATATCTGTATCTGAGATATGGATATCCCTGTGCTTATCAAACTAAGCACAAATTCCAAATTTTAGCTCTGGGAACCATTTAATAACGAAAATATTGAGATATGAAACCCGAGGCTTTTTTGCAAAATTCTGCTGGACTATAGCCCACGATTCCAAAATGCACTTTTTTCCCGAAATCAAAAATATCTGTATCTGAGATATGGATATCCCTGTGCTTATCAAACTAAGCACAAATTCCAAATTTTAGCTCTGGGAACCATTTAATGACGAAAATATTGAGATATGAAACCCGAGGCTTTTTTGCAAAATTCTGCTGGACTATAGCCCACGATTCCAAAATGCACTTTTTTTCCCGAAATCAAAAATATCTGTATCTGAGATATGGATATCCCTGTGCTTATCAAACTAAGCACAAATTCCAAATTTTAGCTCTGGGAACCATTTAATGACGAAAATATTGAGATATGAACCCCGAGGCTTTTTTGCAAAATTCTGCTGGACTATAGCCCACGATTCCAAAATGCACTTTTTTTCCCGAAATCAAAAATATCTGTATCTGAGATATGGATATCCCTGTGCTTATCAAACTAAGCACAAATTCCAAATTTTAGCTCTGGGAACCATTTAATAACGAAAATATTGAGATATGAAACCCGAGGCTTTTTTGCAAAATTCTGCTGGACTATAGCCCACGATTCCAAAATGCACTTTTTTCCCGAAATCAAAAATATCTGTATCTGAGATATGGATATCCCTGTGCTTATCAAACTAAGCACAAATTCCAAATTTTAGCTCTGGGAACCATTTAATGACGAAAATATTGAGATATGAAACCCGAGGCTTTTTTGCAAAATTCTGCTGGACTATAGCCCACGATTCCAAAATGCACTTTTTTTCCCGAAATCAAAAATATCTGTATCTGAGATATGGATATCCCTGTGCTTATCAAACTAAGCACAAATTCCAAATTTTAGCTCTGGGAACCATTTAATAACGAAAATATTGAGATATGAAACCCGAGGCTTTTTTGCAAAATTCTGCTGGACTATAGCCCACGATTCCAAAATGCACTTTTTTCCCGAAATCAAAAATATCTGTATCTGAGATATGGATATCCCTGTGCTTATCAAACTAAGCACAAATTCCAAATTTTAGCTCTGGGAACCATTTAATAACGAAAATATTGAGATATGAAACCCGAGGCTTTTTTGCAAAATTCTGCTGGACTATAGCCTACGATTTCAAAATGCACTTTTTTCCCGAAATCACAAATATTTTATTCTGAGATATGGATATCTCTGTGCTTATCAAACTAAGCACAAATTCCAAATTTTAGCTCTGGGAACCATTTAATAACGAAAATATTGAGATATGAAACCCGAGGCTTTTTTGCAAAATTCTGCTGGACTATAGCCCACGATTCCAAAATGCACTTTTTTCCCGAAATCAAAAATATCTGTATCTGAGATATGGATATCCATGCATTCATAAAACTTAACACAAATTCCAAATTTTAGCACTGGGAACCATTTAATAACGAAAATATTGAGATATGAAATCCGAGGCATTTTTGCAAAATTCTGCTGGACTATAGCCCACGATTTCAAAATGCACTTTTTTCCCGAAATCACAAATATTTTATTCTGAGATATGAATATCTCTGTGCTTATCAAACTAAGCACAAATTCCAAATTTTAGCTCTGGGAACCATTTAATAACGAAAATATTGAGATATGAAACCCGAGGCTTTTTTGCAAAATTCTGCTGGACTATAGCCCACGATTCCAAAATGCACTTTTTTCCCGAAATCAAAAATATCTGTATCTGAGATATGGATATCCATGCATTCATAAAACTTAACACAAATTCCAAATTTTAGCACTGGGAACCATTTAATAACGAAAATATTGAGATATGAAATCCGAGGCATTTTTGCAAAATTCTGCTGGACTATAGCCCACGATTTCAAAATGCACTTTTTTCCCGAAATCACAAATATTTTATTCTGAGATATGAATATCCCTGTGCTTATCAAACTAAGCACAAATTCCAAATTTTAGCTCTGGGAACCATTTAATGACGAAAATATTGAGATATGAAACCCGAGGCTTTTTTGCAAAATTCTGCTGGACTATAGCCCACGATTCCAAAATGCACTTTTTTTCCCGAAATCAAAAATATCTGTATCTGAGATATGGATATCCCTGTGCTTATCAAACTAAGCACAAATTCCAAATTTTAGCTCTGGGAACCATTTAATAACGAAAATATTGAGATATGAAACCCGAGGCTTTTTTGCAAAATTCTGCTGGACTATAGCCTACGATTTCAAAATGCACTTTTTTCCCGAAATCACAAATATTTTATTCTGAGATATGGATATCTCTGTGCTTATCAAACTAAGCACAAATTCCAAATTTTAGCTCTGGGAACCATTTAATAACGAAAATATTGAGATATGAAACCCGAGGCTTTTTTGCAAAATTCTGCTGGACTATAGCCTACGATTTCAAAATGCACTTTTTTCCCGAAATCACAAATATTTTATTCTGAGATATGGATATCTCTGTGCTTATCAAACTAAGCACAAATTCCAAATTTTAGCTCTGGGAACCATTTAATAACGAAAATATTGAGATATGAAACCCGAGGCTTTTTTGCAAAATTCTGCTGGACTATAGCCTACGATTTCAAAATGCACTTTTTTCCCGAAATCACAAATATTTTATTCTGAGATATGAATATCCCTGTGCTTATCAAACTAAGCACAAATTCCAAATTTTAGCTCTGGGAACCATTTAATGACGAAAATATTGAGATATGAAACCCGAGGCTTTTTTGCAAAATTCTGCTGGACTATAGCCCACGATTCCAAAATGCACTTTTTTTCCCGAAATCAAAAATATCTGTATCTGAGATATGGATATCCCTGTGCTTATCAAACTAAGCACAAATTCCAAATTTTAGCTCTGGGAACCATTTAATAACGAAAATATTGAGATATGAAACCCGAGGCTTTTTTGCAAAATTCTGCTGGACTATAGCCTACGATTTCAAAATGCACTTTTTTCCCGAAATCACAAATATTTTATTCTGAGATATGGATATCTCTGTGCTTATCAAACTAAGCACAAATTCCAAATTTTAGCTCTGGGAACCATTTAATGACGAAAATATTGAGATATGAAACCCGAGGCTTTTTTGCAAAATTCTGCTGGACTATAGCCCACGATTCCAAAATGCACTTTTTTTCCCGAAATCAAAAATATCTGTATCTGAGATATGGATATCCCTGTGCTTATCAAAATAAGCACAAATTCCAAATTTTAGCTCTGGGAACCATTTAATGACGAAAATATTGAGATATGAAACCCGAGGCTTTTTTGCAAAATTCTGCTGGACTATAGCCCACGATTCCAAAATGCACTTTTTTTCCCGAAATCAAAAATATCTGTATCTGAGATATGGATATCCCTGTGCTTATCAAACTAAGCACAAATTCCAAATTTTAGCTCTGGGAACCATTTAATAACGAAAATATTGAGATATGAAACCCGAGGCTTTTTTGCAAAATTCTGCTGGACTATAGCCTACGATTTCAAAATGCACTTTTTTCCCGAAATCACAAATATTTTATTCTGAGATATGGATATCTCTGTGCTTATCAAACTAAGCACAAATTCCAAATTTTAGCTCTGGGAACCATTTAATAACGAAAATATTGAGATATGAAACCCGAGGCTTTTTTGCAAAATTCTGCTGGACTATAGCCCACGATTCCAAAATGCACTTTTTTCCCGAAATCAAAAATATCTGTATCTGAGATATGGATATCCATGCATTCATAAAACTTAACACAAATTCCAAATTTTAGCACTGGGAACCATTTAATAACGAAGATATTGAGATATGAAACCCGAGGCATTTTTGCAAAATTCTGCTGGACTATAGCCCACGATTCCAAAATGCACTTTTTTCCCGAAATCAAAAATATCTGTATCTGAGATATGGATATCCATGCATTCATAAAACTTAACACAAATTCCAAATTTTAGCACTGGGAACCATTTAATAACGAAAATATTGAGATATGAAATCCGAGGCATTTTTGCAAAATTCTGCTGGACTATAGCCCACGATTTCAAAATGCACTTTTTTCCCGAAATCACAAATATTTTATTCTGAGATATGAATATCCCTGTGCTTATCAAACTAAGCACAAATTCCAAATTTTAGCTCTGGGAACCATTTAATGACGAAAATATTGAGATATGAAACCCGAGGCTTTTTTGCAAAATTCTGCTGGACTATAGCCCACGATTCCAAAATGCACTTTTTTTCCCGAAATCAAAAATATCTGTATCTGAGATATGGATATCCCTGTGCTTATCAAACTAAGCACAAATTCCAAATTTTAGCTCTGGGAACCATTTAATAACGAAAATATTGAGATATGAAACCCGAGGCTTTTTTGCAAAATTCTGCTGGACTATAGCCTACGATTTCAAAATGCACTTTTTTCCCGAAATCACAAATATTTTATTCTGAGATATGGATATCTCTGTGCTTATCAAACTAAGCACAAATTCCAAATTTTAGCTCTGGGAACCATTTAATAACGAAAATATTGAGATATGAAACCCGAGGCTTTTTTGCAAAATTCTGCTGGACTATAGCCTACGATTTCAAAATGCACTTTTTTCCCGAAATCACAAATATTTTATTCTGAGATATGAATATCCCTGTGCTTATCAAACTAAGCACAAATTCCAAATTTTAGCTCTGGGAACCATTTAATGACGAAAATATTGAGATATGAAACCCGAGGCTTTTTTGCAAAATTCTGCTGGACTATAGCCCACGATTCCAAAATGCACTTTTTTTCCCGAAATCAAAAATATCTGTATCTGAGATATGGATATCCCTGTGCTTATCAAACTAAGCACAAATTCCAAATTTTAGCTCTGGGAACCATTTAATAACGAAAATATTGAGATATGAAACCCGAGGCTTTTTTGCAAAATTCTGCTGGACTATAGCCTACGATTTCAAAATGCACTTTTTTCCCGAAATCACAAATATTTTATTCTGAGATATGGATATCTCTGTGCTTATCAAACTAAGCACAAATTCCAAATTTTAGCTCTGGGAACCATTTAATAACGAAAATATTGAGATATGAAACCCGAGGCTTTTTTGCAAAATTCTGCTGGACTATAGCCTACGATTTCAAAATGCACTTTTTTCCCGAAATCACAAATATTTTATTCTGAGATATGAATATCCCTGTGCTTATCAAACTAAGCACAAATTCCAAATTTTAGCTCTGGGAACCATTTAATGACGAAAATATTGAGATATGAAACCCGAGGCTTTTTTGCAAAATTCTGCTGGACTATAGCCCACGATTCCAAAATGCACTTTTTTCCCGAAATCAAAAATATCTGTATCTGAGATATGGATATCCCTGTGCTTATCAAACTAAGCACAAATTCCAAATTTTAGCTCTGGGAACCATTTAATAACGAAAATATTGAGATATGAAACCCGAGGCTTTTTTGCAAAATTCTGCTGGACTATAGCCTACGATTTCAAAATGCACTTTTTTCCCGAAATCACAAATATTTTATTCTGAGATATGGATATCTCTGTGCTTATCAAACTAAGCACAAATTCCAAATTTTAGCTCTGGGAACCATTTAATGACGAAAATATTGAGATATGAAACCCGAGGCTTTTTTGCAAAATTCTGCTGGACTATAGCCCACGATTCCAAAATGCACTTTTTTTCCCGAAATCAAAAATATCTGTATCTGAGATATGGATATCCCTGTGCTTATCAAACTAAGCACAAATTCCAAATTTTAGCTCTGGGAACCATTTAATGACGAAAATATTGAGATATGAAACCCGAGGCTTTTTTGCAAAATTCTGCTGGACTATAGCCCACGATTCCAAAATGCACTTTTTTTCCCGAAATCAAAAATATCTGTATCTGAGATATGGATATCCCTGTGCTTATCAAACTAAGCACAAATTCCAAATTTTAGCTCTGGGAACCATTTAATAACGAAAATATTGAGATATGAAACCCGAGGCTTTTTTGCAAAATTCTGCTGGACTATAGCCCACGATTCCAAAATGCACTTTTTTCCCGAAATCAAAAATATCTGTATCTGAGATATGGATATCCATGCATTCATAAAACTTAACACAAATTCCAAATTTTAGCACTGGGAACCATTTAATAACGAAGATATTGAGATATGAAACCCGAGGCATTTTTGCAAAATTCTGCTGGACTATAGCCCACGATTTCAAAATGCACTTTTTTCCCGAAATCACAAATATTTTATTCTGAGATATGAATATCTCTGTGCTTATCAAACTAAGCACAAATTCCAAATTTTAGCTCTGGGAACCATTTAATAACGAAAATATTGAGATATGAAACCCGAGGCTTTTTTGCAAAATTCTGCTGGACTATAGCCCACGATTCCAAAATGCACTTTTTTCCCGAAATCAAAAATATCTGTATCTGAGATATGGATATCCATGCATTCATAAAACTTAACACAAATTCCAAATTTTAGCACTGGGAACCATTTAATAACGAAAATATTGAGATATGAAATCCGAGGCATTTTTGCAAAATTCTGCTGGACTATAGCCCACGATTTCAAAATGCACTTTTTTCCCGAAATCACAAATATTTTATTCTGAGATATGAATATCCCTGTGCTTATCAAACTAAGCACAAATTCCAAATTTTAGCTCTGGGAACCATTTAATGACGAAAATATTGAGATATGAAACCCGAGGCTTTTTTGCAAAATTCTGCTGGACTATAGCCCACGATTCCAAAATGCACTTTTTTTCCCGAAATCAAAAATATCTGTATCTGAGATATGGATATCCCTGTGCTTATCAAACTTAGCACAAATTCCAAATTTTAGCTCTGGGAACCATTTAATAACGAAAATATTGAGATATGAAACCCGAGGCTTTTTTGCAAAATTCTGCTGGACTATAGCCCACGATTCCAAAATGCACTTTTTTTCCCGAAATCAAAAATATCTGTATCTGAGATATGGATATCCCTGTGCTTATCAAACTTAGCACAAATTCCAAATTTTAGCTCTGGGAACCATTTAATAACGAAAATATTGAGATATGAAACCCGAGGCTTTTTTGCAAAATTCTGCTGGACTATAGCCTACGATTTCAAAATGCACTTTTTTCCCGAAATCACAAATATTTTATTCTGAGATATGGATATCTACGGGTATATCAAAGTTTTCACAAATTCCAAATTTTAGCTCTGGGAACCATTTAATGACGAAAATATTGAGATATGAAACCGGAGGCTTTTTTGCAAAATTCTGCTGGACTATAGCCCACGATTTCAAAATGCACTTTTTTCTCGAAATCACAAATATTTTATTCTGAGATATGGATAGCTATGAGCTTATCAATCTTAACGCAAATTCCAAATTTTAGCTCTGGGAACCATTTAATGAAGAAAAAATTGAGATATGAAACCCGAGGCATTTTTGCAAAATTCTGCTGGACTATAGCCCACGATTTCAAAATGCACTTTTTTCCCGAAATCACAAATATTTTATTCTGAGATATGGATATCTACGGGGATATCAAAGTTATCACAAATTCCAAATTTTAGCTCTGGGAACCATTTAATGACGAAAATATTGAGACATGAAACCCGAGGCATTTTTGCAAAATTCTGCTGGACTATAGCCCACGATTTCAAAATGCACTTTTTTCCCGAAATCACAAATATTTTATTCTGAGATATGGATATCTACGGGTATATCAAAGTTTTCACAAATTCCAAATTTTAGCTCTGGGAACCATTTAATGACGAAAATATTGAGATATGAAACCGGAGGCTTTTTTGCAAAATTCTGCTGGACTATAGCCCACGATTCCAAAATGCACTTTTTTCCCGAAATCAAAAATATCTGTATCTGAGATATGGATATCCCTGTGCTTATCAAACTAAGCACAAATTCCAAATTTTAGCTCTGGGAACCATTTAATAACGAAAATATTGAGATATGAAACCCGAGGCTTTTTTGCAAAATTCTGCTGGACTATAGCCTACGATTTCAAAATGCACTTTTTTCCCGAAATCACAAATATTTTATTCTGAGATATGGATATCTACGGGTATATCAAAGTTTTCACAAATTCCAAATTTTAGCTCTGGGAACCATTTAATGACGAAAATATTGAGATATGAAACCGGAGGCTTTTTTGCAAAATTCTGCTGGACTATAGCCCACGATTTCAAAATGCACTTTTTTCTCGAAATCACAAATATTTTATTCTGAGATATGGATATCTCTGTGCTTATCAAACTAAGCGCAAATTCCAAATTTTAGCTCTGGGAACCATTTAATGAAGAAAAAATTGAGATATGAAACCCGAGGCATTTTTGCAAAATTCTGCTGGACTATAGCCCACGATTTCAAAATGCACTTTTTTCCCGAAATCACAAATATTTTATTCTGAGATATGGATATCTACGGGGATATCAAAGTTATCACAAATTCCAAATTTTAGCTCTGGGAACCATTTAATGACGAAAATATTGAGACATGAAACCCGAGGCATTTTTGCAAAATTCTGCTGGACTATAGCCCACGATTTCAAAATGCACTTTTTTCCCGAAATCACAAATATTTTATTCTGAGATATGGATATCTACGGGTATATCAAAGTTTTCACAAATTCCAAATTTTAGCTCTGGGAACCATTTAATGACGAAAATATTGAGATATGAAACCGGAGGCTTTTTTGCAAAATTCTGCTGGACTATAGCCCACGATTTCAAAATGCACTTTTTTCTCGAAATCACAAATATTTTATTCTGAGATATGGATAGCTATGAGCTTATCAATCTTAACGCAAATTCCAAATTTTAGCTCTGGGAACCATTTAAAAACGAAGATATTGAGATATGAAACCCGAGGCTTTTTTGCAAAATTCTGCTGGACTATAGCCCACGATTTCAAAATGCACTTTTTTCTCGAAATCACAAATATTTATTTTTGGGATATGGATACCCACAAGGATATCAATCTTAACGCAAATTCCAAATTTTAGCTCTGGGAACCATTTAAAAACGAAGATATTGAGATATGAAACCCGAGGCTTTTTTGCAAAATTCTGCTGGACTATAGCCCACGATTTCAAAATGCACTTTTTTCTCGAAATCACAAATATTTATTTTTGGGATATGGATACCCACAAGGATATCAATCTTAACGCAAATTCCAAATTTTAGCTCTGGGAACCATTTAATGACGTAAATATTGCGATATGAAACCCGAGGCTTTTTTGCAAAATTCTGCTGGACTATAGCCCACGATTTCAAAATGCACTTTTTTCCCGAAATTACAAATATTTTATTCTGAGATACGGATATCTCTGTGCTTATCAAGCTAAGCGCAAATTCCAAATTTTAGCTCTGGGAACCATTTAATGACGAAAATATTGAGATATGAAACCCGAGGCATTTTTGCAAAATTCTGCTGGACTACAGCACAGAACTTGGAACGCGCGCGCTTTTATCAATCAGCTTATTCAGTACTTAATGAAGGATCAGTCAGCTTACAGTAAATCCTTCTAATGTTCAATTCCCTTGGAAGGAATGACCCATGGGCTCCTGAGATGACAAACGTCAATAAGATGAAATACAGTAAATTCAATTCCCACTTTTAAATCAAGTCAATTGGTGGACGTAGTTACAGCTTAAGTCCGGCTTTTTCTTTTGAGGCTTGGCTTATACAAGCTGTTCTGATCCTGTTTGGGTAGATGGCGACGTTAAATTTTCCGATATACTTACATTTGTCTCTTTTAAAGAATCCCACGCGAAGCTACTACATAATTATAGCTAAAACTATATAAGGACATTCTTCGCATTCCTTGTTCCTCCACGCGTTCAATCGTGCCTTTGTGAGTTGTGTGACATAATCCTGATAAAATTAGTCATAAAATTTGCGACTTATGTTAAGAAGATTCTGGACAGACTGCCCATTGAATTTTATTGGGGTTTCAATTAGCAGACCGAGAAGGTAGGCTTCTGGAAAGAAAACAAAAGTGGATGACATGTGAAGTTGATATTTTATGGAATTGTCGTTGTAGGATAATGAAGGTGGTGATAAGGTTGTAAGTTTTCATTAATAAAGATTAATATGCAACGAAGGGAAACAGGCATAATGAGAAACATATAAACATGGACAATACCTTTCACGCCGGATGTACATATGTTATGTAGGGACAATTTGACAAATCAGACATTCTTTTTACTATGCTCACCAATAGGCAATACATGTAAAAAATTACAACTTAACTTCGTGTATGCATGTCATGCCCACAACGTTCTGCAACAGGATGAAGTAATAGAAGATTTCAATACCAAATGGTCACAGATTCGGTTGTGAATATGTAAATAGAAGAATTGTGAACTTTTACATTGAAAATTAGAACAAAAGGCAGAAAATATCACAACCATCCGTTTAATATTTTAACTTCTATTTTGGTTTCCTCAGAGAAAAGGACATTTACAGAGTCGCTCAATCGAACAAAATATTTTTGACTTCACCCAGCTGGAACTGTAAAAATTTGCAGCTACAGTCTACCTCTGCTCAAGAGCGAGACTATCAACCTCTAGACAGGAGTCATGTACCTTGGAATCATCTTAACTCCAAACTTTCATAGAAATAGAATGTAAATACTCATACTTTTTATACGGGCCTTTTGGAAATTCTTCTCTGGAACTCTTCGGACTTCCCGACACTTTCTGGCTGAAGTCGATGCAGTTGAAAAAGTGAGATCAGTACAATTCTGTAGGTTGAAGCACGAATTTTAAAATGAAACGCTTGGGCGAAATAATTCATGGTCAAGTTATTGGCGAACATATTTTGGATACCTAGTCACAGCAATATCCAAGAGAATGAAGCAAATGATAAAATGGCAAGACAAGGGCCGTCGATCAGACTTTAAGAAGCGGATAATGCACTTAAGTTGCCGATTTCAGAAGCGCCTGTGCTGCGCTTTACTCATAATCACTGAAGTAGGCACAGAGCAATCTGCTATTGGAACTACGCAAACCATGCACAGCTCCGTCTGTACAGCTGCAGGTAAAGAGTATAAAGGTGGGACTGTCCAACTTATTTTCAAGTTCTCTAAGATCAGAATCTGTTTCGCATACTATTTGGTAAAAGTGAGCGGTTTCAGGTACATCTAAGGGCCTTCGACACCCATCACCCACCCACTATCATCTTTTTCTCTAACAATTCGGGAGTTGATGTTGTTGGCAAGACATGACAAAAATTATTAAGCTTCCCCTGAAAATGCCTTAGTTCATAATTGAACCATTTAACACCATATACACAAAGCAATTTGTCGATGATTTTCTACAATCCATATAAACACTGGCGATTGTCCACACTAAATTTATCCATTACAGCAACCATCAAACATAGAATCTACATCGAAGTCGATGATTTCTTATCTTTTCCACACACCCTGTATTTCGTTTGCTGGAATCAAGTCATTCGATTTAAATTATTTAAAAATCAAATTAGATGGTAATTGTGATTAAGGATTAAATATACGATTAAAACATTCCTTACAAATGAAAGATTGACAAAAATTAATTTCATTTTAACGCTCACTGAAAGACGCATTAATGCACTTTCGCTGGTACTATTGTGGGCAAAAACACTTCAATCAACAGATAAATATTCGCATCTTTGCTTTGTTCTGGTGCGTTCGAACCTAATAAAGAACCCCAGTCTGAGCAGTTTATTACACGCCCTCGTGGCCATGTAGATACTCGCCATCGAGTCGGTTATTAATTCAATTTATAGAGTCGAACAAGCTACTTTATTACCTTCGGAAGACTGTTTCTTGGGAGATCGCTTTCATAAAGAGAGAATAGAAGAGGGCCAAATATGAACTCCTACGGTACGCCCATTAAAGTAGAGAGGAAAAATTAATAAAGTTGGATAGACTGATTCCGGTTCGGAACATGCGAAAATTTTACGGCTGACCAGCTTAGGCCATAAAATTTAGTAATCTACAGTGTTTCCACACTTTCCACTTAGTCAACTGCTTCATGGGGAAAAGTTTTATCATGATGCCTAGTTAAGGTGTTTAAGTTTTTTGACGTGTGGTGATTCGGCACAGTTCGAAAGGTTGTAATAAAAACCATTACAGATGAGATCAAGCAACCGCCGACCGCTAGGCACGTAGCATCGTTCGAGAGATTGATTTCCTGGACTCCAAACTATGGTAAGACGCAGCTCACTCTTTTTTGTCAGTTCGGTCTTCGTGGATTCGTGGAGAAATCATTTGATCACATGAATCCAGGGAGCTAAATCAGAATGGAACAACAGACCTATCCAAGTTTTTGAAGCAAAACCAGCTCAATCTACAGCCGAACCAAAAGACACGTAGAAGACTGTTGCGATGGTCATTATGCCTTTAAGAAGAAACCGGCCCAGTACGAGTCGGACTTGCGCAACGAAGGACTATCCAAAGTTGTAGGTATGTAAGTAATTCGCTCTTCACGAAAGTCACGTCTCGAAGAGTTTTCCCACTTTTTTTGTGTACACCGTTTAGGCTTTGAAGCATGGCATTGTATCCTTTGACAGACAAGCGGACAACGAAGTTTTCTAAAAGGGTTCCGCTTATTCTTTTAAGGCATGGAACCTGAAAAATAATATTTCTAGACAGATTTTTAGTCTGACAAATCCAGACATGGAGTTCGGTTTATATATTTTGTGGATGAAACACTCCAAGGCATTTAATGATATGCTGCTTGACCTTCAAATTCCAAGCAGCCGTCCAACACTCGTTTTGATAAGCTTTAATTGATATCTTCTTGGTTCCCAAACAAACGCACACAAACCGAGATACTCGTACTCGTACGTCTCTTTAATTCACTGCTTCCTCTCGGACATGGACTTCTGGGATGAATGACAATTAAAAAACAACGAACAAAAATAATTGCTGTGAAAAGACATCATCAAGCACAACACAAAAGCAACTTGACCAACAATAGAACCTATAGATACATTCTCCTACTCCACCACAATGCACACAGATAAGTCCATGAGGCAGGGCAGCAACTGCAATTCTACTTCTAAATCGAAAGGCCCACGGTAATTGATGTTAAGATGAGGGAGCTCCCTCCCTCGTAGGTCTTGAGGAGCGCTCGTCAAGTTTTTTTTTTTTTGGATTGGATTCGTTAGTTCGTTTCTCTTTTTTGGAATTTCTTTTGCAAATTGATCGAGCGCAGTGTTCTTGTTTTGTTTGTTCGTGTGCCTTTTGTGCAACGACGATTGGATTGCTAGAAGAGGAACATGTTAACCAGACCCTAATGTGCACTAGAGACCTAATGGTGAAGATGGTATTCGCGATCGGCAAGTGGCAACCGGCACAGTGTACTAGTAGCACAGGAAGTTGACAAAACATGGAATTGACCGGAAATTCGCATTCCATTTGAATTTATAAAACCGACGGAGGCACAATTTTCAATCAGCGATCAACGACTTGCAGTACTTCTTGTTGGTCTTCTTCTTGTGGGTCTTCCTGTTGGCAGGTGGCGTTCAATGAACTTTGCCTTCAAAGATTATTTTCTTAAAAAAAATGGCTACACAAGATTCGATCTCAAAGAATAGCTTACTTGCTTTTGGGGCCATCGCTTGAAACACTGATTCGGTATTCCCTTTTTCCGTGAACTGGGTTTCAAGCTGACTCTAAACTGGGGAAATGAACTGAATAGATTTTTGCCTTTCGGACTAGATGCACGTCTTTGTAGTGTTCGCAGAGCTCTTGGTTATACCTTCTCCTCGGAGGTTCTTTTTCCAAACGAAGTACGATGAAAAAGAAACCAAGTGGAGGCTGTATTTGTTAATCAGGGACATGGGATTTCGACGAGCTTCCTCTTGTTTGTAAGTATTCAACAATTTGGCCTTTTCGGATTCTTATAGCAGCACATTCACGACGGATATTTTCTTCTAGGGCCTGAACTGAATATTCCTGCAAACTCTAGCTTTAAAGTATCCTCGTAAAATAAATTGAATAGTGTAAGGTCCGTGTAAGGTCCGGAAATCGAATTGTTCGAAGCGTATCCTCATTCCGATTTTTGAGGAAATGAGGTCTCATCTTCTCCCCTGAAACTCAAGCTATGTGTGAATCCACCTGGAGCTGCAAAGCAGGACAACGCTAGTTGGAAATATAAGGTCAATTGATGGCTTCGACAAAAACTGCACATCACTCTGTCATTTGTGGAAAAATCAAACGTCTCTGGTGAATTTCCGTCTATAAGAATGTGAGCGTCCTCGGTAAACAATGCTTTTCGAAGATGTTCCGGCAGCATTTTCCTTGATTTCTTTTTTTTTCCTAATACAGGTCGCGGTCTTACTTAAGATTTAAACGGATGGCGCAAAATTTCGCGTTGGATTTGAGCCTTGAGACGGTGCTGACCTCTCGGAGAGGCTGGTTAACCAATCAAATTTTGACCTCGGCTCATCACTTTGTCGTCACGTTCGCACGAGCCAAAGAATCATAACAACCTTAAGATCGCCAACGCGTGATGGAACTCCCGTTCAATACCTTAGTACTCAGCTTACTCTTTTAGTTTACGAGATGGTTACCCTTTTTTAAGGCCAGCAGAAGATTATCAGGTCCAAGAAGCGGCTTAACAAGCTGACATCCTTGTTGTTATTGTTGCTGTGAGTAATTTCGCGGTATTGCATTGCGGCCTTTTTCGTTTACGGATTGGACATGGATTTTAAAAAACTTGCAGAACTTCTCAAGTGCGTATGAATTGGCGTTGAAATAGCCATTTTGCTTCCAAGCGCTGATCTGGATTCCGATCGGTCCACTGCTCATTGAACTCATCCCAAAGACACTGGAAGATTTTGTTGCAAATTCGCGGTTTACTTTAGCGAGATTGGTTTATTTGGAAGCAATATGTGTGGCCAGTTTTATTTTCAAGCACAGTATACAGGATGGCCCAAAAGTCTATTTAAAAAATAAATAACTCTTTTATTCATAGATATTTTTCAGAATTTTTTTTTTGTTGCTGACATAAGACTTGGGAGATTTGACCCGGAGTGGTGCTCCGCACAGCGAACGCATATCATCGCATTAATTTTGGAAAACAGTCGGTCAATAATTTACACTCAACTTGCCTACCGGCAATTTCATGGAGTTCGACATGCTCCTACTATTCGTGCAATAATGGAAACATTGGTGATGTGAGGCGAACCAGTAGACCTCGTTTTGAATGATCGACCGAAAACATTCAGGTTGTTAGTGAAAGTGTTGCTACCGATTCAGTTAGGCGTATCACGATACACTTGATTAAAGGGAAAGATCTGCTCTGAAAGACTTATATTCCTACAAATCCCAGTTGGTCCAACAACTCAATCCTGGTGACCTAGCAAATCGTTTAGAATACTGCAGAACTTTCCTTAACCTCGCCGAAAATGATCATTAATTTTTAGGAAATTCTATGATGAGCGACGAGTTGATTTGTAAACAAGCAAAATTGCAGATTTTAGGGTACACTGAATCCCAAAAAATTCCATCAACGTCCCTTGCACTCATTTCGTGTTATTGTTTGGTGTGGAAAAACCTCGCGTTAGATTTCTGGGTAATATTTCATTGAAAACGATGCGGGCGCAAGCGTTACAGTTAATGGGCGTCGCTACAGAACAATGCTTCAGGACTTTTTTTCCATTCATGCAAGCAGATAACAATGTTGAGCTCATGTGTTTTCGGCAAGACGGAGCTAGCGCTCACACCGCTCGTGAGAAAATGAAAAATTATTGCGCGAAAAAAACCTTAATCGCATTACTATCGCTCAAAAGTTGTTCAAGATTTACATAAGAAAGGGACTTTTGGCCCACTCTATATGTAATTTAAGCTCTTTAGCAATTTTAAAATGGCGTGGTGACCTTCGTTTTGAAGATTTCCCAGTAGACTTCCTGGTTTGGAAGGTTTTTTTTTATTGTTGTGATTGTCTTCTGTCTCGAAGGCGTTCTAGGCTTTCGGATCCTTCGATCCTCCGAAGAGTATAACTTCGATGATTTGTATCTTTTTGGCCTCAACCTCGCTTTTGGCTTCTTCTGGTGTATAAGTGTGGTGCCCACTTTCAACACCATAAATTTTTCCCCGGTCTTCCGTCTCAAGATTTTGGCGGAATCCCTATGGCGTTGTTATTGTCATTTCTGCTTTCTTTTTCTTGATGCAGTTTCGGCGACAAATTCGACGAGTGCATGCCTTCTTAGACTTCTTGGTACCGGGCTCAGATTAGCGTCCATTGCATCCTTTATTGTACTGACTTCTTCGTCACTTCACTGGCTGAATTTTCGAAGCACAATTCGTTCGAATTCACCTCTACTTTATCGAACTCGTTGCCTATCTTTTGGGAAACCTTTGGCAAACTTTCTTGAACTTCCAGTTACCATGTGAATGCATGTAAATCATACGATCTTGGGTCTTCCCCTTCTGAAAAAAAATTTACAAACTTCTTGGACGTATTAGTGTCTTTCCGTAAATTACACATCACCACAACCCCTATGGAATATCAAAAAAAAAACCTTTAAAAGTTTACGAAATCCTGTCAGAATCGATCTACTTAATAAGGATGCCTCCGTGGACAAAACCACTCTTGAGCAGCCATTAAGCAAACAACTACAACGGACATCCAATGTCTCTGACCTTTTCTGAAGACGAACAAAGATGCCAGCCCGATTATCATTTCTTATTGATGTCTGCGCGTTGATGTCAAAAACTCAAAACAAAACAAAAACAAAGCATAATATTTGACAAGCTTCCAAGACTATACACAATAAAATACGACACAAGGATACCCGTAAAGCTCGCGAACACTCCAAAATAAATCCAATTCATTTGGCTTAGATGCCACACTGCTCCCCCCCTCCCAAAACCAACACAAAAAGGACTAAAGGACATTCTTTCACACAAAACATGGAATCGTTCCTCGCACAACACATTCCCAACATTTCTCGTTCTCATTAATTATGTGCTCTCGGGATCATGTCCCATTTTGACTCTATGACCTTTTGACCCGAAACCCACATGAAATGTAGGAAAAACGACAAAAAATTATTTCCTCGCTTTTCCGTTCACTCATTATTGTCACCCTCGAAAACACATCCACACATACGCACCCTCGAAACACAATCTTCCCGCATTTCCTCGCCAGAACAAATGGACTGACTTGCTTCGGCCAGGAGAACGCGCTTGTTTGATTGATGGCTTTATTGCCAGCACTCAGGGCACTTTAGTCGGTGCCGGGGGTACTTTGGCTACCAAAAACAAAAATCATATCGAATGTCGAAGGTCATGTTCCTAGGAGGCTGAGCTGTCACTTGACGACGACGGTCGTCATTGGATTAGGTGCGGCGCAGCGGATAAAATCAGAGGCCAAAAATTACACTCGATAATGGTATTTCGATTTCAATCAGCTAGAAGCTACTTGGAGAGCTTCTCCTGCTTTTCAAGGGTCTAACTTGTACGCAGATGCGCCTGCATACGCGTGCTCACACGCCTTTTTTTTTTTTGTTTGTAATGCTATGTCGGGATGAGATTATTAGGGAAACCTTTTACGCTGATGCTTTTTGAACTGCTGCTAATTGTTGCTGCCGATTAAAGGGGAAATGTGATATCAAACCGAAGATGAATGTGTTGGAGCGGGCGGAAGTGTTTGAAGTCGTTTGATGCACTCTGAAAGCGTGAGATACAATTTGTGATCGTGATGAAGAGCATCTCTGCCTTCATAATTGGCATTCGATTCAGCATTAAATTACTGAAATGTGTACGAGGGCAGAGAGTGGTTTTAATTGTTCCCTGATTACATTTTCTTCGTTCATTCGAATAATTCATTTGAACTCGGTCGCAATAATTGCGTAATGAAATTTTATTAATTTTGGTTTAGAGACAACAGCGGAGGCTCTTCGGCTACTTAGAAGAATTTTTTTTTAAATCCAAATCCTCGAGCTTTAAATCACTACGTGACGACTTCAATTCATTCTGCCTTCCAGGTTCACTCTAATTTGGCTGATATTTTTGCTTCAAAATAAAAACTGCCAAGTACTCGTCAGAATGCACACGAAGGGGTTCCGTACCACTGAAGATATTTTTATTAAAATATTATTTGATTTTTGATTTCTATTTTTTGTTTTTTTTTGTGAAAATGCAATTTTATTGTGAATAAACGGTTACAAGTTAATCACTCAAAGTATTTCCCATCGATAGCTACATTTTCGATAAAAGTGATCATCTTTTGACGAATCAAGCCAGTTTTTGATGTCTTCATATGAGCGGAACTTCTGATCAGCCAGACTATACGCCACTGAATGAAACAAGTTAAAATTTGATGGCACAATATCTGTGGAATATGGCGGATGGAGTTGGACTTCCCCTTTGAGCGTTTCCAGGTAGGTTTAAATTGGTTTGGCAATGTGAGGCCGAGCGTTGGCATGCTTAAGAATCACATTTTCGTGCATCTGCTCGTATTGTGGCCGTATTTCGTGCAGTGCTCGGTTCAATCACATCAATTAAAGTCGATATCGTTGCCCAGTGATAATTTCGTTGAGTTTCAACAGCTAATAATAAATAACACCGACCTTGGACAACCAAATAAACAGCATAACCTTCGCAACGTGAATTCTCGACCGAGCTGACAACGTAGCATGGCCGGACAGTCCCCATGACTTTCTTTTCTTTGGGTTGCTTGCTTAATCCATTTTGCGCCATCGGTCACGATGCGATGTTAAAAACTCTTCCTTTTTTACCGCTGGAATAACCGACACTCAACGTCCATTGACTTCAAATCATAAGGAACCCAAGTTCCTTGTTTTTTTTCCATTCCCTATGAATGCATTCGCTTGAAAATGGCTTGGCGAGTTACTCCTTATGTTGAGGCAAACTGTGCTTGCGTTTGGCGCGGATCCTCATCGAGCAATGCCTCCAATTCAGCGTTTTTGAAGGATTTTGGCTTTGATTCACGCGGACGGTCGTCAACATTGAAATCACCTTCTTAAATCTAAACTTTTTGGAACTCTCGATGCGCTCAACCGTTCCAAAAATATAAGAAAACAAAATCACCTAAATTTCAAAACAGTTATTATGTCTAAGATCGGTTCAAGATGTTTTGGATATGTCAAAATCGACCAGCACCTACTGCTGGAGCTATCTATTTTTTTACTATTCGTTGCTAAAGCAGCCACAATTGTACGAACTCTGTGTCTGACTATTACGGTTCAGAAGATACAAGACAACGAACAGTAATAGGAACCTGTTGGCACCCTTTTGGTATGGAACCCTAAAAAGAATGAATTGACTAAAAGGCAAATAAAACGGAACTAAGTGTTCTTTTAGAACTTTCCTTCTTACTAGGCCGTCGATTCTGTCGTGCTTAAGCTTCGGCAGCTAGTGAGATGCTTTGTAGAATAAGTTTATTATGCATCTTGTTAGGAGTTCTGATAATAGACGTTTGGGCAATCGGAAGTCGAAAAGACAGCCAAGGATGAATCTATGTCGGATGTGTCGTTTGTTGATGTGAGCTAATGTCCAAGACGGTGTTCGACAGTTTCATTTCTTGTCGAAAGCGTGTATTTTAAGACCAAATTTTCACCGTCGATCAAGAGATGGACAGGCTTAGAAATGATATTTCCCTCCACATTCCTTTGCAGAAGCCACACTGTTATTGACCGATATATTTGTCCTAAAACGGCTTAACGGATAGAATCATGAACTCGATTTAAAGCAGGGATGTGCTTCGAGAGCTGTTGCAAGAGCGTCGTTGCCTTTTTTGTGGGTGGGACGGTTGCGTTCTCCTTAATCTTCGCCATTTAAAAGGTGCCTAAACCAAAAGCTTTGCAGGTTCACGTCACATATTTCTCTCCGGGAATGGTTGCTAGTTGAAGGTGGCCTGGTATGTTTCCTGAAATAAAATGTGGCATCGTAACAATTTATTGTTGAAGTTTGTAATAGACAATGGCTCATCTGAGTGCCTACCGCTTAGAGGCTCTTTTTAAACCAATTTGACAGAGACTAAATTTGAATCAAAACGCAACCCAAGACATCCTATCGGCCAATTTCAACTCACTCTTTCGAGTTCTTGCCGACTGACCGCGTTCCTTCTTTGATGGCGCTCAAATCCAGGCCAATAAGCCTATTTCTTGTTGCATACACCTAATTAAGGTTAATTTCCATATGCATGCGTCAACCTTCTGGCTGGATCCATATCAATTCAACTCTTCGTTGAATCTTTCCCTTCAAACTCCATCTATGCCACGTAAACCAAAAATCAGTCGAAATATTTTTTTTTCAAAGCGGCCAAGAGTATTTGCATATGTCTTTAAATAGGCTCCTGATATTGCGCCGTAAAGCATGATCGGTTCTAGTTATGTCTTAATAAAAGTTTGGTCGTTCGTGAAAGCACCTTTTTAGCTCAAAGGCCAGATTGGTTCTTCACTTACTATAAATCCGAACTCATTGACTACTTCGAAGTGGCGTTTTGTACTTTTTTTGTTCATAGCATAAAGTATACTTTGCTTTGAATTCGGTTTCGAATGACGTTGCGTGCACAAGTTCATGGCCGGAAAAATGTCTGTCAAAACTTAGCACTGAATCATTCGCGTTGCTAAAATCGATGAACAGGTGCTTATTACCGATTTGGGTGCCATTTTCCCAAGACCTATGTTCAACCATTTGAATGAAACGTTTATGCCAAATGTTGTTTGGCAACACTATCTTGCTCCATCCATTGAGGCTGTTTCATTAAGTGAATTCCCTTATGCCAAATTAATTAAGCGTAACAGTTTGTTCCTAAAACTTGAGCACTTCCAACTTCTCAAAATTACTTCCACCTTGAATCGGTCCCAACCCACACACAGACCGCTCAAGCTGTGAGAGCCACACCCTGCTAGTCTACACTATTATTATCCGTTTGAATATCTACTCTCATCTCCATGAACTGAATGAATCCTCGCACAATCATGCCATTCATCCTCCGATGATGACTCAAAAGATTTCCACTTCACAAAATGTAATAACCTATCCCAAATAGGAGAGCAACTGAAAACATCCTTTTTGTGTGAATGCCTCCACTCGTCCTTATATTTTCCATTTGCAGTACCTGCCACCCTTCAATTATCAAAATTGCTATGACTAACACACCAATTGACTCATTCATATACTTTAAGGACCACCAATTCACAGCGAAACTGATCGCCTTCATCGTGGATAAAAATCCATATCCTTACTCCACCGTTCATCGTGTTTATCGGGGAGGCGGCTCCGACTTTGCTCTGTCACGAACAAAGGAATAAAAAACGACTCGCTGGGTTTTTCTTTATCCTTTTTCTGCTTCTATTTTCTTAGTCATCTTACTTGTTGCTATGTCTGGGTGCTGCTGCTGCTGCTGCTATTACCAGAACTAGTCCTCTATCCCGTACTTCCAGGAGTAGGCCATTGCGGAATAAAGACGCCCGCCCAGCACACCAACGACAGGGAATTACGTTTAGCTGGATTGCAAAGTTTCCCTCGGGTGCGTAATGGAATTTTATCATTAAAGAGCCGCCGCGCCACGCCGCGCCAATGCTCACATCACATCAGCCTAGGAGAGCTGGAGTTGATGTGGAGTGTCCGTGGAGCAATTTGCGAACATGGACTTCCTTATTTTAGTAATTTTTGTGAGTATGTTCACTCGTAAAAGGGTGGAGAGCTACGGCACACACGTTTCGCTAATAAAAGTTTTTTTTTTCTTTTTCTGGTCGTCCTTTCTTCTTCGATTCTTTTATTCAGAGGTCCTTGTGCGTGGATTCATATCGTATTCTAGTTTCATTCCACTTTATTCATATTAAAGGATACTTAACGTCCACACGAAAACACTCGATTAATATATTTTTTTTTTCTCTTAGTATTGGTCTAATGGTGTCCTCGTCCTGACAAACTACACACGCACACACGAGTCACACATTGGAGTCCACTGGAGGAGATATTCCTCTTGCGATGAAGAAAAACGCACGTTGAAGCTCGGTCATTGTCCTCCAAGGTAGAGTCATCCAGTTGAGATTTGATAAATCTGCGCCAGGACATGACCACAATCATTTCACTTTCACGTCGCCGTCGTCGTCGCTGTCGGTCGGCAATAAATCCCATCGAAGGAAAGTTTCAATTCATCTTGCTAACGAATGAGCCCTTAGAACACCTCCTTATGTGGTTATTTCGTCCTCGTTTCGAGTATCAAACCCGACAAATTTTTGGCGTCTTGAGTTTTATGAGATACTTGCCACTGACGAGGGTGCTATTCGCAAGCCTTGTTATTTTATTTTTATGTAACTCGGCTGTCAATTGCAAGCGCTTTGGCGGCGGCGAGAACAAATTACACATTGTGTCTGGATATGAAGTTGAGATCCTTCCCTCTTTTACCTTTACCTTTGAAAAAAAGTTAATTGTTGCCACGAGTGTGTGTATAGAAATTAATTTGCAAATTTTGCGAAACATAAAAATGAGAAAAATGCGTGTACAAAGCTTTTTGTTTTCCCTTTTGTGATAAAATTAATTTTATGAAAGGAATAAGCTAACTCAACAAGAATGTTAACATTTTTTTTTTGTATAGTATTAATGGATTGGTATTTTAATCTTTTAATCGTAGGAAATTTGTGTTTAGCTTGAGGCACGATCTTTTTATAAATTTTGGATCAATAGGCAACATTTAACACATTCTCGATGACCTCGACAAGAGGCTTTTTTTGCAGAGTAATGCCGCGAGGAAACAATCCACTCAAATGCAGAGATACGAATTGATGGCTTCGGCGAAGTCTTTTAAGACTACAGGCCGAGAAAATGGTTCCCTCTTTCGCTAGATGATTACCCTCTTGTGGATCTCGCCACTTTCGTGAGGCCTCTTCGTCTTGCAGCATTTCATCACTGAAGTCAATGGAATGCCAATGGAGCAGTATTTGTGTGACATTGCCGCTTTGGATGTGTGAAAAGGATCTCTCCTTTGAACATGCCAGTACGAACTGAGTAGGTTCTTTGACATGAATGCTTATTCGAATCAAAAAACACACAAATTTATTGCGCGACAGCTCTTTTGAGGACCAGTTGGACCTACAGTTAATTGTCGACTCCGAACGGTCACAGAAGCTTTTGCTTGATAGTTGTTCTCATAGGAGGGATTGTCAGTCAGTCCAGATGTTCCTACCCGGAATTAAGACCGGGCTCTCACCGAACTTTTTATTCGACTGAGCAAGTTTTTACTGCTTAAATGCGAAGCATCATCAATTTGCTTCCATACAACATCATTTTAGCCTACGTTGCATTTGTGACAGTTGCAAAGATATAGTGGCGTTTTTCCTCCACCCCATCCACACTAGGCGTTTTAGAACTTGGTTCGACATTTTCTTTCTTCATGTTATACCATTTGATTTTCCCAAAAACCTTCGTTTGTTAACCTTAAGCCAATCATTTGTGCTACAAGATGTGAGCTTAAATCTGACTCAAAACAAACTTTATAAATGTATGTCCTCTTCGCTGCTATAGAGAAACAAGAACATGACACAACGCTTAGTTACCAAATCCTCATCTATCTGTGAAAATTGTACTGAGCTTCCACTGATAGCTTCGGCGTTTGATCCCATATTGATTTAAAATAAATCAACTCAACCATTCTTATTCCCACCGGTTAGATAGTTCACATCGCATATGTACTCTTATTTGGATAAAGTCTCGTAGAGAGTTCCTTGCCTGAATGAAAATGTTGTAAATAGTTTGCAGCTTGCGGAACATAGCGCCTCCTCATTACCGGGATCAGTTAGCCTACGTGTGACAATCAAGGAGCAAATAAGGTTTTTATTTTAATTTAGGACAGCAAAGACTTTACTCCAAGGACTTTAAACAAATTTGAAATTGGAGTCTTCTTTTAAAATAAGACAGCCCTTTTCTTACCATTTTATCTTTGGTTTCTTTCGCTTGGATTTTCCTATGTCCAAAGCTATATTCAAAGCTTTGACGTTTGATTGTATCTCCGATTTGTCGTGATTGCCTGCACCAATGCTGAAGCGCCCGACACGAAAAAACATTGAACAGACCTTCACATATAATTCCATAGTTAGGTTAAAGCCTAATACACAGATGAGTTGCAATTCGAAGTCCTACCGGAGAAAAGAAGCTCCATAGCTGCGTAGTCAAAACAGACAAGCAAGAGGGTGTCTCCATAATTGTCTTAGAATATTTCTGGTGCGTCAGTCTTGCAGACCTCATCCGTATCAGCGATCATGATGAAAGCTTCGAAAATATCGCCCATAAAAAAAGGAAGGAAGACCAACTTTGTGAGATACTTCAAGTAGTCTAAAGAACAAAATAAGACATAACGAAGTTGATCGATTAAATGTCTCGATTGACGGGCAAAACAGGCGGCTTTTATGACAACAAAAAATCCAAATTTTCCCTTTATACCCAAGTAATTTTTTTTTTGAACAAACTAATGAGCGACAGTGTATATATTTCTACACATTTTAATATCTTATAAGACACTTGAAAACTGTAAGTTTAATTAAACCAATTTGATTTAACTAAAACAAGTAAAATTGTCCCATTTTTTGACAGTTTTTTTTAGCCTTCAAATGATTTGAATTCGATGACTTGATTCGACCTCATGACACGCGAGACGAAAAAATACGCACATACGTACGTCCGTACACACACACAATAATCCTCCTGAAAACAATGGAAACCGACTCCTGGGACCTCGAGACGTGGAGATATGTAAAAACCGTATGGGAAGTTAAAAAGCATAGTTCAACCAGAGAAACTAGCGATCAGCGAGGCGTACTTATAAAACAATTCCTCAGCAACATCTTTTAAGCTGTTTTTATTAACAGCCAATCGACTTCCAGATCACTTCGTTCATTTTGATATAACTTTAAAATGAGTTCCGGAACATATGTAGATATAAGAAATAGAAAGGAATATAAACTAGCCTGTCGTGGCTCAGTCCTCGAAGACAATTGCGTAACTCTTAAAAAGATCGACACCAAATTAGACAATCTTATAAAAAGAAACTGAATAGTCAGTAGTTAGCACATGACACTGGCGCATAGGTAAACATACTTGGGTATAGACCTATGCGAAAGTCATGCACTGAAAAGTCAACGACTACGCACTTACTATCACGACCTTTTGTAATCTAGCCCAACCTTTTTCAAGAAAGGTCATCCTCTATCCCGAATCCGTTTACCACTCCCCTAGCGACTGTTAACCCCTTCACGTTGTGGGTTTAGATCTGTCCCCTCTATCACATTACTGATAGCACGAAGTCGTGCGTCTTTTCCCAAAAAAATCTTCTTCTAATTCAGTCAGCCACCTTTTGTCAGCTCAGGCTACTGGTTCGGCTTAAAACTTTACAAAATTTAAATTATTTCAATACAAACCGAACCCCTTTACGAGTTAAATGACTTAACATTTGATCCTCCTCAACAAACGATAAGACTAATTGGGATATCCATTTTCATAGACTCGCATGCCTGCCTACTGGTTCAATGGGATTGTCTCCACACCAGACTTACGTACAAAGGAACAAGAGGCTTTTGAAAATTCCCGACACTTTCACAACTAAAATTAAATGAAGGAACATTATGTGTAAATGAGTTATGCGCATAATTTAATTAATTAACTTGAAAGTGCTTTGCCTTAGGGGATGGGGTTAGACATCATTAAACAGATTGACGAACTTTTGGAATAGAACAATTGAATGTAAGTGATTGAAAAGGCTTTCATTAAACTCAAGATGTAAGAAAAGATAGATAGGGAGATAGATCCTTAAATCACTTAAGGCCTAATGTGTTTAAAAGAGTATTCTTGGAACGCATAGAATATATGCTGAATTGGCTTCTTCTTCTATTGTTTTAGAAAAAAAAATACTACAAACAGACTCGAGACAGCACATGGTTCACACCTTTTGTGCTGTCTAGACAAAGCATAAACAAGCCTCAGTTAAGGATGATTTTCTTGCATCGACACGTGCCGTGAGAGCTACCTACGAAGACAGGCCACGTGCAGCAGAAAAAATTCAAGATGTTATAGGGAAAGGACATCGGATGTGATCGAAAGGGTCAAACGGACAAAGGATAATAAAAATGAAACGGTGATAGTTTGTGCATTGAGATAGTGATACGTCATCAGAAGCAGACTAGGTAGGAAGTCTTGAGCTTTAAACATGACAAAATTTCCTCGATTGATCTTGCACGCGTCTCCCTCACTCAAACAACCACATGGTGAACTGACGATCTTTAGATTCAAGCCAACTTGTCAAGTTAATCATGTTGTGATCGTCGCAAGGCATTCTTCAAGGTTTAAGGATGTTTAGATGTTCAGCGGACTTTAATTTCGGTCACTTTTCGAAAAAGGATTTAGTGGAAAATCGAGAGATCCTTGGAGGCGTACAAACAGTTTCTGTATGCATGCTCTACGCGCAAACCAGATGAGACGGATATCGGCTTTGCGAAAGGAAACTCACGTTTTCGGCAGGAAAATCACAGCGCCAAGGTCTTAAGCCTAGAATTGGGGATGAAGAGCAAAAATTGAAGAAGTTTCCTGAAGGCAACTTGATAACGATTCCACACGCCAGATTCCAATGAATTGAAGGCATAAGTAGCCAAACGCAAGTCTTACAAGGCTGCTGGGACTAAAGATCTTCATGACCAACTAAGCAGGGATAGATTTGTTAAGGTCGTCTACAAGACCTTGCCTGACGTTTTTGAACGCTTTAAACCCCTTCTCAAGAATCTTAGTGGCTCAAATCAGGGCGATTTTAGACACTGATCATATCTCCACACTGCATTTGACATTATAAAATAAATCCGGGCGTGAGCTTGAGCTATCTTCAATTCTAGACGGACATTGTACATGTTGATTCTACTTGTTCAAACCTAATGAAAGCGTTATGCAGACCTTTTTTGGGTCCAACACTTTTGTCCATTTTCTTGATGGGTCGATAGTCCTTTGTACATCTTAACGATGCCAAGGCACCCTGATTTCGCTTCATCCTTGTCCATGAAAATAGTGAGCCCGTTAAAAAAACACGGTTCAACAGTACGCCAATTACTTTAGGCTTTCTGTAGTCAAGGCAATCCAGCAGTGACGAAAAGGGTCCCCAAAACAAAGCCATTAGCTTAAAGTCTAAAATTTGTCGGATAATCATTAGAAGCGTGTCCTGCTTGAGGAATGACAACAACTTGTGCCTTCTTATTATCGACTTACTCCATTTTTAGTAGCTTAATTTCATTCGAGAAAATTGTCAGCCAAATATAGTTCAACTACTTCCCACTTAGTATTGCTCAAAGATCCGTCAGGCTTCCAGAGCACATTAAGTTTCGAACCCGGACAAGCAGAGAGGAGTCTTGAGGGCGTTTAATTTATGTACATTTGTGTATAAGTTGCCAAAACCTGTCTAAGGCAGTCATAATCTCTAAAAACTTCCTCACTCGCGAGAGCTGAGGCACTGGATCTCAAGATCAACCCGAACAAACCACAATTCCTTTGAAATGCCTTCAATTTAACCTGAAAGCTCTACTTTTTCAGAAAGCACTGTAACTACGAAATCCATACTTGTCCTCTTATCTTCCAAAATCAAACTCAGTCTCGCTCAGCCTTTAAGATTTTACACCAGTGAACGATAAAATGTTAAATCGTTAAACCTTAAAAAGATCAAAGGAGTAAGACTTGAAATAATACCAAAACTACTTCACTGTACTACCAGTTAGTTCAAACACTACGGAAACACCGACCTTCCCCCAAAACGTAAGGACTTTCCCCAACAATTAAACTCACCATGAATTCCCCCCCTGTTTCTATGGAGTTGAGTGTGAAATTTGTTAGCCTAGCAAATCCCACAGCATCAGTGTCCGCGCAGCATTCGCCCACACGAATTCCCTCGAATTTGGATTTGGATCTCAAATGAGCATTGCAACTGAGGATTGACGCAAACTCTGCCCGAACTCACCAGTCATATCATAGGAGTCATTTCGAAGCGTGTTCCCCAGTTTAACTTTGTAGCATCTCTCTTAGGCCTTGCAAAACCCGAGAGAACTAGAGTCTATGTATCCAGACTTCATTCCAGAAGTCGTATCCCCATTTTTCCATTTTTTTTGCACCAATTCACCATCATCTACATCGATTGCCAGCGAACGGGTTGGAATCGAAGTGGATCCTTCATTTCCTGGGTTCAATCGAATTTGAGTTTTTGGTGGCTTTTGGTCTTAATGGTTGGTAGACTTTAAGCCTTCCTTAGAATATTTTGCATCTTGGGAGCAATGTTGCGGTATCCCCATCAAGTAGCCAAGTTTAATGGGCAAGGACCGACCGCACCCTGGTTGCTAAGCGACGGTTTTTCTTTCTCTCTCTCCCTTTCTTTCGGCGCTGGTTCCGCAATTCTCCACCCAAACACTAGCACAGAAGTCACTCAGTCAAATGCTCCCGTTTCTCGTTTGGTTGTGTATCCATTCGCTGCGTCGACAGCCCCCACTCGGCCTGTGGGAGAGTGTGTGTTCCCAGCTCGATTGCTTTCATGTGTTTTGCATTTCTCTTCGCATTTTGTGCATTCCTTTTTGTTTTGCGCTGTGCTGATCCTGAGTTGCCCTTATTACAGTGAAAGAAAGCACTCATTGGGAGTCAAAATTGTACTCAAAAAGTAATGAAAGTACTTTTATCTAAAGTTGCAGTGAGTCTACACTTTTAATGGGATATCATAATAAAAGAAGAAAAAAAGGGTGGGTCATGTGTTGGTATGTAAAAATAACACTTCGAAATATTTTATTAAACTCATGTTCCAGCTACTCAATGAAACAATGGCGTCATTTTAAAAAGCAGTCAGAATAATAGACTAAGAAATTGACACATGACGAAAGTCCAGGAAAGAGAATTTATTCAATTCTTGAGAAAAAAATCTAAACAAAGAATCATTCTGTGACATATATACTCTTTTCCGCAATTATCTTTATAGGGTGGGCCATTTGTTGGTTTCCTTTAAGTCACATGCTATTTTGACACTGACAGATTTTATGCGCTCAAAACACTTGCAGCAAATTCAACGTTATACGTTCACAGTTTGATACTCTGGCCGCGTTCAGAATTCTAGGGACTAAAATTTCAGTCAAAACCTAGAATATTGAACGAGCAAACTGGCTGCAAATGCAGTTGACTGACAGTTTCATATGTCAAACAAATAATTTTTGGAGATTTACTTTCAGTTTATACTTGGAATAAGTTTGTTTCGTGAATTGTGTATTACATTCAATAGCTGTGTGTTTTGAATTATACGATTTAAATGAGCGACACGGAAGAAGAACTTTTATGTGAGTTGAATTGTGTGCACATGTGCCAAGACAGTGAACTTATTTGAACATCAGAAGGTCAAGTTTCGTTCCCATCGTTTATTTTTCGAAATTCTGCAATGTTTGGATTTATTGAACGGCCAACTAGAAATCCCAGCTACTTTGAGGAAGTAATTGCTGCGTACTCTCTGGTAGAATTTCGTGTCCACTTCAGGATGAGTTGGGCTTGCTTTTCCGTTAGTACAAAAATACTGCCTGCATGGGATCACATCCCATTTCGTTATTAATTAATTTTAAAATAATACATTACGACTTTCATATTTTATAAACTTCAACCGATTAGTAAACGATTTCAAAATTAACAGTTGACTTTTGACGTTTCATCAATCAACTGCAAAAAGCAGTCACATATTTTTAACTGCAAATCCAGTCCACTTCCTCACCAGATGTCAACTAGTTTTGCCGTCAAATTCACGGGCTCTCGACCAATCAGAGCCGGTTGACTAGTTAGTGCCTAGAATTCTGAACGCGGCCACTGTATCAATTTATTTTCAATGGTTTGCTGATTGATTGAAGCAATTCGTTAAATTTTAGTATACGAAAACATGATGGCACGCTGTCAAGATACGTCCAAAAATATTGATTCATTTCAACTCATCAACAAGCGTTAAAAAACGAGCATGTTTTTTCTGAGATTTTTTTAAAGGCCAACAGATGGCCCACCCTTCTTTAAAAGGGAATAAAAAAGTAGTACAAAGTAGTAACGTACTAAGTTCTCAAATTCGTACTCAAACAGTAGGTTGGGGAGCTTTGCCCAGTATTACAGAAAATTCACCTCTGTTGTTTCCTTGTTCCTCTTTAGTTTCCATCATCTTTTTTTTCTGGTTTTTTGCTTCGTTTGTGGTTGGCCCCTTTTTTTGCCTCTTCCAGGAACAATGAGAATCAATTTTTTTTTAATGCAAATAATATGAAGGAAGGCAAAGTGAAGGAAGAAAAAAAATGTGTACACGGATGGAATCGCCATCTACCCTTTTTTCTACTGTTATGTGATCTGTTTGCCCTTTACTGTGCCTCTTTCGCCGAATAAGTGGAACCTTTGGATTAATTGCAGCAGTTGGATGGGTGTGTGCCACTTTCGCCCATGGTTTTGGCTTTGGCAGTGTCCTCATCAATTCCTTTGTTCCTTCAAAAATTTCTTCTTGGCACTGAAACTGAATATTGAGGAAAATTTGTCCCGATCCAAGTGGGATATCAGAATCGACCCTAGGACACCGAAACATATTCGTTCTTCGCTCTCTCTTTCTCTCTATCTGTCCTTTCTTTGAGTATGCGTTGGGAGGAAATTGCTTGTTTTTTTTTTCGCACTGTCGGTCGAGCTCTCCATCCATCATCTCCTCTTCCCCTTTTGAAGCTGCGGGATTGAAGCTAAAACATCGAAAAGTTTGTGAATTTCTGTTCCGAGATCCTTGTTTTTTTTTCCATCGTTCGAAATAGGGCGTGTCGTTGGACCTATTGCTTTTGCTACCCATCACCATATGGCAGGCTTTAAATATTTATAGAGTGAACATTGAATGGGTTTCGTGATTTACTTTAGATTAGGTCATGTTTGTACGTCTTTATGAGGCTTGGGGCTGGGGTCCTTTACAAAAAAAAAAAATAGAAAAACGGATACACGATACGAGGATACACCAACAAGCAAAGCAAACAAATAAGAAACTTTAAAATTGGAATCTGTGCGGTACTCAGGGATCTGTGAATCTATGTATGCATGTATTTGGTGTCGCTGTTATCGACTTTGTTGTTGGTGGCATGGTGGCCTGCCTGCCTGGCAGGATTGGAAGTAAGTCAATTGGAATTAATGGTTATTTGAGGGCTAGAGTAGGTTGTGTCGAACATGAATGTTAAGTTGACCGAAGCTGTTTATACAGGTGGTTTTAGCCTAAATTAAAAGGAAATGAAACAGATTGGAAGTTATGTGTTACAGCAGAGGTTTTTGGGTAAGCGTGCATGAGCTTACGCGTAGATAGAAGCTGTGAAAGAAGAACGTTTAGTCGTTTTTTTTTTTTATGGTGAACGAGAACCAAAATTTACCTAAGGCTGTGCATTTGCCAAAGCTACGGGAGGAAGGACTCTTGGGACTGTAATTTAGTCGTCCAGAAAGTAAGCATCCTCTTAAGTGAATTTGAGCTAAACAGTTTAACAGCGCAGGCTGTAAGGTAAGAGCAGCAAAGCTCCGCCGCGTTATCAACACCTTCGCAGCAAGCATCATATGAGGTAATACCGACAAGACCGAATACTTTGGAGTGTTTGGCACATAGCCTGAAATTTTGTCTACTAATGGAGGTAAGGTTGGGAATAGTTATTGGTCCATCCCCATCGCTGATCATCTCCACCCGCAATAAGAGTCAGCATATTAATAAATAGTAAAAATTGGACTGTTAAGGTTAGCAAGCCTTATAGCTTCACGATTGCCTTACAAACTCAGTCAATGTTGATTTGCTATATCCTGAAATTGAAACCGCATAATTTCATGATTTTTTAAATGAGTTTAACAATTTTTGGATGGATTTCAATTCCAAAAAGAACATCTTAGTGGATATCTGATGAAGACTCATCAAAGCCAATCGCTGCTACGTCCAAATAACGAGCATCGAAACTTTTACTCTTTCCAGAAACATGAAAGTTCGTTCACGTAGACCCGAATGTTGGATGAAGAACAAGACGACAGAATAGATTTTCGGGACATTCGAAAAAAACAATTACGAATGGAAGAGCATGTACAACTTTTCCTCGTAGAAGTTTTGAGCGTCCTAGGAGTCATATCCCTCAAAACGTCCACTGTTGTCTTTAGCAGTATGTGGATGAAGATAATGTAACAGATTTTCAAGCCAACTTCGTTATTCTTGGAAGAACCATCGTATCATAAGAGTTCTAAATACTCGGGTTAAGGAAGAAATATCATTCCAGACAACAAAAGCGACAAAAGCGGGGCATGATATTAAGATATCGCGTTTAAACCAAACCAGATATCTTGAGGAACAAATGAATAGGTCGATTGGCTTTTTCGATGATTACAAGGAGTTGAAACTTCCTCCTAAATGTCCTTTCAATTTGGTAAGACTTCAAAGGGACAAATCAATAATATGTGTTTTAATACCTGTACTTAATACTTTTTGATAAATGTTGTGTAAAGTCCGTACTGACTTAGGCAGTGCCTTGCCATCAAGTGCCTCCTCGGACAAACAATTCGAGATGCTCACAGCAATTGGGCCTATAACGGGGTTTTCAAAAAGATGGCTACAAAAGTTTTAATGAAATTTTTTATTCCTGTGAAAGTACCTTCGATGCCATTATGTAAGGAACTCAATTTGTTTTGCATGGCCACCACGGGCACGCTTGTAGAAGTCCAGACGCATAACCCAATTTTCGACGGTTTTCAAGAATAAATCGGCCGATACTGCTGCAATTTCACGTTCGATATTCGTACGACGTTGCTTGTTGGCGTAGACCATAGACTTGACGTAGCCCCACAGGAAATGGTCTCACGGCGTCAAATCGCACGACTAAGGCGGCCAAGCGACTGGACCATTTCGTGAGATAACACGTTCTCCAAACTTGGTTTCCAATAAATTGATTGTGACATTCGCTGTGTGGCTTGTGGCGCCGTCCTGTTGGAACACCATGTCCTCCAAGTCCATATCATCCAATTTGGGCCAAAAATATTCGGTTATCATTGAACGGGAGCGATCTCCATTCACAGTAACGTGCTGGTCTTGATAATCACGGAAGAAGTACGGACCAATGACGCCGCCGGCCCATAAACCACACCAAACTGTAATTTTTTCGGGATGCAATGATGACTCATGGAGTACGTGTGGATTGCTTCCTGACTAATGCCGCATATTTTGTTTATTGACGGAGCCATTCAGCCAGTAATGAGCCTCATCGCTGAAGATGATTTTTCGATGAAAATCCGAATCATTTTCAAGTTGTTGCTCGGCCCAATTCACTAACATACGACAGTTCAGTTCTTGCGTCAATTTAATCTTGTAAGGATGTAGGCCAAGATCTTTTCGCAAAATTCGCCACAACGACGTCACAGAGATGCCCAACGCTTGAGAACGACGCGTGAGAGACACATTTGTGGTTTTCTGCAACTGAAGCCTCAGCGGCAGCAATATTCTCGACACTACGGGCACTTCTTTGTCTCACTGGCACGAGAACATTTTGTACTGTGCCTGTGGACTCAAATTTTTTCACTAGACGCTCAATTGTTGATCTGCTAGGACGATTATGACGACCATAAATTGGACGTAGCGCTCTTAATGTTGAGGCCACAGCAAATTTAAATAATTTCGACTCGTTGTTGGCTCGTATAACTTTCCATCATGAAATGGCAAACCTTACTAAAGAGAAATGTCAAAAGAGCGGCAAGAAATAAGGCGTCGTTTGCTGTCCCTGTCGCTCTACTTAAGTAGCGTCCTTGATGAAAAACCCTTTATTTGCAACCTATTCGGTTGTGGAAATTGTCTCGGGCAATTCACTTGGATTCTGATGCAAGTGGTTTCATCTGCGACCTGGAAACCCGAAGTCCACTCAAACCCAGGCATAAAAAGTCGCAAATCCGGTGCAAAAGGTCATGGAAAATGAGGGGAATTAACCATGTAAATACTGCCACTTTTATAGGCTCAAACCACTCAGACCAGATCGGAAGATTGATGGAAGCAATCTTCAAGCAGGATCGAGACAAATTACCAGAACCCAAATGCCAAGTTGCGGTGTCTGTCATTCCAAAAGCGCCTTTCGATATGTCCCAAGGCGAATTCGGTCTCTTTTCTCAGCTTAAGGCTGGACTAAATTTCGTGCCTAACTAGGAGATTAAAAAATAAATCATTCTGCTTACCTTTGATCTAGGAAACCTTCAGTGATTTACTTTCGTTTAAAAAACTTGACTAATGCTTATCATCCTTCCTCAGTCTGATTGATTTAACTGTGAATCAATGGGGCCTGATTTCCTCTCAAATTGAAAAAAAAAACCAAACGTCAACAGACAAGAATAGAACAAAGAAATCAACAGATGCGCCTTCTTAAAGCCTGTAGGCTACAATCGATGACCAGACCCGGTGCATCACAAGTACTTTCATTTATTTACCAAACCTACATTCGCCTCGGACAGAAAGAGTGTATCCACCACGGGATGGACCATGGGCCATGGAGCAATCACACAAACACGTAACATTGAGGCAAATTACTTATCTGACCAAATGCCGGAAATAATCATCGAAGAGGAAGACCCGCTCGTAGAAAGCCCAAAGGAAGCCACTACATCTTGAAATCTGAATCAACGCTGCCGTTGTTTGTCACCCACAAGCATAGGCGCAGAGTCAGCTCCAGAATAAGAATTTGTATTCAGATTCCTGAAATGCGTTCGGAATGATAATGAGATGAACCTTCGTGGTGATGATTCGTATGCTCTGCACTAGTTCTTGAAAGTTTGTTTTTGTAAAGAAGTGGGCGGGGGGGGGGGGGATTCCGTCTTAATCTCAGCGCACACATAATAACACACCCCATTAAAACAGTGCCCGATAGTCGCTACTTCTACGCACAGTAAAATAATGCCTTCCTTCATTCTCAGATCTCAGACGCGAGATACGAGATACGAGATGATGGGACGAGTATACGAGAAGTAGCGCCACACTGACCAGCTTATGGATTGATATATATGACCAAGATGAATTCCACACACCATAATGCAATCATTTAGATCCTGCTGCTTTTTATGTTTCCATTATGAGACGATCCGACGATGGTGATGTCACTGCATAAGAGAGTTGGTGAACATGTTCTGGAGAATGGTCAGTATCTCAAGATAGAGCTATCGTATGGCAGAGTTATAAGATGGCAGTTTTAATTCGATTAAGGTTTTCCCCCAACTTAGGGAATGTCGATGCATAGGCGTGGTCGTAGTTCCATGATAATTGGCGTCTTTGTGCGGACAAAGTTAAAAATTATCCTCGGAGAGGTTTACTTGTCAAAGTCAAATTATTTGTCTTGCTAGACGGCAAAAGGCTACAGACCTCACTAGTAAGTCAGCTTTATCGTTCCGGTAGTTAGAGTAGGCCAGATCTGCGTTTTGTTTTGGGTATGTCGCATTTCTTTATGCTCAAAATGACAGAACCGCCAGATCAACGAAACGAAGGATACCGCTCAAAGGACACCGGTTTCAGAAGTCCATTCCGTAATATGAGTTCAAGGTTTGCTTTAGGCTGTGGCCACACCGGTGGGGATATTATTCAATAAAATGGGCTCTACATTGAAGGATCTGACGGGCCGGAAAATAAAATATGAAGACTGTTTGGACCGACCACGAAGTCAGATAGACAGGACGCAGCAGCTGCAGCAGTTGATACCGATCGGTATTGCTTCCAAGTGCAGTCTATGAATCTGTGGCTCTCGGGAGTCAGCATATCTTCGCAAGTGCCTTCTACAATGAAACCGTAGGCCAGAATGGAGCTGACAATTACAGTAAAACTTCAGAATTGAGAGGCCGTGTCTTGCTTAACGTGAAGCCTCACATTTCCTCGTAGTGCTATAAGCGATGTATTTTAAACCGAGTTTGGAGTTCAGAAGGACGCCAAGATAGGTTTCAGTTCAATACCATTCCACTTTGAAGCTGTGATTTGTGGGAATGATCTTCTCAAAGACCCACATTTGGCAGCCCCCGAATGTACTTGTGATAGCGCGAATTTAAGACTGGCCAGACTCTATTCCGAGCAAAGGCATTGATGACAAGTGTGTCAATGTAAGTCACTGCAACAAGAGGTTGTCCTCAAGGCCGTATTCGGTGTTATCCTCGATAAGAAACTGAACTGGATTTCCCATATCAAGTCCATCACAGAACGCGCAACCAAGGCCAGTAAACGGTTCTACGGTAGGACTTGAGCTCTCAAACCTAAGATGCTTTACTGGGTGCACATCATGATGGTCTGACCTATTATTTCTAACGCGGCCATAATTTGGTTGCCCAAAGCATCAGAACTAACAACTTCTAAGGAGCTGGAATAAATTTTACGCATAGCTTGTTGCGGCATCACTTTTGCTATAAGCACCTGGTACGAGGTGACTAGACGGGACACTTAAGAATACTTAATTCCATGTTCTACTCGCTCCCAGATAGAATGAATGTGAAATACTACCTCGGCTCTTTGAAGTAACCCTATCCCAACGTAACAAGGTAAGGTAAGGATGGGTTCCAGGTCATCATGGAACCGAAGGAAATGCAATTACGGACGAACTAGCCAGAGCTGAATCTAAAACAACAATCACTGGTGCGGAACCTATCTGTGGCATAAATTGGACGGAACCAGCTCCGTATCGCTGGAGAACTTTACCGCGGCTAAGACAATCAAAAGTACTGATCAGTCCCTCCTCTTACAGAGAAATCCTCAAACGAAACAAGGAGAGCATTAGAAAGCCTATGAGCTTCCTCTCAGGCTATCGCCGCTTGAGATCACATGTAACCAAGTAAGTAGAGTCATCGTATGGCAAATCTGTTTGGTGGACGACGAAACGGATGAATACAAACTGTGAATTTCCAGCCCTGATTTGGTTAAGAAGGCGTATTTTCCTCGAAGAGATATGTTCCATTTGGACATTTGACAGTCCAATGCTCTAAACATTCTGACCTTCATCAGTGGTATGGAATTCTTGTTAGCCTAATCTAATTCCCCATGATGCAAAAGCTGCCACTTGGGCAGGGGTGGATAAAATAAATAAGTGCCCAGGAGTGTGAATAGCATATTACCCGATACCAGAATGACATCATCGTCAACGAAAGCATATTGGTGTAATAATTCCTCGCTGTGGAGTTCCAATTTGGGTCCCCACTTTTCTAGATGTGCCTTTTCCAAGTGGACCCCTTACAGGCTGCTGAATTCTTTTGAGAGCCTTCCCCGATATGTGTGCCAATCGCAGGTTTTGAGTGGAAATCAGAATAGACAAGAAGTTCTATGATCCTCAGCAATAGTGTGGCAGGCCTAGCTTGCTAACCTTGTAAAGACCACTGTTTCTCTTTCCAAGAAGATGGAACATAGCTTAACCCAATCCTTCCAACTGAGGAGTTCTTTATGGCGCAGAGGGCTATTTTGTACTCCCGTTTTCGTTGAAACCTCTTTCCTTTTAAACTTTCCAATAGGAAGTTTGTTTTACTCAAAAAAGCAAAGGTTTTCCATCTCCTCGGTGAGGTCCTCCAGTTAAGTTGCAACCTCTGTGGCCACTTTTTACACCGAGTTCTTCCACTGATGACTCGTGTTCTATCGGGGCCAATTTTCAGTCGGCAGCCATGTTTTTGTCGACTTTCTAGGTTTCGATCCACATTCGACTTTAATTCGATTGATTAGACAAAACTCTTCAGCCTGACTTTTTGTTGACTTTAAGTGTTGCCACAAGGTTCAAATCAAATAGCGGATAGGGTTCGCTTCAATGCCTTCCAAGAAGTCCGAATTCATAACAAGAAATTAACCCCCCTCAGAGGGCATAATGCAATGCTTCAATTCAAACAACATTTCAACCGTTCTCAAGAAGAATTAGTGAATAGCCCTACTCGTACGTGTGTCCAATTACAATCAATCTAAGACTGCGCCCTCATAATGACTTTGTGATTTTATTTCTAGTGAGACAAGCAATTAACCGCCCCTAATTTTCCGCCATAGAAAGTGTCGGCTATACCCTCATAATGTCATCTGTCCTTAAAGTCTGCTTAAATAACGATACAAACACATTGTTGTGCCACAACGGCACAGAGCAGCGGCACCATCATAATGTTCCACGCTTATAATTAATTAAATTATTTTTTTATTATTAACCAGAAAATAATTCCTCTCACGGTTTTGTTTCGTTATAATTTTGATTTCCTTTTTTACTCGCGCACTACAACCGCATTTGCACACTTCTTCCATGTGAACTCGTAGAAGGACTCCGACGAAGACGGAACGGACAAGCGAAGGTTAAGAACACTTGCTGGTACAAACATACACATATGCATGCACATAAAGGAGAGTAAATATTTCGTCGTCCTGTGACAGCACCACCCTGTCTAGGGTTGGAAATGTCGATACCGACAACCACCACGACGAGACTTGAGTTTGAGTGTGTCTTCTTCACGTTGTTATGCCTCGAGTTGCATTGGGGAAACAGTGTACATTCAGTTTGTAGTTCGATTTTTATTTTTTTCTTAACTTGTTTTATGTACCGCTCCTTTTTCCACAACAGCTGGATATAACAATCCTTGAGGATGTTCGGGAACTAGGAGCAAATCTTTTCTTACATTTTCCTTAGAGCACATTTTATGGAATCACGAGCGAAAGATGCCCCGCTAAGCGAGGAAAGATTCTTATTGATTGGAATTTACGAGCAAGGATTATTTTCTTAATCCTTGTGAAGATTGAAGATGTTATTTGAAGCGTGCACTATCTCAATTAGATGTAATTGATAAGGGGAAGCCGTGGAGCACGTTTCACATCGGGAAGTAAATAAATTAAGGCAGATGCTTCAGTTTATTGTACGAGGCGTTGCGAGTCCAAATTCACACGTTAAAGGTTAAAAAATCGATTGAATCCGCTAGATAAAGGGGATCTTCAACTAGTCCAACAATCGAATAAGTGCATCGAGGCCTCCAAAAAGTGGTCAGGTACAAGTCGGACACGCACACGAAGGGTTCCGTACCACCGTAGAATATTTTTCATATTTTTCTTCTTATTCATAACCTTGCCATAAACTCGAATTGCGATTTAAATAAACCAAAATTCTTTGTGATGTAACAACAAATTTAAGGTTTTTAGATTATTTATTACTCCTTCATAAATCTGGGTCAACTGGAAGTACCCTATAAATTTTGTGTCCCTTGCGAGTGTCAAAATATGCGACCAAACAAGTCGTGTCTTTTGACTACGTCGATTTAGAAGCCTGATTTTTTTAACAGCTTTAGCGATCGAAGTCATTAGTTTTTGGTAATGATTTCACGCGTTCCTGAATTCAAAAAAAGATCCGTGTTTTCTTTTGAGGAACCAAACCTTTAAAATGAAAAATGTTCAGACATTTTGGAAGTCGTTTGAAGCCGCCAGATATTGGGTGAGTTCAAAAACGAAGAAATGTAATAAAAGAACGATCGCCTGCCTGGCTTGTGCCTGCAAATTAACAACATTTAAAGTGACAGCCTTCCAGGATGGCTTCTTATGTACATATTTTTAATTGTGATAGTTGGAACCAGAGACTTGTCACTTGACAGTATTCGTAAATACGAAATCGCTTTTGAAACTTGTATATAAAAAAACAGCACTCTTTGCCTTCTTCAGAGTTGGCTTAAGCTAGCTTAAATATGAAAAAAGTTTACGAAACAGGGTACAAGTTCACCTTGAGCCTTGCATTTTAAGCTCCTAACATCCGCGATAGCTTGATCCATGAGGAGCTGGATGTTCGGTCAAGCATAAAATGAACCTAGTGACTGTTGTCCATTCGCCGAGCCAACGTTAAGCTCAAAGAGTTTGTGATTATATTTTCCTCGAAAACAGGACCGTAGTACGACGGAAAGTCTGCTGTCTTGTTCATCGGCCAGGATTCCACTCCATAAAGAGGAAGTGACAACCTTGAGTGCATTGTAGTGCACTACTTTTGAGTTTGGATAAGCTGAAGAAGTATCGACTGCCTATGATGACTTTACTACTTGCTTCTCCAGAGTCAGGCGCATTGATAATAGTTATTCAATTGTCGATTCATCGAACTGGAAGTCATACTGCTTTTTGACCAATTAAGGATCTTGTAAGCCATGCAAAACAAAAAGTGCTTCGATAATTATTGCAAGGCAAGATAGTACTGATATTCTAGTCGTCCTCTTGAACCTCGCAGATGATCTCATCTTTTTTGAGTATAGTTTTTCACATCTACTATTTCTAGAGCTTTATCGTTAAGGTTGTTGCTTGAACTACTTGAATACATCGAAGATTCCCTGCGGCTAGGTAACAATATTTGCTTCCCAATAACAGAGAGACTGGGTACTTCTTTTGTGGCCTGGACCAAGGCTGTGTTTTTAATGTCCTTTGACTCTTTGGTATCCTTGAACTTGGAAACAGCAAAGGTTCGTTTTTTTTACTGCAGTAATTTTTATCTTCTCCTATTCTAGCTCTGCCCTCGTTCTTTGGCTTTGCAGTCTTCTTAAGCCCTTCGTCTGTTGTCTTTTTCTTCGTCTGCACGAGTTTTGGTTTTGTCGTTTTACTAAATTATTGTTCGCCATTATAACCACATTTTACTGACGTGCATGGTAGACAATTGAGAATGTCATAATGCTTTGTTTATTTTCAGTGTGCTAAGACGTGCAATCTTGATTCCCTTTTTTTGTTATCTAACTCTATATTGAGCTGCCTCTAAAAAGTGGTAAGAACCACCTTTAACCAATCATGATGCATTCTTTACCCAAATCGTACTTCGGAAAGATCACGAATGTCCAGACCAAGAGATCCTTCTTTATATAGTTTTCCGCAGATTTCATCCATTCCCCCTAAGTCCTTCACACCACAAGCATTCAAACTGCATTCACAGTAAGCGGTGAATTTCAATGCAATTTTCAAGAGCTACCCTCCATCGTCATTCCTTAAAGATGCGACAAGGGTGGTGTCGGCTGACTACCAGCACAACTGTCAGACACTAAACTGCTTAAAGTTTCCAGTTAAACACAAAATTAAGCATTAAGCAACGCCTTTGTCTGTCCCCGTTATACAAAAGCCTAGGCAGATAGATAGACAGATACTTGGGTATGTATAGCATGCGCCCATGATGTATCTCTATTCAGGACTGTTGCATGGGCTGTCTTCTCTGAATCTTCTCCTCGGGCTGACTTAAAACAACGAAAAAAAAAATAGAAATCTTCTCCTAACACATTTTAGCAATAAAACACACCCTCACTGGGGAGCTGTGGGTTCCACTTTATCCACTCCACCTCATAATCACAACCAACAGAAGGGTTCAAATTGTGCTACTCAACCGATAGTATTGTTGGATCCTTGCATTCATCCTGTGTGTCGGAAAAATCGATTTCCCTTCCATATGGCAGCCTTGCTCTGTTCGTTGTCGCCTTTTTTAGGGTTTTTTTTTCGTCTCTCCATCTTCAGTCTTTTCTTTTCAAATGCATGACTCATGTAACAGGTGGACGGCAAAAAAACAGTCTCAAAAGTACATCTTTTGTGGACAGATTGTTTTTGTTTTTGTATTTTTGAATTTACATTTTGCCTCATGCTGAGCTTGTTGTGCCATTAATCTAAGTATGGTGCTGCGAAGATTCAAAGTCCTAAATAGAGCGTTAAGGAAGCACTTATTCTTGAATACTAATCACGTACGATATCGACAACAACTGCGAACGGTACGAAAGGGGGTCAGGTTAGCCCCATTGTTGTGATTTTCATTTTTAATAAATTAATAATCGAACTCGCACAGCACAGTTTACAGCTTCCCAAAAATGGGTGCCTTCGGCATTCCTTTCATAGATTGACGTACTTAGTTGGGCGCACTAATTCGATAATCATCTACAATTGATCGGGTGCTCACGGTACGTGACTTATGGAATCGGTCCGCATAGTTGGCAGGCAGCTCGTTTAGTTTTGTAATTTTACATAACTTCCAATGATTGGAATGTGGTGCGCACAGCGGCGGTGCAAATGCAGCGTTGCTACGAGTTGGAAAATCGTGTCAATAAACTTTGGATTTCGAGTCCAAAGATAAGTGCTTAGAAAATGGTGTGTCTGATGGCTTCGTTTGGGTACGCGAGGCGGTTTTCCCAATTCGTATTGCGTACTTAAGTCAAAGTTGTCTGTCGCTTCCGATGTTGGCTTTCACTTATTTTTTTTTCCAGCCCTCCAAACAAAAAACCAGAAATATAGTCAATTTGATTTGTAAGTGCTCAAGTGTTCTTCTATCTATTCTCACGGGGATACTGACGTCCAGTCTAGTGATTTCGAGAATGAGAAAACCGTTACACACCTCTTCTGTGAATGGCTGATCGTAGCAATATCAAGTTACAGAAACCTTGGTTCCCCCATTTTTCATAGTAATTCAAAAAGCCCTTATGTCAACCACAGATACCTAACATTGCCTACTCCCAAACCAAAACGCTTTAAGGTTCAATTGACCTAAGGTCTTTACATCTTTTTAAAAGACGCAATGGTTGAAGAAACCTTCTGTAAATAATCCTTGTTATTCTATGCTTATTAACTGTAATCTTCTCGTCCTTCGATCATCCTAATAATAATAGAAAAATAATAATGTAATAATATATTAAACAAAATTAATAATAAAAATAATAATAATAATAATAATAATAATAATAATAATAAAAATAATAATAATAATAATAATAATAATAATAATAATAATAATAATAATAATAATAATAATAATAATAATAATAATAATAATAATAATAATAATAATAATAATAATAATAATAATAATAATAATAATAATAATAATAATAACAATAACAATAACAATAACAATAATAATAATAATAATAATAATAATAATAATAATAATAATAATAATAATAATAATAATAATAATAATAATAATAATAATAATAATAATAATAATAATAATAATAATAATAATAATAATAATAATAATAATAATAATAATAATAATAATAATAATAATAATAATAATAATAATAATAATAATAATAATAATAATAATAATAATAATAATAATAATAATAATAATAATAATAATAATAATAATAATAATAATAATAATAATAATAATAATAATAATAATAATAATAATAATAATAATAATAATAATAATAATAATAATAATAATAATAATAATAATAATAATAATAATAATAATAATAATAATAATAATAATAATAATAATAATAATAATAATAATAATAATAATAATAATAATATTAATAATAACCATAATAATAATAATAATAATAATAATAATAATAATAATAATAATAATAATAATAATAATAATAACCATAATAATAATAATCATAATAATAATAATAATAATAATAATAACCATAATAATAATAATCATAATAATAAAAATAATAATAATAATAATAATAATAATAATAATAATCATAATAATAATAATAATAATAATTATAATAATAATAATAATAATAATAATAATAATAATAATAATAATAATAATAATAATAATAATAATAATAATAATAAAAATAATAATAATAATAAAAATAATAATTATTATTATTATTGAAGAATAATGGAAGTTTGGTTTGTAAACTTTTCCAAGAAGATATTAGAATTTCATATTTTTTTTTAGCATGGCAACGTTAACGTACTAAACATATGTCATTTTCTATAGAGCTGCCTTGAGAAACTCACGAGTCTTTTAAAAAATATCTTTAATTCGACATACCGAATTTTAATTTTAATTTCTTCAATTCTTACTGAATCCTGAACAAATGAACTTTTAACTTCAATTTTAGGCTCATGAACTGTGGATTCTCGCATCGCAGTCCATTCTATTATAAGCTATCGCATGAAATTTAATTAATATGAAAAATGCGCAAGTGTGTCAAGTGGGTAGTAAAAACGCATTTGAAATAAATGAGTTCAACGAGGCACACACAAAATTTATAAACTTAATAAAAACCGCTTGGAAATTTCCATTCGTTATCCTCAGAACAACTTTTGTTTGTCCTTAATGGCTCGTTGCCAAAATAAAGGATTTCGAAATGCCAATGCAGCCGTGGTGGGGTGGTGCGTACGATGGAAATAATAATCGTTTGGTTAGAAGAAGCAACTGAGCGAGGACTGTGATGAACCGAAGCTGATGCAGAAATGCGGCAGATGGATTTGATTTGAATGTCTTGAAAGACATTAAACTGTTTCCTCGTTCCTCTGCTGGTTTTGCTATTTTTTCCTGAGGCCTTAGAAGGAGGAGGCTAAGTTTATTCCTCAAAGTATCGTGACAAAAAAATCAGAAGGGAGCTGAGCTAGCTGAGTGACATTTTTCTACAACGCAAATTGTGACAAAAAGCTGCTACAAGAACTTTGAGCCTCTTCTACCATCCCAAGACTCCTTTTCAAATGACACAAAGGTTATAAGCTGATCCATTCAGCTTCCAAATTGTGCTGTGTTTTCATCTTTACTTGAGCGCGTTGAATATTCTATGGCACAGAGCCATTTTCGTACCCTTGCAATTGCAAATGTTTTCACAGAGCTTGAAATTCACAGTATTTTCCTTGCTTTGGAGAGATGTTCTTCCTCACTGGCGAAACCTTCTATCTGTGGTACGATCTTTCCTAGTAGATGATAAAAAACATTTGCCCTTCGACACATTTAAGCCCACGTGTCGAGGGTCATGCAAACGTTGATAAATCGTCGGCTTATGATATGAACTTAAAAAACCAAAACTATCCAAAACTATCGGCAGTATTTATTTTTAAGAAAAGGACACTAATTTCAGACACTTGAAAGAAAGTGGACACTTTGAAGTTTACTCTTACTGAACTAAATTAATGCTGGCGTACATCAAGGCTTCGTCTTGTCACCGATTCATTCTCATAAACGATCGCTTGTCAGGTTCATTTAATCCGATCCTTTCCTTCGGATGTTAATTGGAATTTAATACATCCAATCACAATACTGTCTACAAAAAATTTCAGTAATATTAGAGTCTCCATTCACAGAATATGTGTCATTAACGAACCTCAGTTGGAATATCCGTTTGACGTTAAGGCAACCTTTATACCCTGCAAAAATCGTCACACATTCTGATCATTCTGTGATACAAATAGGAGCTTACGCGAATGACGTGGTCATACTCGGTAGCAGAAAATATCCTTCTAGTATCAACAGATTTACAAAAGAAGCGTCAAAAGAGCTCAACTTCTGGGCAGCAAAAAGTGACCAGAAAATTAGACAGCTTCAACATGCGCCATGCTGTGTATCGTCTCAACCGACTTAGGAGCTGTCAAGATGAAGGGACGTCTGAGACCATGAGAAAAACCGTCTTTGTGAATGCCATAAATAAAGTTACGATACCATGGTACTATCATAAGTTTCATGTAAGGATCTCATGCATTTTATCAAGAGTAAAAAATGGTTACAATTTTTAACTGCCGGCAGGAAAACTGTACACTTTTTATACATTTTGCTTAAACGAGCCGTAGGATTAGGAAAAGGGTTGAAAGATTGTGAGTTGTTCCAAACTCAAATGTACTTTGAATCCAAATAGAATTATTTGCATTCTCTCAATTCGCAGTATTTTATTTCTTATTATTTTAAAATTACGCCAGCACCCCTTTGCCAGTGATATGCCCTCACAACAGAGCCAACGATATTATCTTCGCAGACCATACTTTTTCACCATTAATTTAATTTGATCCCAAAGGCAACCTGTGAGACTGGACCAGATTCGAAACAATATAAAAGATAAAAAATTACACTTTGGTTCGAACATGAGATCAATTGAAAGGCAGGCTCATCTCCTCAAACCCAATCTAAGCGTTCTACACATGGTTCAATGTGCATCGATGAAGCTTGTTAGAGATTAAAAGTATGAGGACTCACCTGACTCACATTATCATCGTTGAAATTTATACCTTTTCAAAAAAAAAAAAAATAACAAGTGGACCCAACAAACATTGTTGCCTTGCCTGCTATTTGCTGGTTTCGCAAACGTTTTTTCGATGCGCGATTTTATGATTAACTGATGGGCCATTTAACGATCCTTAAATTAACGTGAGTGGTTTATTATATTATACGCAAACATACCTATGAATTATTCTCATTAAGTCATTAGGTGTATAGGTCAATTGTTCATGGTAAAATAATGGTGACTGATTCAAAAACCATCCAAAGCCCAGCTCAAACGCACACATGAAATTACGTCGAAATAAGTTCAGCCGTTTTTGAGGAGTTCGGTTGCTAACACACGTACAGAAGAATTACAATTTGGTTCTTAAAATCAAGGTACACCTTTCCTACATATTCAACAAACTTTGCCCCTCAATTTCTTCCATGATCCTTTCCGCTCACATTGTTTTTGCAGTATAAGGGTATCGAAAACCCCTCGAACGTAACAACATTATAAATTTAACGTTAATGTTCGTCTTAGGGGTAACGAAACATATCAGCATTTTCGACAGCGGCAACTCTAATTCAGTTTTAGACCTTCCGCAGAATTTCTTCAACTCCACCACAAGACATCAACAAAAACTCCATTTGGAGTTTACAGCAATTCCACTCAATCCTCAACTCACCTCGTTGCAACTTTCCCCTCAACATTCACTCAAATTGCCCGGCAGACACAACAGCAGAGAAAAAAAAACTCCCCCTTTTCCGGACAGAGCCGAGTACCATTCCAGCAGGAGTGTGTGTGTCGAGTGGTGAACTCCATGTCCAGTGTACCTCTCACCTACACCAACCATTGCCTTGGCTTTCCTTCTTCCATGATTTACGATGCTTGTGTGTGTTCGTGTGTGGTGAAATCGTGAATCGAAGAAAAATCAAAAGCGATTGTACGTTACGGTTTTCCAGCAGCGCTACATTTTGTTCAGTTTAGTGTGAGCATTCCTAGCTGTCAGTTCAGTTGTCAGTTGTTCGATCATAACTGTTTTCTTGTAGTGCAAGTGCAAGTCTGCTGTGTTCTCTGTGTGTTCTTTCTGTTATACAGATCTACACTCTACACATTTACATCCTCTGCATATACATACGGATTTTTTTAAAACATATACACACATATATATATATCCATACACATTTTTTTTAAAAATTGTTGTATATGCAATCGGTCCTATTTTCAAGTGTCCCTGTGTCGCGACTTATTTCGAAAAATATTTTTTCATAAATCAAATCCAAACAAAAAAAAAGAAAAAAATTAAATTATATACATATACGTATAACGGAAAGTGTGAAACAAAGAAAAAAAAGAAAACCGTTAAATTTTGTGCAATCTGTTTTTTTTTGTGTGAGAAATTAAAACCGACAGAAAAAAAAAATCCAAGTGTTTTCCTTTAGACTCAACAATCAATCAAACTTTGTAAAAATAATCAAAAAATAAAATTTTAAAAATGGCAGCTGAAGTAGCAACAAATCAACAGCAAAACATTGCGGCGGACGATAAAGCCGCTGCACCACCATCCGCCGCCGCTGAGAATAAGACAGAAGAAACGGTGGCAAATAATGCCGGCGATGCGGACGCTACCGCCTCGTCCGACAAAGCATCCAGCGGAGACGCCACAGCAAATGCTGGTGGCGGTGGAGCTGATGGCAAGAACGCTGCAGCGGGCGGCGATGCTGCTAGTGGAGACGCCACAGCTACAACCCCCGGAGCCGATGGCGATGCCACCAAGAAAGAGGGTGGCGGCGAGAATCACGAAAACGCCGCCAACAATACCAGCGTGACGAAAACCGAAGCACCGCCAAAGTACAACGTCCACAAGACCGACTTCGAAAAGGATGTCATCTATTTGTACCAGTTCTCGCGTACACCAATGCTGCCATCTTTGTCACCATATTGTCTCAAGGTGGAGACTTGGCTCCGTTTGGCCGGATTAAAATATGAGGTGAGCCCTTTTTTCAAAAAATTATAAAATATTTATTTATACTCTCCAATCGCCATGTTTGAATTTGAAAGAAAAAAAATTTTCTCGTAAAATAACCGACCACCACGAAAATCCTTTCTTTCCTCCTCACACACACACACAAGCACAGAGAAAACATTTTTGTTCCACGCAAATGAAGCGAAAAAAAAAAATGTTTTATATTTTCTTGAATGTATGTACATATATGCTGTAGGCGAGAGAGAGAATTTGTATTTGTGTACGGGATAACTGGTTTTTCCCGAACCATACACACACACACACATTCGCATTCGTGGCGTATCCTTAAACATGACTTCAGTTGTGCAGAGGGGAAGCTAAGCCAACACGCCGAAAAGAGACAGCAAATGGCGCAGAAGAACAAAACTGGGATTAAAAACATAGGAACACAAGGAGAGTCAGTAGGTAGAAGACGACTCGTTTTTGTGCCTGTTTTTCCATTCACAGGGTGATCAAGTTGAAAATTTTTGTTCAAAAATAATTTTCTTTATGCAAGGCTGCGAGGCAGAGTCGCAAGGTGGATTGTAAGACAGTCCTTAGTGAATGCGTTTTTATGCTTATGGAAGGTTAGTTAAGGCCTCATTTTAGTTGTTTTTTTTGAGGGCCAACTAATTCGCTACTTACTTTAAAGTTGTTAAAAATTCGTAGATGCTTTCTAGTGATTGCAAATCCACCTGTTCAATGCTAGAGAGTACTCCATTCGGATTTTTGACTCTAGGCGGCTTGCTGCTTCCTTAAGTTCTTGCTTTATTTACCTTGGGCGTTTCCAATCTGACGCCAGCTTAAATGAATTAAAATTTATAAAACCAGTCAAACTCTTTGTTTCTTTTGAATATAAATATGAAGAAATATAAAATAGGATTCAAAAAACTGAACTGAGCTCATTGAAAATTTATAAAATAGCCTAATTTTGACAACTCTATCTTTTCACGGAGGTCAATCAAAAAAGGTTTCGAAGCTAGAAATTCATTGTTCCTTTGGATCTTACATCAATTTTTTGTTGGTGCAAAAGAAAGAAGTTCGATCTACAGTCTACGGGCGACTGTAGAAGCTTTCTCATGCCTGTTATATTCCCGAAGGATAGTGGTAAGGTAATGAAAAATGTCCACTTAAGTAAAGCAAAAACACTCTTGGTTCGTTCGAACAATTTTGCTCTAAAGTAGACTTGATAAAAATTACCAACTTTCCTATAAAGAATTCAAATCCTTCCACCTGTTCTTGATGAGAAAGCTACAAGTATTTGGAATATGGTAGCCTATTGATTGCAATGCGCGAAGAGTCTATTTTGTTTTGAAGGGGCGCCAGACTCGCTTGTCTTCTTATTGTCTCGTTGCAGTGGATAACTCCGCTGACTCCTTTAGCCAAAGTTGACTTGGTTCAAATTTTTCGGTGATTCCATAATTTTTCAAGGCTGTAAATCAATCAATATCAACGCGTTTATCCGGAAGACAAGAGCGCATTAGCTGAATGCGGTTTAGGAACCATCAGTATAGAAAGCTTTCTTAAATTTGAAGCAGACTTAAATATTATTATTTCTTGATAAATCTATCATCATCCTACGTAGTCCACTGACTTTCTCTTTTGAGCCTTTTCTGTGCAGCACATTACCCTATGCGGCTTAGTTAAAATAACAAGTATGCTATACAACAGAAGTGAGCCGAGAGATTCTAAGCTAACGTAAGATGCAGTTTTCCACCGTTGAATTGTAGGTACATATGTTTGAGAATGTAAAATGCTTGTCGTAGTCCTCGATATTGTAGTTGCTTCATCTGAAGGAAGAATTTTTTGAAATTATGTCGTATTTTTCGAAGCCTGTAAATCATTCTGAAGTTCCGGTACCACTGTCATAATGCAATCCCTGTCTACACAATCAGGCTCCAAATCTTACTTGTTTCTTATTTAAATATATTTTTTTAAATAAAATTTTTAAGCCACAAATGTAAGTGGAAACACCCTGTTGAAGATGTGTGGGAAGAAAATCCTTTTCTTGTCTTTTTCTCCTCGGTTTGTGGTTCTTGATTTCTTTCTTTTTTTTATTTTTATTATTATTATTTATTTGATTTTAGTTTTCAGTATCTACTCAGGGATATATTTCTCGGCATGTGTGCGTGTGTGTGTGTGTATGCAAAGTAGGCATGGCGCAAGGGAATCGTAAAACTTTTTCTGTTTTCTCCCGACACATGGGCCCAATATGTTTCAATTTCAATGAATTCCCTTTTCTTCCAACAACAAAATAAAAAAAAAGGAATAAAAACGAATAAAATGAAAATGGAGCTCCTTTTTTTTGTGTGTGGGAAAAGAGGAACGTTTGGAGAATAGTCTTTGGCACAAAATGGAGTTGTACCTGATGTACTTTCATTTCAAGTAATTCGTTCCATATGGATGCAAGATGTTACCGAAACTGACACATTGTTGCCAACTTTCTGAAAGAATAAAAATAGGCAGAAGGGAGATTCTAAAAAGTTGACATTTATTTTTGCAATCAAAGTTTTACTGTGCGACAATATTTTATCTGTTTTAAAATACCTTATCGAGTTTTTCAAATTTTGTACCCGCTTTCTGTGAGATCTAAAAAAGTTTGGGTAAAGTTCTAACTTCTTATTTTCTTATCAAGTTTTAAAGGCCTTTTTCACAACTCGAAGAGCCATTTTTTTCTTCAGCCTGTCTGCCCAAGAGGTCCTTCATTTTTAAATCAAATTGATAACCATACATGCAAAGCATACAGCATCGCTCTACTTTGTTTTGTGTTGTAAAATGAGTCCTGTCTGCGTGTGTTCTGCGCCATAGGGACAGTTCAATAGAACTGCCCTTCACCTGGGTAAAGGCTTTTGATAAATCTTTCGACTTTTCGGGCTTCTATGTTCCATTAGTCCTGCGGTTTTAATGATCTTCTCCTTTCACCGATAGTGCTTATATTTTTATGTGGCACTAGCTAGCTTTGGTCAATCAGCTTGCCTTGAAATGCCTGTAGTCCTGACACCAGTTCTTTCTGGCGTAAAAAAAGTAAGAATGGGCTTCTATTTCGAACATCTTGTTAAGTATTAAAAATGCAAAGAAACGATTCCGTATTTCGCAACGATTCTTGCTTCATCAAAAAACTTAAAAATGACAACATCGGATGGCTTCCAGTTGGCCATCCTGTCAATCCATTTTCTGTGGTTTTCGGTTATTTTTTTTTTAAAGCTTGCGTCTGAGTCGTCTCTGAATCAGAACCAGCAACGACGCATCAAAAGACAGACTTGTGAGGGCTAAAAACAACATTGTTTGACGAGGGAGCCCCATCTGGCGGGAACCGCAAATCGCACAAGCTCAAACCCTTCATTTGTGACCATGAAAAATGCAGATAGAAATGCGTCTCTTTTGGTAAATTTCGAGGAGCTCTTAAGTCAAGTTTTAAATGAATTTTGAATACGAATCGTTGCCATCGCATGAAAAAAGCCGTCTAACTTTTCTCCAAATATGGAGTGCCTAGAAGAACCACAATCAATGTCGATTCAATGAAACAACCCTTAAACAGCTTCTTGTGCTGAGTAAAGGCAATCTTCCAACATCACGAGACCGAACTTTGAGGACAGACATTTAAGAAACCGATCCCAATTAGCGTTGTTCCAACAAAATGAACAGTCATGCAAATTAATTCGATGTTTAGAGCAATCTGTGGAATTTGAGACTCTACGTCTAACCTTCAAAACTTCTATAAACAAATTGAAAAATGTTCTGTTTGGTGAGAAAACGGTCATGTTATTCCTCCAACTAAGAGGAGTCCTTGGAAATTTCTCAATTACCCTCTTCCAGAAATCTGTGTATAAATAAATTTTCTTGGAACTCCTGCGAGTCTTTTTACCCAAGGGTACACAAACAGCTCTCCAACACCTCAGGCGACCCCAAAGTCTACCCCCACATTCATGTTTATTTGTTCTCATATAATCGCATTTTTTCTTCAAACAGAATCCAAGTCCCTAATTGGCTCCGGTCTGAAAATACTTTTCCATGGAATGGGTCACCAAATACAAATTAATTTTCTATTTCTTGAAAGTGCGGAGGCTTTGTTTCATAAACATTGATAGGCTTCCAGAACTGCCAAGTTTCCATGGCGTTGTTGTTCCAGTGGGTGTGAGAGTATCCAGGAAAATTTCTGAGGCTTAAAAATACCTCGCCCGGGCTGCATTATGTCTTCTTTTTTTTTTAAACTTTTGAAAACATTTTTAAGTCTAATGATTGATGGTGTCCAAGTTTTTTGGAATTTGTTATCGTTGCGCGAAGATAACGAATTCAGTTTACTTTCCAAAGAAATCAGTCTGGACAAAGTTTAAATAAAAAGGTGACTCGTTGAATCAGTCATACTTGACGACATACGGAGTATACGGAACTGAAATAAAAGCAAAAAAACTCATGTAAAACAAGGCTTAGTAGAGACGCGCTTAAAGACAGTCATCATTCTTAGCGCATTTCATCTTTAACCGGTGCCGATGAGGATTTTGTTTTTGTTCAGAAACTTAAGGCTTAAATGTATAGAAGGTGCTGTTTTCTCAGCAGAACCGCGTGCTCCTCTACGAACATTTGGCAAAGCAAGTAGACTTATAATCAGCAGTTGGTGGGAAAGTCTTATAATATTTTGAATTCATCTAAATCCGGACGGTTTCCCGCTATCAATTCTTGGAAGTAAATTGTTCTCAAGCGTGCCGGCCGCAAAGGCGATGCAACTCCTTGACGCTGACAGTTCCTAGACAAACAGGCATTGAAAGAGACGTCTCTCTTCCTCCAAAAGTTTCAGCAGTCGTCTTTAATCGGGATGGCGGAGACACTGTATCGGCAGCAACTTGAAGATTGACGTGTGCTTGTTATGTACATAGACTCTTGAAAAGCTCTTTGACGGATCCCAAACTTGGCAGAACTTTGTATCTGCTTTTGCTGGCAAGACGAACATGACTTGAAAATCATAGAAGATCTTATTCCAGACTTTTGTCTCCTTAGAGGGCTTCTAAAAACCATCGGCATTATGAATGCTCTGCCAATGAAGATGGACTTCCAGCTGATCCGAACTATTCAGACATTTTATTTTCGCGGGGAATTTCGACATATTTACAGATCTGTCTGCGATAACTCCACATTTTTTGTGGTGAAGAGCTGATTTATCTGGGTTCAGTCTTCTTCTGACCCACATGGACTACAATGGGCAGCCAGTTCGTCCTTGACCAGCGCTTCTTAAGCGAAGACCTGCATAAACAATACGATTTTCTTTAACAATCGACTTTAAACTGAATAAGCGAGTACACTGCTTACAAAGTAGAAAAATACCATTACCTACTTAAGGTGCATTACAAAATCGGAAAATGAGGTTTTTTGATAAACCTGCTCGAGAGCCTTTTTCACGTTTTTTGAAATAAAGAATAAAAACTTAGCAATCTTTAAAATAATTCGAGTTGATGTCTGTCATTACCTGAGTAGTGCCTTAGCCGGTCCATTACTACGAACGCATTACCTAGCGGTTTGGTTGGTTTCTGAAAGTCATACATTCGAGTCTTCTTCGTGCTTATGGATATGAAGAAAGCAGCAATTGATGGTCACCAGTATTCGAGGAATCAATTCCCAGACTTTCATTACTTGTAATGCATTACAAAATGAGGATAGCTAAGGAATGCTTTTTCTAAAGCTTTCTCTGCGTTTCTTGAAAGAAAGAATTCTCTATAAATACTTGACAATAAATTTCAAAATCAGTAGTCAAAAATTATCAACTGACGTGAACGATTACCCGAGTAATAAATGCCAAAGCAAAATGTATCATTACTTGTAATGCATTACTTAAGCGGTTGGCGAGGTGTTCTGTAAAGCAAACTCCAGAAAGCAGCAGTATTCGAGTAATCAATTTCAAGACTTTCATTACTTGTAATGCATTACCAAATGATTTGTTGAGTTAAGGAATGCTTTTTCTTAAGCTTTCTCTGCGGTTCTTGAAAGAAAAAATTCGTTATAAAACTTGGCATTAATTTCCCAAATCGCGTTTATCCGAGTAAACAGTGCCAATATATCATTACTTGGAATGCACTTGTTTCTGATACTCATACTAAAGTCTTCTTCGCATCCAAAAATAAGAAGTAAAAAAATCTACTGTGTACTTTTGGTCCTGAGAAGCTGCTTTCCTTGTTGCTCCCACTGGCAAAACAATCCGCAATTTCCACATGTCTTTCACGAAAACTTTGCAATGACTGCTAAAAAACAAAAATAAATAAATTAAAAATAAAAAAAAAAACAAACAAATCCTTGCATCCATGAATTCCTCACCAGAATGCACTCGAATGAATCAGAATCGTTCACCCTTTATTTTTTTTTCCAAAACAGTGTTCTTCTGCCAACAGGGGGAAACCTCTTCCCCATTGTTGCATAAATTAATAAGAAGAAAAAAAATCAGTTACGAAACACATTGACATTCCCATGGCATGCGGACACATAACCTCCACAAAAGATTCCAAACAACAAAGCTTTGCAAGTCTCATGAAACGCTATTCTCCCCCATTGTTGTATTCGCCCTACTCCTCCTCGCGCTCATTGTATCTGTTTTAATTGTGACACTGCCATAAAAGGGATGCTTTTTGTGTTATGGACAAAAAATTTGGCAACCATGCGCCAGGAAGTTTTTAACTTTGGAAACGACGATGCACGCAAAACAGAATTCCCCTTCCATATTCGTTGTAGTACAAGCCGGCCATCCGTCCACTGGGACAGATCTTACCTGAAGCGCTCCTGAGATTTCGTCACAGTTGGAGATTCAGAGCCAGCCAAACAGCAGAGGGATATTTTTAGCACCGATATTACCTTGGGATATAAACGAAAGCAGTGGTGGTGGTGGTGCGCCTCTGTTGTATCGCCTTAATTTTTCGGACCCTTCTCGCCTTTATCTTTTTACAAATTTATTGCTCACTGTTGTGTTTCTCTGGGGTTACCTGCCTCGACTTTTGTTGGACTTTGTTTTTGCACTCACACAGCAGAGCCTTTGAAGGCCTCAAACTGGTTTGCCATCGTTGATTCCTTTCGTATCTCGATCGTATCTCGGACACAAGATCTACGCCGAGATGCAGATGGATGGCTACCTAATTCTTGTTTTGGTCTTTCTTTAGTGTGTGCGCTTTCTTCACAGTCGGTCAGTAAACTTTGCCTTTGTTTGGTATTAGAGTCTTGCTCGTAAATTGAATGCATTTTTGTGTACACCAACTATCTGGAGATACATCAAAACTTAGGTAGACGACACACAAAATCCTATTCAGGTAGTTCAGGTAGAGTCTTTCTAAGCTGACCGCACTCATTTATCAGGCGGCGAGCAGGGATTAGAGGCTTGTCTGGGAATTTGTGAAATTCCTTTAGCCATCAATGTCCTCAATGTCACATGAGGTGATGAATCGAAGGAGGGACGACGATACATTTTGGCGTGTCCATAAGCCACTCCCGAAGTGACCATTCCAAGGGGGTATTTTGTAGAATGCCACAAGCGTTGTCAATTTGATATCGTCGTGTTTTGTGTACAATTTTGACAAACAAGGGCGGGGTTTGCTTGTTCATTTTATTGATTGTACTTGGGTTTGCTGCAGTTTTACCCAACATCAGATAACGAATAATTTACACCGGAGGCATAAGTCATTGTATTTATTTTAAAGGTGTTTCAGACGTATGTCCCCGTTCCAAGTTGCACGTACTTCTCTTACTTAAATGGAATGAATAATCTCTTAAGTGCACTGATCTATGGGTTAGGTTAAAGTGAATGTTGCAGTTTATTTGTGAGTTGTGCTCTTTTTTAAAACCAATCAGATGCCACTTTACCCGGACTAAGATTGCTGCATACTCATCCATAAATCTGTGGGTCCATGAATGGGAAGCAGTCAATCAAAATCTAGCTTCAACATTTGCATATGCTCGGGTTTTTGATCTTTTATCCATTGTGGAATCCCAATTTAACTGTAAATCGGCGGAAGGCTTAGAACACGTTCTCGGGTTCAATTCCGGTGAGAAAACGTTGGTTCAATTTTTTACTATCCAACACTGATGAAGGCGTCGGACTTGTCGCGTAGCTTACCATACTGAACCATGGTTGGATGAGGGTATAAGCACCCCTTAAATGATTGTCCACGATCAAACTGTCATTCTTAAAGAACACAGGCGCAACTGACGCAACAGAGTCACCAAAAAACTTCGGAAGAAAAAGTGTGCGTACGATTTTGCGAAGGAACAAGTTCAACGTATATAAATAGTCCCATTTGAGCGGATGAACATAGTTTTCGAAGGCTTATAGGGTTTTGGGATTATCCCACAAGGATTAGCTTGCTGGAGAAAGACCACACGTTTGATGGTGCAATAATTCCTTTTTTCTCCAAAGCCTAATCGCGAAAAAATAAAATACAAAAAAAAAAAAACGAGTGGGTTGGACTTACAGTTTATTGTCGACTGACGGTCATGTCAGTCTTTCCCAGATGTGTGCGAGGTACCTCATGCTAAGCAGTCAAGCTGCAAGTCGGAATCAATGCAAATTACACCAATTAATATAAAAAGAAGAATGCCCACGATGGATCCCTCTGGCACTGCACACGTGTTGCTATCTGGCAACCTGCCTTTAGCCCACTAAGATTGTAGAACATATGTAAGACCAAAATGGAGATTATGAAACGCCTTATTTCGAGTAGATTTTATCTCAAAGAAATTTCAAATGTCCGTGTTCCATCTTCTGTTTCGCATGAAAGCCAGCAGGGAAACATTATGATTAGTCTCTGGTAGACCCTAGAGAGAAGAGTAAGATTTGTCCAATCTAGTTTGATAATGAACCTAATAACAATTTCTGTATCTTCTAGAAACGTGTCCTCGGAAAGATAATGCTGACCGGGTTTATGAAATGTCCACCAAAAAGCATTCAATGAAATTAGGATTGCAATCGTGGTTGCGACATTTTAAGACTTCAAAATCATTTACTAGCTTAGAAAGGATTGCATTAATTTTTTCATGAATTCTTAAATGATTGAATTCAATTGAATGGTGGGAAAATAAAACCAAGCTAAATGAATGGTGACTCAGTTTTTCGCAGTCTCAAATCGCAATCAATGAATTCATTTATAAAACTGAATGATTGCATTCTTTTATCACTCTTATAACCAGTTCATCATTTCTTTTCGTATAAATTTGATTTCTTCTCCAATCTTAGAGGAACACATCAGTCATCTGTCTAAATGAGTGATTTATTGCCCTGAAAAACATTTTGCCCTGGACATATTCTTCAAGGGCCAATTAAACTCCTTCCAACATCTTTGTATGGTTGAGTTTGGGAGTCACAACATGAAGGTCTGTTATCAATCCAAACAGAATCCCCTCGTGCCTTTCAGTTGTTGTAGACTTTGTCAACAAGCCAAACAATTTCGCAACAAACAACACTTAAAAAGTTTATTTATCAAAACTTGTGTGTGTGTTGTTGTCCCCCCTAAGGGTTGATACAAACAAAGAGTCAGGTTCATTATGTTTGGAAATCTCAAAGGCAACTTCGGAAAAAAAAGTTTGCAGAAGGAAAGGCCCGCTCGCCGGTCACAACACTAAACAGGAAGTTTTAATTTTCCGTTTAAATCGAAATTCTAAAGAACCCCCCGATACAGTGGATTTTTGTATCAATAAAACTGCGTCATCGTCACCGACACCGACCGACCGACAATGACGCTTGCGCTGACAATGACTTTTGTTGTGTGCGCCGGCGAGTCAGCTCTGTCCATGGCCCTGACACTGGCAGCGCTCATTTCCAAACTGACTCACGCGCAAATGAAACAAAAAAAAAAACAACAAAAATATTATTCATCTTGTGTGGCTATCTCGAGCACAGTAAAACCAAAACAAAGAAGCCGGCAATCTATCTGAAGACTAAAAATAAACCTTCAATTTCAGAAGCGCAAATATGAATAATGACACCGGGCTTATCACTTGTGTGCAGTTCAATCCGAGGGCGACATGTCCGGAATTCGTAATTCTCTTGATTGAAAGTCGTAAAGTCGTGCCTGCACAGATAGATACCCGAAACATACCCTGAGCCGCCTCAAGGACGAAAAAAACAAAAACGTTTATTATACTTTGACGATGAGTTTTGTTAATTAAGGCAAAACGAGAGAGTCTCGAAAACAAAGTCCATTCGAAAACTGTTTAATGACCCTAAATGTGCACTTAATGATGGGTTTTCTAAGGAATTCCGATGTGAATCTTAAAGGTTCTTAAAAATGTTTACTATCGGGCTTGTGTCTAAAATTGTTATGTCTTTTTTTTTTGGTTTATATGAGCCTTATCCATGGCAGTGATCTAGTCTAAACGATGTGAGTTTTATGGAGGGAGTCAAGTCTCAGGAAATATTTTTTAAGTAATTGCTGTAGCGTTTTTAATGACAATTTGAGTACGATATGAGAACAGTAAACAAATGAACTGCGACTTTTGAATAATGGATGGAAAAGGATTGAAGTCGGCATACTTTAAGGCATAACTTCCGCAGAACACTTGAGCATGTCGATTCTTTTTATTTTTATGGTCTTGCTTAGCAAATTTTTTTTATGCTCAACTTTATTGTTTTGTTTCTTTTAATGGCTTTATGGTGTCAATAGGTAACTGGGGTAATTTGGAAGCATGCGATAAAAAAAAACAAGTTTGCACAATACAGAGAAAGATTTGTACGTAAGGCTTTTTGATGGCTTGGTTAAATACGCAGGATATATTGATTTAGCCACGCCCTTGAGTTTTAAGAAATGTTTTTGGAAAAAACAAATGTAAGAATGTCAAGTCGGGGATTTTTGAGAAGGTCTTGAAGCTCCCCAATAGGATCTTGTTACAAGCTCTATCTTCTCCGGACTCTATCAGAGGTAAATTGATCAATTAAAGCTAAAGGAAACTGATCTTGTAAAAGAATATTGAAGAGTTCGCAAAACCAAGAGGAGGCTTGATATGCAGTTGGGCAAGACAACAACCTGAGGTCTGAAACAAGAGCAAACCGACTGGAAATTAGCACTTGACATGCTCACAAAGGGCATGTTTTGGAAGCACTCATATTCAATGCCAAATAAAGCCGATCACTTTAAGACCAGTGGTATTGGAAGAACATAAAAATCACGGACTTTACAGGCACATGACTTAAAACACTGGGCCTCTCCGACGATTGACATTGGGCATGACATGAGTTCACGACAGCAAAAAGGACCTTGAAATAAAAGAAAAACAATTTTCCAAACCATTTTGAAACAATTTCCTGTACAAGGAAATTTCTTGAACAAGGGGATTAATCATTCTATTAGAGAATCAGGAGGCTTGATGTTCTGCAAGTAAGCGAACAATCGAAGTCGGAGTCCACTTGGATCCTACGTCACCGAATCGCAGATAGAGAATAGAGAATTTCAATCCAAAATCCAAACCGAATTCTTTGCTCGGCGATTGGGGGAATCACAAAACCCAGATATCAGCATCCGTACGAATAAGCTACCTCCAAAGAAGTCAGTCCAACTTAGAATCCTGGTCGCGAAGGTGTAACATGCCATAAAGGCAACAGTCAACAGAGAGACATCAATAAGGGTATTTATGAATTACTGGGATAAGCTAACTAAATGCAGACATGCGGAATCCATAAATGACGAACTGAGTTGCGAACTTAAGAAACAAGTTCTAAGCTCTTAGATATTCTTCGCTATTTGCATGGCCACGAAAAATGTCTCAGTTACTTGAATCTCCATTTATTCAAAATCAGTGCAAGTGAAACTTTGATTTTTCATAGTTTTCGGGAAGAATAAAGATTGGGAAATAATAACTCCCTTATCTCTGCAGAAATCAGAGCACACCAGGCTCATTAGAAGCTCTGGTATCTCTAGAGGCACAAGTTGAGGCTCATTAAATGCAAAGTTATATGGGTAGACTGAGGATAAAAAAACCGTGCCTATGGTAGGAGTGCATGAGAATAAACACTCCGCTCTTCGCAACTGAAGTTATTCAACTCAATGCTGGATTTTAAGGAAAGTTTATTCTACTATTCCGGAGATTTAAAGATCAAACAATTTTTCGAATCTAGACAAAACTGTCGATTCATTCTTGTCTGACTGACTGAAGGACTGCGAAGTTCCGGAAGTATGCACATTAGACGCACTTCTACTGAACTTTGACAAGAGTAATCTGCTTAAACTGGTTTAGTCCACCGTCCAGTAGAACTATGCCAATTGATGATACCTTGAAAGAGATGGACGCGAATATTAAAGGATCGATGGAAAGAAAAATGCCCAATAATAAACAAATGTTAAAATTTACCGTCATAAAAGGATCGATTAACTTTTTCAGGGCTTGAACTCTTGTCAAAATATTGCAGTCTACAGTACAGGACACCACACAAACCTTAAAGAAACATGGACTCTTAAGATCAAGAAGGTCCAAAATAACATCATAACAGCAGGGCCAGACTACAAAATTTATAAGCAGCTTGAAGCTCCAGAATACTGCAGAGATCAGTTAAAAGGATAAAAAGGCTTTATGGGCCTTGACTGTGTGAAAACCTTTATTGCAACCTCAAAATAAAGTCCTAAAGAAAGATTGAGAAAAAGACTAAAAATATTGGACATCAACTGACTAGATGAGAGTCTTACTGACGAACAAGTCGAAATATGAAGATTTTAGACGAAAGAGGATGATTTGCTGAAAAAATGATGCTGCGTGGTCACAACAGTCAAACATGTCGAGGGGCTATGGATTCTTTTCTTCCACGGATGTTGGAGAAATAAGGAAACCTGTAGACATAAATAAGAACACATTTTACCATCAGGTCTTCGATAGGTAGTCATTGAACCGTTCAATCAATTGTCCTTTACCCAAAAGGCCTGCTTTGGAATGAACTTTTTGAAAAATAGTCGCAAAGTTTGAAAGACAAATTTTGGGATTGGAGATTTTCAAGTAATTCTCTTGTCTTTCTACAGTGTCGTGCAAGTTAATTGGTACAAACACATTTTTAAATGTAATTTTAAGAAGGAAAAAAGATTTGAAAGTTATTTTCGAAAATTTTGGAAAGTGCTTCTTAGATTCAAGTAAAACTTATATTTCTTTTGGTTGTTCTGAAGGAAAGTCGCATTTTTTGTAGATTTTTATAAGGCTTGGTGTTATTGAGGAAAACGTGTTATTTGACCATCATTGGAATCTGGACAGGGATATAGAGGGCAAAAATAATTGCTCTACACGAGCACACTGGGGGATTGCGGAGTTGGAAAATCAGGATTATTGCGCTGCACAAGTTAACAAATTTGATTGCAATGAGTTGTGAGGGCCATTGCGGCCGAAAAGGCCTAACCACGGCTCATGAAGACAGAGTTTTGATCCTAAATAGCATGATAAATCCTGGAAAGACAAGTGGCGATCTTCACATGACTTGGTTTCGGCTGGTTTCGTCTACTTTTCGACGGCGTCTTCTTGTAGTGGGTCGTAAGGCAAGAAAACCACTAATGAAGCAACTTCTGACTGGAAATATGAGGAAAACTAAGACTGTCATAAGCGAGGAAACAAATTTTTCTTTCAGTGTCGTGAAGAGAAAAACTCCGACCTGGTCGAATTGTCCAAGCCCTTGACCACACTCCCAAATTTATGTTTTGGTGTTTTTTTCACCTCTGAGTTTCCTGGATGTATGAAGCCGATGGAAGGCATGATAAGTAGCGCCAAATATGCAGACGTCTTGACCAAAATGCTCCTGTCTACCATTGGAAGAAGACTTCCTACAAGATCTTGCTCCATTCCACATGTCAAATAAAAAATTGAGCAGTTCTCGGGGAATCATATGTCCTAGTATGGTCTGGCAACTCTCCTCAATCCGGTAGAGAATCTGTGGGCCATTATTAAAGTCAGGCTTAGAAAAAAGCTGATTTCAGCAATAATTGAGGTATGGTTCCACGGAGAAAAAAAAAACGAAATATCTCTAAAAAAAAATCTGTAACTCTTGTTGACCTGTCCGGAATTTTCGTTTTATTAAAATGAGCGTCAATTTCCACTGGCAGTAGAAAATCTGTTCATACATTGAATTTGAAAAACAAAATACTTGTTCCTTACTATTCGAATGGACAAGATGTTCATTGCTTTAAAATTATGATGCAATTCGTCATTTGCTTCCAGAATGAGTTTCCACGAATATGCTTTGAAAAAATTAGATAGGTTTGGGGTTAAAAAACGACTTTCTCCGCCAAGTCAATTTTAAAATTCAAGCCTTAAATAACTGAATACAAATTGTGATCTCTCGTTTACGCCGCCCCTCAACACCTGAATGAGGACTGCAATGTGAATAACGAGCACACGGAACGTGATAACAACAAAGAACAAGCTGCCGGAGCAGCCCCACAACGAGTAACCCAAACGGATGTCCGAAACATCTTGCGCCAACAAAGGAGTACTCCTTGTTTTTTTTTTTTTTTCTGCACATGCATGCACGATGATGTATCCGTTAAGAGGCACTCCTTTTGTGTATCCTCCAACTATTGGCGATAGAGATTTTGTAGTGTCAACGCTTGAGGTTCAAATCGATTTTTAAATCAGAAACAATACACACAGTTCACTGAATGGAACGTTGAGTGTTGGAAAAAGGGAAAATAAGATTGCGCCCTCGTTTATCACTCCTGTTTATTTATATTCAAAAAAAAAGAAAAATTGATATAAAAAAAAAATTATCGAACACAAAAGAACAAGGAGTAGAAGACAATTCGCGCCTGATAAGACAGAGCAGAAAAAGGGTTCTCGGTGTCCTTGAACAGCGTTGTTAAGTGTACGTGATCTTGTTTGTCAGATAGATACAGCAGCAGTACTCTCGTTCCACCACTCATCAATTGTTTTGCTTTTTGTAGTTCTTTCCACTCAATAAAGCACGGATTTATCCTTTCTTTGTTTTTTTTTTTTTGGGTTCAATGGAACGAAGAGAGCAAGTAGTAGGCTATAAAGGCTTTTTCTCTGTGGCGCCACACCCCTTGAGTCTCTTTACTTGGTGTAGTCAAGTCCCATTGTGACGCCCTCGGGATAGGAAAAAAAAACACACATCCCATCAGGGCGTGGGTGTGAAATTAATATCTTGTACGCTGCTTACACACGTAATGGATTTAGCCTTAGGAAGCGTTCCATTTGTTCTCCCCCTCGTCTTCGATAGATGCAAAAAAAAAAATCTATCGAGCCGTCTAAAAATAAATATCGAAACTGCAATTAAGTGCGTTTAAATATTTGCGCGAACAAAGTGTGTGTGTGTGTGTCCAGCCTTAACCACTTTCACATCAAATGGTGTGTTTACATTCTCCGGTAGCCACAAAACCAATGACCACAAACCTAACAAGAGCCCATGTGTCAGGGGAAAACTACTCGTACCTTCGGAAAATGCGCATTCCATTTTTGCTTTGCTTTTTGTTCGGCTTAGAAAAAGATACAAATCGTTTTCATCTTGAATTCTTTTTTTATCCGCAATTGAAGCTTTAATTAATCTTTTATCATTTTTTTTCTCTCGTTTCAGGTATGTATTTGGATGTGTGTGTGCCTATCTGTGGTATGTTATCGAAATGTAATGCAAACAGATCGTTAAATTTCACTTAACCGTTAATTTTAATGATTGTCTTGTTTTCGACGATAAAAAAAAATAACACCAACTGAAAAAAAGACATAAATTTGAAGTTAAAGATTCGAAAATCCAAGTTAATTTCCGGCAGAATCAGGGTGTCTCCAGGGTACAAGCAGAATGAGCCATTAACTGAGATGTTATCGTTAGGAGAAGCCTTAAATGTTCAAATGAGGGAAGATCTTAACCGTTCCATGGTATCAGGTTTCTAAACGTTTTTCAGCATAAATAAAATGCGTGAAGAGGAGTGACTGTTAAAAAAAAATTCACACAGTTAATGAGAGCCGGCATATCTGAGAGTAACTTTGTTTTGTCGCCTTCCCCGCAGATGTGATATACTTGTGCTGGCGCTTGTTCAAATCATTGAAGCACTTCTTATATCTTCAAACCAGGTCTTTGTTTCCTGAATTGTGGCAAAACACTGTCTTTTCGGTTTTATGAAACGAAAAAATTCCGCAGAATATTGTTTTATGACACAAAAAAAAAAAAAAAAAAAACTAAGCTAATTCCACGGTTAATTTGGTCAAAACTTTACATTTTCGGGAGACACTTCGCTTCTACCGTAGCATGCCAAAAACATCTGCAAAAATGCATGGGATAAGCCAACCTATTGGGTTGGCAACTAAGTACTTGCGGCGTATTTCACTCATAGATGGCTTTAGTCGAATTTTAAGGTTTGCTGATACGTAATCGAAAAGTCTAACCCATTTTGTTATTTGATAGTTGGTACTTCAACTTTTAATCAGTAAAAAAATTTTTTTTGATCGGTTGTGTAGTTTTTTTTGGCGTCTGTTGAAAAATGGAAAATCAAAACGAACATTTACGTCATATTTTTTTTTACTCCCGGAAAGGAACAACGCATCGCAAGCTCACAAAAACTTATGTGCTGTTTATGGTGACGAAGCTTTAAAAAAACGGCAGTCCCAAAATTGGTGTGTCCTATTTCGTTCTGGTGATTTTTCACTCAAAGATGAAAAACGCTCTGGGCGTCCAGTTGAAGTTGATGAAGACCAAATCAAAGCAATTATCGATCCGGATCGTCACAGTACAACACGTGAGATTGCAGAGAAGCTTCATGTATCACATGCATGCATTGAAAATCGCTTAAAACTACTTTGCTATGTACGAAAACTCGAAATATGGCTTCCTCATGAACTGAAAGAAAATCTAACACAACTGGGATTTGTTAAAGAAACGTAATGAATATGATCCATTTTTAAAACGATTGATAACTGGTGATGAAAAATGGGTTGTTTAAAACAATGTCAATTGGAAAAGATCGTGGAGCAAGCCAGGTGAAACCAGCTCAAACAACATCAAAAGCTGATATTCATCAAAAGAAAGTTTGGTGGAATTACAAAGGAACTTTGAACTTTTACCACCCAACCGAACGATCAATTCAGATGTCTTCATTGAACAACTAAGAAAAGAAGAAAAGCGGCCCGAATTGACGAATCGAAAAGGTTTTGTACTCCATCATGACAATGCAAGGCCACACACATCTTTGGTCACTCGGCAAAAATTATTGGAGCTCCTTTTGGAATGTTTTGCCACATCCATCATATAGTTCTGACCCTAGCACCATCTGATTTCTTTTTATTTCGATCTTTGCAAAACTCCTTGAATGGTAAAAATTTCAATATAAATGATGATGTCAAATCGTACCTGGTTCAGTTTTTTGCTGATAAAAACAAGAAGTTTTATGAACGTGGAATTATGATGCTGCCTGAAAGATGGCAAAACGTCAGTACTCAAAATGGGCACTACGTTACAGAAAAGATATTTCGTTCCATGAAAAAATTGTATTTTATTTTCTAAAAAAAATCTCCGCAATTACTTAGTTGTCAACCTATAAGCCGATATCCTCAGCATGTTTCTAATGATGTTTCGACGATTTTTTATAACATTTTTCTTCACTGCTTCACGGTTTCATCGGAATTTAACGTGATAAGGTCGTTCATGGGCCAATTCACCTCATCCGTGAGCGTATAGCCGTAGAACGTTGTTCATACTTCGAAACTGGGATCACAGTATAAATTGTTCAAAGAAGAAATTGTACTAGATTTAATTTGAAAAACGTTATATTTTATGTCAATATGGTGGCAATAAAATTCGAAGAGGTGATCGAAAACGTTCTATTGTTCATTTGTTTGAAATAAATTAGCACGGAACTTTGATGAAAAATTAAACGTAGACGACTGAAGGAAAAATCCAACACTGTCACTGTCACAATACGCGTAAGAATTCGACAAACAAGCCCTTAAAATGCGATTAGCTGATTTTTTTGTTTGCAAATTCATAAAAAGATTTGGACTTAATAAGGACCCATGCAAACATATCTTGTGATTCGCTTACCGCTTATTCTTCTGGTAAGTGGGGGACTCCAACGATTATTATCTCTTCGGAATAGGTCCAAAGTCTGTTTCTAAAATAACAGCATTATGAGTAGATCATGCTAAGCGTACTAAAACAAAACTATTAAATAGTTAGAAAAGACTAGCTCTGTTTCAGTTGCCTTAAGGCCTGTCCATCGTCTCTACAGAAAGTATGGCTGTCTTCAGTGAAATTCTTGATGAAGATCCAAAATCTATCGATTTCACGATGAGCACAGCGTTTGAGCACGTCTTACGGCATGATGGAGCATTTGTCACTTCAATTTGGATTTTAACCCACATAATGTTTATCTCACTGGAGAATGAAATCCAGCTGAGCAAAAAATAAGTAGAACATAACCCGATTGGGTGATTGGACTTTAGCGTTTGAATTACCAACTTGCACACAGCATTTTCTACAACCATGAAGCTCATTTTTCACTCGGTAGGTAATTGCTGAAAGACCATTGTATTCACTGGTGGTCTCATTGGTTCACATTTGTTGGAAAATTAATTTGAAACCGTCTTTATCCAGGCAGCGCATCACTATAATATGGGTTAACCTAACTTTCTTCGCCTCAAATCAGAAAAATGCGCGTGAAAGACATGAGGTTCCAACAAGACGAAGCCCTAACGAGTTATTTGGTGATGTGGACTACATCTGGAATTTTACAAAAGGTCCCGTTTATGCACATTATCCACAAACTCTCAGAGCTTTGGATATTCGCCAAGTTATAGCCGAGCTATTGGCCGTTAAGTGTCAAAGCGTGACCGAAAATGATCTTGTCAAAATCGAGTCCTACAAGAACTCCCGCCGAGGACGTGATTGCAGTTTATTTCGACACGATCTGATCGACCACTCCACTTCCAAAGAAAACTATCTGACTCGCTTCTCAAAAAACTGTTGTCTTTACTATTTCTAACTCCTCAGTTCATTGTTATGACTGTTTCTTCGTCTCAGGAGTGAACCCATGGGCTCATGTTTTTGTCCCACTTTGAAAATCGAAGCACCCATCGTGGGCACAGCTTTTTAGTATCTAAATGGTTAGTCAATGTAGGATGCACACGATGTGGCTTAACACGTCTTCGTCACCCTTTCTTGCGTGTTTAGCTCATTTGATCGACCACTGTGATGTTCGTTTTGGCTCAGCTCTTTTATGCTGCCACCCAAGTCCCCCTGGTTGGACTGTGGCTGACTTTCAAATGAAAGTATTACGACGAGCATATTTTTTTCCAATAAAGTCACTCATATCCTTTTTAACTGGCAAAACTCTTTTAGGATTTTTTTTTTATTAAAGATTCGTTGCTTCGCAAGCCGTGCTTTCTATCGTAAAATCTGTAGCGTTTCCACACCAGTCAATAAAATTATCTATAGACTACAATCCAGTGTAGTAAAAGTACGCCCTGTAGCCTGTTTGTTGAACTCCATCGTGAGCTAGACACAACTGAAGCCCCAAGATAAATTTAAGTTTCTAAATTTTTACGATTCCAAATCAGCACAACCATATGAACAACCATTCTTATGGACTTCAATTTATAGTTGTTATATGTTATTGCTATTGCCGAGGTTGATCGCTTGTGACCGGACCTACTTACACTGCTGTCCATAAGTTTTCGGACAAAGATTTCTTTCACTTAAACGGAAAAAATGCATTAACTCTTTTATCTCTAAGCCATTAAAGCGTTTGAAGAAGAAAGTGCGGATCCAAGCATAAACCGAAGTGGAGTATCTTTTCGAATGACTGCAACACAGCTTGCGTCATCGATATTTGAATTGAGTGGGGGATAAAGCCTTAAATGGGAAGAAGTAAATAGTTACGGCAAAGTAACCTTTCAAAAAGTAGTGTATACAGATAAGCTTAAAACATTGAAGTCGAGAGCGCAGGGTACGATGCGTCCCTTTAAAAAAATCACAGTCTTCAGTCCCGAAGGACGTTCCCAAACTAAGATTAAAAAAGAAGGTCTAGACTTTTCAATTAATCGCGGGCTGTAAGGTCTGAAAATCTGTACAAAGTTCATCTCTAAAATGGCGTTTAGCCTCCGCAGGACCTCACGTTCGACTAGCATTATGAAAACATTTTTCACGATCTGAAAACAAAAAAAAACTGCAAGCTTGGATAAGAGCATAAGAATTGGATATCAAACAACTTGTCGAGTCTCATGAACAGACGGATCAAAATTTGTAGATTTTGGACAAAAAGAAGAGTTCGGGTAGTCCAACATCGACATACCAACCTTGAGAGATCCTTCAAGTAGCGTGGCGATCAATAACAGTGACAACAAGTCAAGAAGTTGACGGATTGACGGCCAAATTGTTCAAAAAGGACGAAAAAGAGGTCTAACTCTTTGTTTTAAATTTCTCATAGCCTATTACTTGGCGTTAAGAGAAGTTGTGGTTTTCAAAACACTTTTTTTGCATAGTGACCCCCTTTTCTTAAAACTTTATATTATTTGTAATTTTTGTTGTTCCTGCAGCCATCGTAGTGTATATTCTGTGAAAATTCCATGTGTCTACTAATAATAGTTCAGGAGATTTAGTTCTGTGACAGACGGACGAACGGACAACTAAGCCTTAGTAATAGTGTTTCGTTGACACCATTTGAGTACGGAACCCTCCAAAAAAAAAAAATTCAAACTGTCAGTGAACTTATGGACGACAGTGTTGATCTAGGTTAGCTCGTAGATTCCAGTTTTCAAATACTCGTAAAACAAAAGGAATTAAATGATTAACCTTTCCCTCGCAGCAGCATGGCTTGTTGTAGAATGGAGGCACATGTGCATGACACATGTTCCAACATTTCAACAGAAACAAAGACCGTCCTGCCCCCCCTGCCACTCGTCATTCCTCCAACGAACAAAACGAAACAACAATAATAACAAAAACAACCTGATTAAGCAACAATATATATATTTTAATGTTTTTTTGTTTTTTGCATGATTTATGTTTTATGTCATATAATCCGACAGAAAGACAAGAGGCAAACAACACTTTTTACATGTTAGATGAGAGTACGAGTATCTCGCACGAGTGTGTTGCACATTGCGGCTTGCGAAGTCGGCTTCAGTGGAAAAGATACGACAGCGTAGAGGTCAATATACTCTGGGTCGCTGGTTATAATATTCCCTGCCACTTGGTGCTGATGCACCAGGCACAGAACTTTCGAATAGATTGGGAACAATTGAGTGTACTCTCCTCTCGTGTATGTGCAGAGTAGGTAGTTCTAGTTACTGGAACTCATGTGTATCTGGCGAATGCAGGAGATATTAAATAATATTTTCTGTTTGGAATTCTGTGACATCTGTGCGATATTATTTTGAGTATGGGCAACGTGTTTCGTGGCGGTGATTCTTGGAAGAAGAGCCTTGGTTATTGAGATGTCTCGAGGTGAAGTTTTATGTGGGAGCAGAACTACTTTGTATGTGCCTAGGGTTGGGAAGGATTGTGACAAACGGACCTGCACTTGGGAGTTGTTTCTTCGAAGGAGTTTGATGGAAGAGAAGAATCGATGAATTGGATTGGGGATTTATTTTTCGAGAGGGTTCAATGGTCTTTCTGTTCGTAGGTAATAGGACAACTTTTGTGTAGGATGGACTTGAAAATAAAAATTGGATTTTGCAAGAGGAAAATAACTACTCGAAGCATCGAAGTTGCCACTGAGGGCGTAGGCAAGAGGCAGGGACATAAGACCTAGCATTCACATAAACCTGTTCAATTTTGAGTTCGCAGAATGGGTAAACACGTCATAACTGAGTGGACTTTACCGAATCGTAACGAGTTGATTTTTGTTTTTATTATTTACAAATAATAAAAGTATTTCTACTCGGTTGAATTGCTTCTGAAAAAAAAAGAGTTCTCGGTTCTTGAAAAATTCCTAACTAACTTGAGTCCAATCATAAATTACAAGAGAGACAATCCCTTTAAACAAATCAGGGTTTCATTTTAAAGTAGTCCAAGATCAAGTCTGCCGATTGAAGTGACAACTCCGGAATTCGTTCAAAGAGTTAAAAAAAATTAACATTAGAAGATGCTCGCAGAAATGCTTTGAGATCATCTTGGAACAACAAAGTCCAGCGAAAGGTTGCTGCTGAGAATGCTCACTTTTTGGACGAAGAATTGAGTCAAGTTGTTACGGGAAAAGAAAGTTGGATTCGCTATATCTTTTGACTGGAAAAATCAAAGTCTGAACTCAGAAGAGTTCCTTTTGAAAGATTGACAATATATGGGTGTCTCCATTACTGGAGAATACTCGAGCGGTTGATCGAAGCTCTCAGGAAAGGACTTCTTGAAGAACGTAGTTTCAGCTTACTTTAAGGACAAAGATAAAACACCCTTTTTTTGTAACAGCTCTGTGGCCGCAAAACAACATTAGTGTGGAATAAATAGATTGCTTGCTCTGTTCATAGCTCGCCCAAATCCACACCCTCAATTTCTGTCCATAAAAAATCAGTTGTCATTCAGACTCACGTTTCTTTCATTGTGGTCTTTGAAGAAAAAATAAGCCAATAATGCCACCACAGTCAGGATTCATTGGTTTATCTACAACTACGTTTGGATCTCCCGAGCTCTAAAAATGGCAACTTTGCTTGTTTACTTAGCCTTCGAGATGGAAAATCAATTTTTGATTCTAGCTGATCCAAAACCTAAACAGAGAAGTTAAAACGAAGTTGGTTGTAATTTTTCATTAAATCCTGAATCAATTGAACCTTGTAAGTAAAACCTGAGGTACTCGTTTTTGAACAAACTTCTTCTCGGGCGAGTGCGGCAGTTGCTGAGATCTTTAGCACGTTGAGGTCCTCGGGTTTAAGTCCCACACTTGGCACCAGCTGCAATATTCCCCACCCCAATAGCCTACAGGGCGAATATGGAATATTTTTTCGGCTATCAATCAGCAAACCAGTCTCACGAGTTTTATTAACAAACTTACGTACACAATCTGCATTGGTTCGATCCATTTAGTACCGCGTAAAAAAATACTGCATTGGTTCCTTTCAATTTTTAAGGTTCCGTTCCTCAAAAGGAAATACAGAACCCTTATATGATTACTTTGTTGTCCGTTTGTCTGTCAACACTATGTTTCTCAGGAACGCACGTAGTATCAAGTCCAAATTGATATCAAATACTAATGACTGCGGTTCATTGCAGCTATGGAAAAAATCAAGCTTCTTTATTGACGCAGTCAAACGATATTTTGAAACTCGCAAGAAATTCAAAGTCTCTTAAAGTACTTCCCGTTGACCTAGCATCATCAAATGTGTGCGAGTCTTACAGCAAAAGTACAGCGGGAAATTCGAAAAACCTTAACTTTTTCTTACTTTACAAATATTTATTTATTTTTTTTAAATCACTTTCATTCAAATTTGTATGGAACCTTCGTTGCGCGAGTCCGACTTACATTTGACCGGTTCTATTTTTACCTTAACAGAACTGTCAGCGTCATGAGAACACAGGTATGCTTCAAAAAGAAATCAACAGATAACAAAAATTTTGAAATGGAAAAAAATACGGCCAAATGCGAGTTGGACACTCATATAAAGGGTTCCGTACCACCGTACAATGTTCTTCATATATTTCTTACTTTAAATTCTTTATAACCTCGTTGAGTTGCGGTTTTAAAAAACAAAATTTGGTTGTGATGTAACTAGTAATTAACGATTTTTGGATTTTATCCCTTGCGAATATCAAAATAAGTGACACAAAAAGTTGTATCTTTTGACTACGTCGGTCTCGATAGACAAACGGTATAGACAACAAAGTATTCCAATCAAACTCCGTTTTTCCTTTTGAGGTACGGAACCTTGAAAAAAGAAATGTTTCCTTATAGACACAAATTCGTCGTTTCTCAAAAGCACTCAGCGGCTTTTGTCCACAGCAAGGAGTAGACCTGATACCCCCTACCATAAATTTTTCAGACTCCTTTCCTTTCAAGACCGTCCAATTTTTCATTAATTTCGTCGTTTATTAAAGTCGCGATGTACTCTGCTTTAAGACCACGCTTTCATCTCATGGCAAATGACTTTTCATCGTAAAGACTTCCAGCTCCCATCTACCATTTTATGTCATACATGTTCATATCCTTTGGCCAGGTTAAAATTTACTACAGTCCCGAAAGCTTTTCGCCAAACGTAAAAGTTGATGCTGTAGGATCAGCGCATGTGCATCAACGCATTGTTTGACTTGCATCCTAACCAGAAAGATTCACCGGAACTCATTCTATATATTTTTACACAAAGAAGAAAAGTATCTATGCACTTGGTTATAGATACATACATATATGAGAGTAGACATCCGGACAGAAAGATCCTGCCTGCTGCTGGTCGATATGCCGGCAAATGTTTCCTCCTCGAACACAGACTCGACTGCATATTCCCCTACTAATTTATTTGTATCTGCCACATTTGTATCTGTCGTCATCATCATCATCATCGTGGACGTGATGAAGATAACGTGCTGTGTCGCTGTTAAAGGTTGCCATTGCATGCTCCAGCTGAAGCTATCTCTTTGGGGTGGGAATAGTGTGTGCTGCTGGTTCCCCCTGCTACTACTGCTGCAGGGCACATGCACGGAACGATCCAGGAACGCAACCAGGTCTGGGTCGTCGACGTTCGTGTTTCGTATCTCAAATCGTTGCATGTGCGCTACTAGGAGCAACAGTACTATGTAGTAGTAGTATCTATGTATCTAGATATGTATATCTGGGGGTGGGTTTCACCTAGCCTCGAAAAGTCAATGCACTTGGAAAAATGAAAAGTGCGCTTCTCTTCTGTGTACATACAAGCCGGGTCTGTGTGTGTATCATTTTTTTTTTGTTTTTTACATTCCGAACAAGGGTGGGGTTTGTTTTCTTCTGTAGCAGTTGACGACAAAGGGGAAGTTCTGGCTGCACCCGAATAAAAGTAAAGTCGGCTTGGTTTTGGGGGGGAATGAGGAGCACACACAAAGACGATGACTATCGTTCCCTTACTTACATATAATTACATTTGTGAAATTTAAACTGAACATCAACCCCCGTGAAACCTCCAACCCCAAGCTGTAACCCTCTAACCTCCACCCCAGACTCAACAGCTAAAAGCCGATGCTACTACAAATATGTAGATAGATAGAGGAAAATGACACAATGGCAAAACCCATTTCGTGTAGACGGTTCGTTCTCCTTTTCATATTCATACCATACCATATGCTCTTTGAGCATGGCACACGGGGGTAAAGAGAAAGACCGTTATAAAGTACTTTGGCCCCTTAATTTATTAGAAGTGCTCAATAATATGAATTTTGCTTTATCAAAAATATTTTATTTATTAATAAATAGCGGCGGGTACCCGCACCCATATTGACTCCGAATTTCGATTGATAAAAAAAAACTCACAAAAAATAAAAATTATGCGGGACATTATGATGAGGGTTGAGTGTTGTTTGCGCCGCCAGGAGGAGGACACACCTAGGAGGACATTGCCAGATGACGACACTGCACACAAGTATGGGGAATGATTAAAATATTTAACCCGAGACCGAGACATGCGCGCATTCCCAGAAGTCTCATCGTTTTGTCCATTGTGGGGATTTAGTGATTGCCGGGTAAAAGGGGTTTTGCCGTCTGTCCAGTTGTGGTCACAGGGTGGAGATTAAAAATAGAAACAAAAAAAATTCCGTACACAGATACAACTTTTCTGTCAATGACTGTTAATTGGATTAAAGTTCGGCTAAAAGCCGATTTCCACTGTAAATGACGCGCGGATTCCTTTAATTTGTTTGGAGAGTGGGGCATTCCTTTGTGACAGCACTTAAATATTCTAATGCTTTACAAGTGGAGTTGGGAGCTTGGAACATTGCGTGCATAGCGGGCGAGTTGTTGACTTTTAATCTGTGTTTAACAAATGGAATACAATTTGGCAGCTCTGAGTTGGTTCTGGCATGCATACACGAATCGATTAAAGGTCTTATCGTGAGGTTTATTTTTAAATTCCTTTTTGGGGCTTTTGCTTTGTGAAAAAAATGCACAACTTTTTTTTTTAAGCCAGCGATGATTGCGAGTCTCGTGTGTTACTAAATTCAGAAAAATGGTTTCATTTTCTTCCAGAAGATTAAGCACACCTGTGTTTTTGAGTTAATTTGTCGAACTAATCGGAAACTTTGTTGCAATTTAAGCTGCATTTCAATGAAGATCTATTTTGGTTCAATCTTTAGCCCATTCCTCTTATCGAAGTTTATTGCTTTTAACAACTTTCGAAGCTTATGCAGTGCTATGAAACCATTTAGACCAAGTACTCTTTAACCGCTGTAGCTTGTTCCTTAAAACAAAAGTTCGAAATTACCGCCATGAACCTGGAGACTGCGATTCGAATGTCCTCGTTGCTTAAGCGTTATTTTCCATTCACACAATGGTTTCGAGCCAATGTATTCGACGAACATTTCGTCTTCCGAGTTAGAAGTTTTGTACCCGTTTGTTCTGCTTGAAGTTCTTTGTTGTTTTTTTTTTAACGTTTTCGGCTCACGCCATTCTAGTACTCGCCCATTAAAGAAAACAATTTTCTTTCCATTCAAACCGCTCTGAAGAAACCGAAGCTGATGAAAATCTAAAGGAGCTGGGTCTTGGGAATACGGTGGGTGCTGAAGGGTTTCCCATTTAAACTCCTTCAGTTTTTGCAGCGTTTATCGGCCCGGAGATCTCATGATGGAAGATGACGCCTTTTCAATTTGCCAAAACCGGACGATTTTCTTCAACTTCCTCACTAAGCTAAGAGAGTTGCTCACAGTACTTATTCGCCGTGCTTGTTTTGCCAGTTGAAGGAAGCTTGAATAAAGTTCTAAGCCTGGATTCCCACCACATAGAGATCTTCATTGGTTGCAAGCTAGCTTTTCCCACATGTTCTGCACCTTCACTTGCTTGTTCCCAGTTTCTTTTTCGCTGCACGTTGTTGTACAGAGTCATCTTTTCTTCACCTCTTACGACCCGATCCAAGAAAGTTACGTTATCATGGTGTCTAAGCAGAAATATGGTCAGAGAGACGCGGTCAAGCCTGGAAGTGAATTCAAGCTTCTTTAAATGATGAAATGCTGACGAGTGATCAGTATAAGCTTCTCAGCAATCTCCTCAGTTGAAATCTTCGGGCGATTTTTTTTTAATATTTTTTTTATTAAGGTTCGCAAAATATCTGCATCAATTTCGTCCAGAACGGTTTTTAACGGTCCTAAGAGCAGGAGCACGATCCGAATTTTTTCGAAACTCGTGCAGCATTACATGACTTTATTTTCTCCATTTTAATTTAAGGTTTTTTCACACACAATTTGACAACTCGACAGGGGTCTAGCAATTAAATGACTTCTGATGCCATTGGTATACAACAAGTCCATCAAAAAACAATTGTTGCGTCATACCGCAAACTTTACGCCACGTAAATAGATCGGGAACGAACTTTTGCAATGATCGAATATTTGTTTTATGTATTTATCCGCTGACCCCTGGTTCAGCCAGCAGTACAAAATTGCACGAATCCCTGTCCACCGGTCTAAGCATCTTAGGGGTCTCACTGCCACCAGTAACATTTTATCATTTGTAGGTTTGAAATACTGACTCGACCGTTATAAACGAAGGCCACTGTATAGTTTCCCCGCAGTAGCCGCAATATGATCGAGCCATGTTAGTATTTCTTTAGAAACTATTCCTAGATTTCTGGCTGTGCAATTGTTCTCTAAGGTTACTGAACCATGTTTGAGTGGTGGGAAGCAAGATGTTCCCAGTCATCCTTTATAAATTCAGAGCGCCTTGGATTTCATTGGGCTTGAAGACAAATTGTGCTTTTGGCCCAGTTCTGAATTCTATTAAGGTGTGCATTTATGTCACCAATCGCAGTCTCGATGCAAGGGAGCAGGCATGTCAGGTGGACCTTGACATCGTTTTTTTTAACCGAGGAATGTCATTTACATGCATACAAAATAGTAGAGGGCCAAGAATGGACCCCTGTGGTACTCCCTTAACAACTTCCAGGAAAGACGCCATTCTGTGTCCAACGATCACAAGTTACATTCGACCCGGTCAGGTAGGAGTGGAGAAGTTTAGCTACCAAGGGCTAAAGTCCAAAAGTTATTCGTTCTACCAAATCGAATTCTTCAGAAAAATCCATCAATGTTTAAAATATTGGACAATTCAAAACCTCTTCGGATGTCAGCGACCATAAACAGAAGCGTTTTTTTGCAATTTCTTTTCGCACAAAAGCCTAACGGCGGAACTAATCAAGTTGTTTGTGGTTTAGGCCGTTTGCATGTTCTTAAGTACCGCGTTTTCAAGTACTTTCGACAGAAATGGCAATTGTTCTACATTCAATTCCTTGCAAGCAAACCTCTTTTCAGCATTACTGGCTCGTTCGAAAATGGTCGTTTGTCATATAACGTAACGTGGGGTTAGGGTACGTCCTGCCAAATAATTGACTTTGATCTCCTCCGCAAGCAGCTGCCATAAAGTGCAACATGTGATACAACTATTTCGACGTCATTTTACGCCTCCACGTGGGGTTCTTTCCATTTTTAACTAACTTCTGACCATTTCTAAGAACACTAATCACTCGGAACTAAACTTACCCATAAATTATATTTAAACGACATCTACGGCACCTTAACTTCCGACCGTATGCCACTTGTCGTGACTTCACCTAATAAAGCCTGGCAGTATGTTGTGTTAACTGGCGCACAGCAATTGTCGAAATTGCTGGCGACAATAATTCATGCCTTTGTCCGTCGTAATCTGCACACCTCGAGTTCCAGCCAGCAACATGAACCCAAATCAGGCTTAATTGCAGGCGCAGTGTCTTCGTCTACGAACACGAACCATAAAATTCGACACAAATGACGGAAATAATCCCACAATTAACAAAGGTTGTAGCCATTAGCAGCTGGATTTTTTGTACGAGTATCTATGCGACGACCAAAGATTCTTTCAAACAGAACAGTTGTCAAGACTGTGTGTCTTGTAATTGAGGCTATTATTTATGTCTCATTATTTGAACAATGAGACGCATGATGAACCGACTTTTGAGAGAAAGGTGAAACCATAAACCACACCAAATGGAGAGTGACTTCTTCTTTACATTTTCACTTTCATCTGAATAAACTTCGAGAAGACTTAAGTACCTACGAACTTGAAGATAAGACTTTCATACTCACTTCTGTTTGCTTGAAAGTCGATTCCGAAAGGCAGGCTTTACATGAGTCAACATCAAACATGTAGAAAGATGTTTGCTTTTATTGCGCTCGTCAGGCACAAGTCGATGTTGTTTGAGAAATTCCTCAAACGTCGGTAGCAGTTTTGTGGCTTATCGCCTCCACAATACCCTCGGGGATACATTTTTTTATACGTACGCATCTCGCATCTTGAGAAATTAAATTAAACTTCATCGGCATAGAACGGGCTTATTTATTTGTTTGGATGACCACAATTCCCATCACACGAATGCGGCCTCCGAATAGAGAGATAAACCGCACAGCGGCCCATGGGGTTAATTCTGGCCGATAAATTTATATTGTGCTTGTAATTGAATATACTACCACTCGTGCCACTGCTGGACTCGAAATGATTAATGGGCATTTTTATGAGATAAGGCCCATTGCAAAGATCAACATATGCAGGCGATGTTCTTCTTAGAGAAGGCGCTTGTAATTTTTATGTGGCGTTGCGAAAACTTTGAGTAGCATCATAAATATGGGAAAGCAAACTTGTTAGCTTGTTTTAATGGTCGAAAGTATCATGAAACTAAGCTGTGCCCTAGTGACATTTACGATGGCTTCACATCCCATCCTCCTCTGTCATGTTACTCAATTTTTCATTGCTTCAAGTATTTCAAAATTTTGAACACGTTTTTTATTCATTTTGGGTCTGAACATGAAAAGGGCAGATTTTTATGTCGTAAAATTGGGCTTTATGTGAATTTTGTGAATTAGATGAGCCTTAATTCGGAAGCCTTTTATTCTGTGATGCTCTGATGTTATTTTGAAGGCATATTTATTTGGGGAAGAACTTTGAAGGGTGAATTATCTGAAAAGCGCCAAACTGATGTACGAGAGCTTTCTTAAGACACAATAGTAAACCACCTTTTAACTCGAACCTTTTCAAAATCCGTAGTCCGTAGTTATGCGTTTTTTCATAGAATTTTAAGAACGATAATTTCTTTGGCTTTCTGAATAGTTTGTCATTGAAAAAGGAGAGAAAGCTTCTTTCAATCAAACAACAAAAATCGTCCTCCCCTGTAAACCCATCAAACACCAAAGCTGGTTAAGTGACTTCCCTTCAATTTTTTTCAATTGGCATGCCTTAGCTTCCAATCGTTGAATAAATTTGGAACCTCTATCTATTTTTTAGTTGTAGTCCAGTCATCATTTGTCATTGGGATAGAAGAAACTGCACTTTTTAGAATATCGAATAAAATACTGCGAATTGAACGAATACAAATAAATCGGTGTTCGGACTCCTTGGGTGAACCAATCGAAATCAAAATTCATCCTCATTTCTTACACTGCACAATCAATCGGTTCTTGAACTGATCCTCGCTCGCTATGGGTATTTAGAATATCGAATAAAATACTGCGAATTGAACGAATACAAATAAATCGGTATTCGGATTCCTTGGGTGAACCAATCGAAATCAAAATTCATCCTCATTTCTTACACTGCACAATCAATCGGTTCCTCCCACTAATAGAGTGATAAAAAAAAAGGTCATCGAATCTGGATGAAATCAGGTTTCTTTCTCATACCAGAGATAGATTCTCCTCAACTTGCGAGAGTTGAATAGGCCTCGAAAAAAGATTTGAACCATGAACATAAGCCAGCTTACCTTGATCGGCATTAAACCTTCCCACCTAAACAGCAAACGTCGAAGGACCATTTATAAAATCGCTTTCAGATGATAGTGTGAATTTTATTGGCCCTTTCAGAGTCCGGAGTGGAGTAAACAGGTTCATTCTCTCAACAATCCGTAAAAAGCAAGACGGCTTGATTGAAAAGAGCCTCATGCGAAAAGTTCCTCATCTCTATCTAAGCTTCTTTCGATCTCTGCCACGTTTAAGGCCACGATTCAGCGTTCGCTTTGTCAGCTCTTCAGAAGCTTTTTGTGGAACAGTCTCGGAGATCAATTTTTAGTTGTGTACAAGTCGCATCTATTCATGTCGATGTATACAGTGTTCCTCAATGTCGCACGGAGAAAGGATGTTTATCTGAACGGAGCTACAAAAATACAGATTAGACTACTTGTGGAAGTCACTAGGCTTCAGGCTATAAACTGAGAAACAAGGTCGGTCTGATTTGATTCTCAACACGTGCCATATTTGAAGGTCGGCCCCTGCATGAGACCACAAGATGTGATTGCTTGGAGATTGAAAGGGAACATCTTTTGTTTCAGGAATCATGCCGCCTAGTTTGTCGGTTTCGCAGTGATCTTGAAAGAGCTTTGGCCAACAATTTTTGAACGTCAAAAACTGCTTACAAAAATACAGAATTTTTTGAATAGCTTCTGATGTATTCGGAAAATCAAAACAGCTTGGAAATTGTTCCTACTTCACTTATTTTCATCCTCTGCACGAAACCATTCATTTTGGAGGTCTGGAAACGCCAACATCTCTGAAAACCTTTTTAGTCACCCGTCAAGCTTTGTGACTGTGTTCGGTTACTTCGTAGCACAGTGCAGATTGCCCTAATTGAAAACATGACGTTAAATTTATGTGTTTTCGCTGCGCTGATGACTTCACACAAGATGATCTCTGTTCCCTCAAATCTACGAGGAGTTTGTCCTTTTTTGTTATTTATTTTTAATGAACTAAGAAACGAACGGAAAACAGATGTACTATCCCTCCGAGTCCTTTCACTCGGAAAGAAACAAACATTTGGCATTCTTCTACTACTCCTCCGTGAAGTCGAATTTCCCAAAAATTTACCATTTTCGTCTATCTTTTTACCTATTTTCTTCTTTTTTGGATTTAGTTCTTTTCTGTCTTGAGTGCAGATACCTGGCGAGAAGGCGGCACTGCCATTTCCCAAGAGGGCAACTCATCCCAGTCATCTACACAAGGATGACTGGATGAGTTTTTGAGAGCATCAGTTTTGAAATTCAAATTCCACATTGCATATGTAACGAGAATCTTTGTGTACACAAAAGACGTATTTTTTTTTGTTTCGTTTTTTGGGGTGTTTTCCTGGGGTTTGTGATTGTTTATAGTTGAAGAAGTTTTCCATTGTTTATGAAACTCTTGGGCGTGAATTAAATTGGACTGTTTGTTTAAGTAACATTTTAAAGGGTCTGTTTTTTTTTTGTTTTTGTGGGTCCGTGCCGGCGCTCTAGGATATTAGTCATTTTTTTTTGTTTTTCTACAAAAAAAAAAATTTGTTTGTATAAACATTAGAAAAAAGTTTGTGGTGGAAATATTTTGGAATGCTGATGCATTTTTAGATTTAAGTGGAACAAGCGGATATGCTGTTTGTAAACAAAATATATATTTTTTTTTCGAAACGTGTTTAAACAATGACTCATGGATTGTTTTATTTTTTTGTTTCATTTCAGGTATGTACGAAAAATTGTGGCTTAATTTGAGTACAGAAATTCACTAGAAGTGTGAGCATCAATTTCCTGTTTGAAAATTAAGTAGTTTGGCATTTCGGAAGAAAAGGGTTATTTTGGTTTATTTCAGAAATTTTTTTTAAATAAACATCCAGCCTGACCGAGTAAGTCTAAATTTTAAACATTTATTGTCAAGTATCTAGCCTTTTATAAAAGTGTGTTCTCACTTGTGCTGCCTATCAATGTTTTTGTTCGTTCTTTGTTAAAAAATATATTATTATGAGGAGTTTTTTAACCTCCACCTTTTCTTCTCGAAAGTAAATTATATATAAATTATAAATATCACAAAACAAAATATGTTCTAGTAATTTAGTCTAAGTATATATTATAAAATTATAAGTAATGAGAGCCAATTTTGAGTTGGCCATTTACGAAAATGTAAATTTATTGATTTAGCGTTTATCTTGTTTCTCGTTAAAAAAATTGTTAAAATTATGGTGGAAATAAACAAGTTTGAAAAAAAAAAAAAAAAAAATCAATGAATGGGGTATCCCTGACATTCTAGCCCAATTTGTGGCAATAGGACTCAATGCAATATTAACATGGCTAGGGGCAGGTTTTTGGTCATACCACAAAATATTTCCCATTATTTAAAAGTGGGACTCTTGGGTTCAAGATAAACGATCACGAAATATTCCGATGATCACCGATCACTATTTTTTAACATTTTTCGGCCAAAAGATATGCATCGCAAAATTTGAATAGGAGTGCCTAGGAGTGTGATGTGGAACTGTCCTCATGTGAAACCATAGGTTCTATAGGCTGCCAACATGTCCTGAAAGAAGTCACCACCAACTGTTACAGCACTGTTTTTTGTGTCGTAAAAGAAATTATGATGTCGGTGCGTCAATGGCTTTTGGTATTTCAATTGAGGTTTGACTGTGCTCCGGAATAGAGGCTATTCTGTTTATAAACAATGCCAGTGAAGTTGAATTCTGCTGTTGTAACAATTATATTGGATGAACACAGATCACATATTCAATAGGACTGCCTTCTTCATTTCACATTGTTTTAATGAATGTTAAAAAATTTAAAAAAAAGGTCTTTGTAGCGTAAACTACTCTGTTAAAAAATTTTATCGAGCACTCTATACGACTGTCAAATGTAAACTGACAAAAGGCGGCCAAGTGAAATCGACATGGAATATAAAAAACATCTTGTGTTGATTGAAAGCTTGTCCAGACCGTGTTGGGGTTAAAGATACCATTGGGTCACTGAAGAGAACGAGCTCGTCTTTTGCCCTGAGAGAGTAAACTCTTTCAACGCTCCTTCCATTAAGCCACCAATAAAAGCAGATTAGTAAAGGGTTTTTTTTTTAGAGGATACAAATTTAATTTGAAATAAAACACTTGAAGCCTATGCAAATATCTACGATAATTTTTTGCCATTTGTATTTCAAAACGAAACGAGCTCGAATTAAACGCAATCGTGAAGTCCAATTTTCGACATATTGATCCAGCAACTGGGGCAAATGTTGACTTTCAAACCGTCCAACATCTATGCTTTATAGGCGTAGACTAGTGACTTCACATACCCCCAAAGACGAAATTATGCGCTCAGCAAATCTAATAATAAGTTGGATCTTACCGCCTGTTTCTGACGGCTTAAACGTTCGGAACGATTTTATTGCCCATTCCATTAGTTTGTCTAAACCCGAGTCAGCCTTACATTTAGTCTAGCCGTCGTTGATTTCTTTAATTTGCCTGTCGAATATTTGACCTCAAACGCCAAATAAGCGACATCAGAAGATCGGGCTGAATAATTGAAGTTTTTGGTCATTTTGCTAACAAGCAAGTGGATTGTGGAGTCAAAGGTTATAGCTGTCTCTGAGAATCCATTTTTTTTCTTCGTACCTTTATCCAGTTTGATTTGTAAGGTTCATGTTGTAGAGTATTCTCAAGAGTTCAGCAAAAGTGTTCTACGGAGAAACTTGTAAGCTGTTTGTTGAAACGTACGCCTGATGTTCAGCAGATACCTACACCATTAAACCTTGAGTTAGGCTCCATTTGGACACATTTCATATTCCGTGCCCTTACGTTCAAGTTGAAATCTGACTCAAGGACTAATGAGTAACTTTTTCCGATCTAATCTGAAACTTAAAGCGGATCTTTCCAAGATCAACCCAATGGTAGCTCTCGGAAGCTTTTATTTTACTTATATCAAGCGCAGAGCAGAACTACATTTTTAGGTTTTGAGGTTAGATTGACCTCAGAAGTCCCTCATATGATAAAATATTTTTTTAAAGGATAACAAAGCTTAGTACTGGAGATACTCGAGATAAGAACAAGTAATGTCCATTCATGGCCAGATATTTTGATGTATTTTCAGACTGCACTACTTTTTGGTTTATTGTTCCCGGGAAATTTATTATTTTCCTGTTGCTTTCATTGAGCTTTATCCGCCAACTTTCCGTCCATTAACACATTTTGTTTGCGTCTGACTGTTGCTATGATTCCTCGTTTCTTTTTTCAATTGCTAGGATTGCTGTATCATCTGCGAATGTAGTCACTGTATTTTTTTCTAGTTCTGCGAGATCACTGATACATGATTGGATCCAGCACACTACCCTGAGGTACTCCTGCTTCAATTTTCTTAAGCTCTGTAGATAAACCTTCTCAATTTATTCTGAAGAATATTTTTTTTAAATACGATTCTAAGATTTGAGTATGTTGTTTTGTAAGAAGCATTCAGGGTATATGGTTAAGTCCCTCATGCCATACTTTATCTGGAGACTTGTTTTCTTCCAAGTTGTTGGACTTACGGCCAGGATTTCGTTTACTTCAAATTTACAGAAGCTCTGTTACTTGGTTTTCTCGAGTCTTCGAGGCTTTTCTGACTTTAATTTGTTAGTAAAAATCTCTTAAAAATTGATAAAATTTCTTTAGAAGTTTTTTTTTAAAGCATTCTTGGCATAAGTCGCGTAAAAGTAATCACCGCCTGTTAGATGTCAATAACAGACGTTTGAAAAAATCCCTTTAAAGCCCGACTTTAATTGTCAAAGTGAGCTTGTCCCCCAAACTCTACAATGGCCATTTTCATAGCAGTTAAATTTGGTCAGTTTCAAATTGAGACTGTGGGTAAAGACGGATTAAAATTTTGTTACGGTCGATTATGGGAAAAATTTTGAACTCCAAAGATACTGTTTTTTTTTCTGTTTTGTGGAAATCTATTAAACACAAGATGCAGTGAAATCTTAAAAGTCAATACTTTGATAAATGCTCACCAATCACCATTTTCTTTCACTTTCGGCTCATAAACAACTTCCAAGTCGTTCATAATGACTCTTTCTTTATAGATAAATTGCGACCGTAAAAGATACTCTTTTTTTTTTTTTAAACAGCCTTAAAGTGTGGAAAAAATCACCCATAACGACTAACACGACTACAAGTACATTCTGTCATCTTAATTACTTGACGACATGTCACCCCAAGTGCATAACCGACTCGTTGGTAGCTTGAACAAAATCCGCATCCCCTGCTTAAAGCGTATGCTCAATAAAACCGAATTTATGACGCCTAAAAAAAACGAATAAATATAAATTTAACACTCTTTCGTACCGCTGGTGCTTGACATTCTCACAAGCCTCACCAGTAACGAGGAGGGAATTCAATATGCACGCTGCTGCTGCTCTCGGCGTCAAAAGCACCGAAACTTTCAAGTGGATAACTCAAGTGCGAGCTGCGCTGCAGTAATTGGATGAAAATTGCCGCCATGTAGATACTATGACAGTGCGCCACGACAGCCCCGACGATGGTGACTCCCAACACCCCCATACCCTCGGCATCTCTTCGAATTTTTTGTGTATCTTGTGCTCTCGAATTTGAAAGTGAAAGCTAATTCCCGCCATCTAATGGTAAACATTCAGTCTAACAACCAACAAACGACGGGCAGACGCCACAACACCGGCCTCTGAAGTAGCACAGCACAAAAAAAAAAAAAAACAAACAAACAAAAATTAAAAAAAGGCGCCAAGCTAAGGTGAAGGTTAGAAACGAAAAAAAAAAATTGAGGCAAACTGTTGAAAGAAAAGAGAATTTAAGGTCCGCAAGTTCACTGCACGAAATGTGAAAGTGCCGTGCGACAAATTCAAGAAAAAAAAAATTAATCATAACACCTCTGGCGAGGCGATTCATATAACGCCAGAGGCAGCAACAGCTCGTCGTGTCGCCGCCGACAGCAGCACTTTTTACACAGCTTAAAAAAAAACAAAACAACAGCCTCAATTACACGAGACTGCCTCCCCAGAAATAGTTGGCCTCTTAGTCAGTCACACTTGCCAACAAAAAAAAAAAACAGAAAATTGATCCAAAGGTCAATGTGCGCGGGATTATGTCAGGCAAACTTGTGGCGGCGGCGGTGGCGGCGACGATAACACACACCGTTTTATGATTGATGCGGGTGTCGTGATAGAATAAATATTTAACCAGAGACCAACTCCCCATGCGACCCCACCGCCACCATCCTAATTACACTTGGAGCGTGAGAAAATTGTCGTAAAAAAAAAGAAAAATTTTAAGTCGTCAGACTTTCGGCACTTCTCTGTGTTAGATCGCGTGATCATCTTGACTTCCTCGGAGCTAATCTAAAGTAGCTTCCACGCAGTGGGAACATTCCACCATGATGTGTTCTGGTCAGAGAGTACCTAAGTCGTGGCAAATGTTTCACATGCTCAATTAAAATCCGACGGAATGACAGAATGAGATGCAACTTGCCGGAGGCATGCACATCATCTGTGAGGCAAATGTTTCTAATCGAAATTGCTTAATGCAAATGTGTCGTGCAATGTGGTCTCGTTTGGATTGCGAAACGCTTGGGTGTGTCGCTTTGGTTGGAAAATGCCTGGAATTTCAAGGCTAGAAAGAAGGGTGTCTGAGAGACGATTTTGATTTTAAGATGTCTCTTGATTCTTGAGGAGGGTTTTTAGATTTCCAAGTGTGTTTGGGGTCACTATTCTGCTGAAATATCATTTGAAATGATACAGTCTCTCTCTTTCGCTCTTAAGGCTTACCAAGGATGTCGGATTATTGTTCCTTATTCCTTTTTTTTTTTTAAGAAATGGCCACTGGTGTTCAATCGGACCTGAATGTTTTGATTTGAAAACCATTCCACTGTTTTTCAGGATACTTGGCATGGAGCATTATCTTGCTGAAAAATGATCCTTCGGTGAGAACTGCACCCAAATATTTTGCGATAGGATGGCTTTAAAAAAGGTCAAATTGCTGCTTTAAAGTTGACATAAGCATCTCTGATTGGTCGCACATCCAACATGTTTTTGTCGAGTGTTTTGCTTGGTCGATTTGCGTCACAGTTCGACCGTCCTCGGATTGCCAAATTGCTGTGTAGATAATTTGATGAGCAAAGCTGCCATTAAGTCTGAGTTGGAAATCGTCATTTGGTGTAGTCTTCCCAAGCAATTCGCAAATAAATGATTGCCTGGTGTATTTTCGAATTGAGGTCCTCAAGTGCAATATTGACGCCTTACTTCGGACGGAGGGCCCACTTCTTAAAAGCATTTAGCATCGTCGGATTGGGTATGTGATCATATTTATCTGACGTTCGCTTACCATTCTTATTTCCATCCCTATCTGCTCTACAAAAGTCACATTGTCTACTCTTCATTGTTTTTGGGAACGATTTTCCTGGATCGCAAGTACTCCAAGCGCATACTCGCATTTCGTTGTCCTTTTTCACGTGTGCACAAATCTTCATGGAACCCACGGTCAATCGAAACGAAAAAACAAAGTTTATTTCGAATCCAACAAAACGGTTGGAATGCATGCATTCCTGAACTGTTCGAGTTAATATTCATCTCGTGTCTAACAAAACACTTCGTGCCTAGTTTTCGAAAACAGTCTTGAGGTGCACTTTTGCCTATTATGCAGTTGGTTGAGAGGTTATAAACATTTTGTATAATTTTAGTTCTTGTTATTGCGTTTTGATAGCCTTCGTATGTACGTTGGATACGTCGCAAGGGCTTTGAATAGGCATATGGCCAAACCAACCTACAACAAGATCGGAAGTCACATGGCCTGTGCGTGCGCATAATTCATCTGCCAAGGCTTTTAAACTCAGAAGGAAGTCGAAACAAAGAGAAATCCCAGCAGGGTTAGGCCTTCAGTAATTCAGTGTATGGTTAGAAATATTTAGTGGCAATTTTATAGAAATTTTGACGAGCTTTAATGAGCCGGAAATGTTTACCAATGAAGCGGATGAGGCGATGTTAATTTTGAAAGATTCAAATACTCGAATTCAATCGGTCTTAAATGGAATTTAAAATGGAAATGGAATGGAAAAGTCAGTCTGCTTTAGAAGAAAAAAATAGTGTTTGAAAATTCTGCTTTAAAAAATTGCCAAGAATCGAAGTGTAATCAGATTTTTTTTATATTCAGGCTGGCCCAAAAACACTCATCTGATGTTGTTTTGCTATATTCTCAAAATGAAACGATTAAAAATCTCACATTTTATTCCTTTAAGTAAAGATCCTGAACTTTTTTTTCACAACTTTTCGATAATGATGTCGGTTAAATCGACAACGTCAATGGCAGTGTAAATTTGGACTCTTATTTAAATGCATTTTCTATCGTTTTGATTAAAAATGTCGGCGTTAAGCTCTCGCTCCTTTGCCGGATTATGTTTTTGAGAACTGCCAACGTGGTTAGCTCCAATGGATCTACAGATTAAAAAAAAAGTTAAGAATCAGGTCTGGAGTAATCAAATAGTGGGCGATCGTGTCGGTCGCTAAAACGAGACAAATCTCATCCACTGTTGTCTGTCAATCCGGAAAGGAAAATCTTCAAGTGTGTCACTAAAAGTTGCTACGGAGGCGATTTTGAGATGGTCCATTGTGTGAGACGTTCGTCCGGTCTCAGGACTCATCCGAGACAATTCCAGCCAAAGCGGCCTTCTGGTGCTTCTTCTGTATTGTATTGTTTCAGCCTCTTCTGGGCGAGACGAAATTTCTTAATATTTCGTTGCACCAAAATCATTTAAGCGGCGCTAAATCATTTAAGGTGTTTTTTTTGTTCTTTTTACTGAGGATCGCGAGGGTATCCATAGAGATGTAGAACAGGCAGAACTTATCATAAATAGACCAAAGCAAGATGAAAATTTTCACCTTCAGTTTGATACGTACATAAAAAAGAGAGACTGAAACCTTAGCAACAGTTGAGTCCTGAACCACTCGGCAAAAGGATCAAGCAAAGTCACTGGAGCAGGTCGACTAGCTTTAGAGTCTACGACAAAGAAAGGTGGCCGTGGGGTTGTGTTACACAAATGGTTATATTTTCGCCTCCCAAACAGAAGTTTAGTTTAATGAAAACCAAAAATAGACTTGCAGGTTAGGCGGTTCCATATCCCTTACTTACTTCAAGATAAAGATTAACTACCTTATAAAGCCATGGGTTCCATACGTGATTCGCAAATGGTGTAGCATTTCAGACAACAAGTAAGTTTGGTGTACTCATGATTTTTTGCTCATTTCAAGGCCTATTTCTCAAGATTTGTCAGATCCGTAAGACACAGAAATGAGCTATTTGTGTTTACCCGTTTCAAGACAGCATCACCAGCGCGCAGTCTTTTCACTCAAGTTGCTTTAGAAGAACTATCAGAGCTATTTGCATATAGTCTTATTGAGAGGACAACCTTCCAGAGAAGATGAAAACTAAGAAGGTATTGATGGACCACATTTAAGACTTGATGAACGATAAGTTGCGATTTTGAACAAGCAGCCTAGATAGCATGACTTTTTAGGGAAGATTTTCGAAAATCGTTGTTCCTACCTCTAGAAACCCCAGGTGATTGATTCCATCATTATATAAAAGTCATGAAAGATAGATAAGAAGTTTGATGGGATGGAAAAAAAGGCTTAGTAATGCTGCAGCCTCCAACAAGAGTGTGTCAAGAAAACAGAACGTACAAAGAAGTCTCGAAAAAGGGCTTTTTGTTACTGAAAAAGAGTTCAACCATTGCTCATCACTCATAGCTGTCTTCCTCAAAAAATAAGCTACGTCCGAAAGGTTTTTCAGTGTCTCCACATTTTTCTTTCAAAACAATTTCGACAAATTGACAAAGTTATGTCATAAAACGCCATAAATGAATAATCTCAAAGACGCAGTTTTATCGCACAAAAACATTCCATTTGAACATGATTAGGATTCCGGTGAGTAGTACCAGTCACCAGAAGTCACCTCCTCCCCAGACAACAATAACAATATCCAGCAACCCCTTCGCGCATTTAAAATGAGCGCCTATTAAGCTCCAGCCCAAGCAAGGCGTAGTCCGTCGCGATTAAGTTTCCACATTCCAAGCATTCCAGCACAATTAGTTTTAAGCCCGTGATGTGCCTCTGTGTGCATATGCATATGATTATGCAAGTGAAATCACTTAATCGCAATTGTTATTTTCATTTTGAGAATTTGTTAAACTATATTTAGCTCGAAAACAAAACGTGAATTGAGTGCCCAAACTGGACGCGGAATTTCAAGAAGCGAAAGTAACTTGCCGAGCGGCGGCGGGGTCTCTACTCGTATCTTATCAATACTTCCGGCGCGGGATATAATTTTCTCTTTCTTTTTTTTTTGTGAAACCAATCAAAAATGACAGTTGAGTGACGGGAAAATGTTTGTACTTAAAGCAGAGCCTGGGCAGAGACGTCTACTGACAGTGATGGTCGGTTTGAAATTGAAGAGATTGAATTGTAAGTGAAAGATAGGCAATCGAGGCTGGCGAGGGCAGGCTGAGTTGATGTTAATTAGGAAGTCTGGACATTGTTGGGAGTTCAAGATGAGGTTTCCTTTTTGGAATACGAAATGTGTAATTGAGATTCTCTGGCATCTCTTTCTTCCTTCCAGTCGCATTCACATGTAATGTACAAGTTTTGGTAAACGAAATTGACTGATCTCGACATTGATTCGTGTTATTAGTTCTGACAATGGGATGAAATGCAGAGAGGGAGAGATGTAATCTTTTCGGCTTTTCTTTACCTTTCCAATGTGGTGGAGATGGTTTCTTTTGAACAAAATTGGATTTAGTTGCACGTCGAAAATATTTGTGCTGAAACGCATTGAAAGTTGTTGAATAAACAACATGAGGCTTAAAGAAGAAATAACATCCGTCATTTTACTTGTTACATTCCCGCTTCGTCTATAAGTTTTAATGTACCATCTGCAGGACGAGAACACAATTAAGTAAGGCTCAACATGCCTAGGGCTCGCCCCATCAACTCAGACAGAGGGAATTAACAGCCGGCAACGAATTTACAAACTAGGAAGAACCATCTGCTTCTAGGCTGAGATCTATGGATCAGTAACGTGATCAACGATCGCGATGGATCGCTTTTTGATGTCCTTACTTGATCTTATGTCAAATTGGTAACAGTCCCTCGTTCTTCTGTCATAGCATTGAAAAATTCTCATACAGCAAAACAAGGGAGGGTCGCTAAGAATCTAGAAAACCTGTTTTTATTGACCGGCACAAATTGTGTCAAATCGTTTAAAATAGTCTAATAAATATTCCTCCTTACAAATTCTTTCCAAAATCATTCATGAACCCTACAAAAGGATAAAGAATATGGAGGGAGCCTTAATCTTATCGTTCAAAGTTTCGCATTCAATTGAAAGCAGAAACAAACCTGCTTTCTCAGCATCATCTGATGCAAAGTACTTTCGTGATGTCCTTCAAATCCAAATCCAATTGGAAACCATGTTCATAAAGACTCAGCAAGAGTCTCTTTCTCCAAGAAATCTTCTCATCCTTCGTTTATTAAATGATAGGAGGTCGCCTGGACTGATTCAAAAACCGTATCACTGAACACGCAATTCGCAGTTTCAAACGCACTCGAATTTCTAGAATTTTCAGTTCAAATTGTCATCACCCAAGGTAAGGCTTAATTCATGATACGAAAAAGAGCTTTTCGCCATTTAAATTTACCTGCAAGTTTCAGAAAAACGTCGTCAGAAAAACGAAACTGATAATGTCTTGAACTTTTGACAATTTTCGTCACTTTCAGTCGCTTAATTCGGAAGTGTTTTTATGTTGAAACTTGTGAAAGACTTCGTGAAGCTGTACTCAAAGAATTAATATCTAGTCTGGTTCCTCATCTTCGAGGACATCCAGTCGAAACACGTAAACCAAATCATAATGTTGACAGTAGCGAGCACCAAGCCTTTGCCGCACGTACTGGACTCCATCTGATCAGTAAATGCTGACTTTGCTCTCATCGGATAATGTTACATTTCTCCAATCGAATTCTGTCCGATTTTGGCCCAAGCTAGCCGAGATTTCATCGTCTTAGATGTACACATGTTTTTTTTTTTTGCGGGGCGAAAAGCCATTAAGCCGAATTCTCGAAGCAATCGACGCACTCTATGTGCACCGATTTCTGCTCCACTCGCTACCGTACCTTGCTCGAAAGGTTCCAGGTCCTATCGCCCCTCTAGCATATTTCAAGCACGAATGTTAACGACACCAACATCCAAGTGGTTAAGTGACTCTCCCAGGCTATCAAAGCCATCTTTTCAACCATGATACTGTCCATCTTGGTGAACCAAGACAATGCGATCTTTGCCGAGATAAACGAAGGAGCGTTAATAGACAATTTGACAATGAGGATGCAGAATGGTTTCCCCTCTAATTGAAATTCATGTGTCATGCAGAAGGACAAGTCCATTGTAATTCGCTTTCTGCGACTAACCTTAGATGAAAAGTCCTCAAGAACTGTATCATATTTATTTTATGACTGATTCCACCGAAAAATGCCTGATAGTTTTACCATCTTCTTTTTTTTTGCATTCGTTACAATTCGCAGATTTCTTTCCCCATGATCTGTTTAAGGAGTTGTTGCGAGAGTGAAGATCTTTTTGTCAAATTTTCTTTTAGACCAGTCAACTGTTTGAACTCTTAATAAATATATCCTTTGATGTATACACATAAATAAGATTGCATAGCGGTAGGTTTTATGTCCTTTTCCATGGCATTTTTTACCTCGACAAACACACGTTTATTTGAATTCTCCTTCGAGGTCGCCCTTTAGCTAGTGGTAGATATTTGTTACACAAAACGCGGCTTTGTTTACTCGGTTATCTGCGGCAGTTTCAAATAAGACAACATTTTGTGTAAACACTCAAATTGGTAGTTCCATGTTGACACGAAACTTTCAAACAAATATTTATCCCCAGAGGTGGCGGCGCCTTCTGGTTCGTTCTAATCCTAAAAAGGTGGGCTCATAGATGTACACATCAACAAATTTATCTTAACACTCTTGACTAGAAGTCATTGGCTTTATTTTTCCAACGCATTCCATTGCGTTGACATAAATGAACTCTCGTCATGTCGAAAGAGATATCCGCTCGATTATTGTTCGGCTAAAAATACACCACCGAGCTGAACAAGGAACCTTTCTCTTTATCAGTATAGACGACAATTAAACGACTTCACAGTGCACAGTATCTGAAGTACAGTGACATCTTGTTGCTGTTATTTTTCACTTGATTGTAATTTAATGCCACGCCTACGCAACCTAAATTGCATTCACTGAGTTCTGATAAAAAAAAAAATAATAATAAAGTATCTATACAAAAGGGATATGTATCTACAGATGCATTCTCGGTCGGTCTCCCCCTGCCAGCTAAAGGGTTATAAATTATCGCATTTACAGAGAATGTCGTGAGCAAACGAAACGAAACGAAAGAAGAAAGACTTCAAGCTTGGCTTGTAGCTGACTGGCTGGCACTTGTGATAGGACGCCGGCCGACCGGCCGATTGACTCTGTTTTCGCCTCGCCCTTTCTCGCAGATGATTATTCTTTGCTGCTCCTTGAAAACGCTGCTGACGTCTGTTGGCCGTTCAATGTGCTGATACGCTAGCTTGCGTATCTTGTATCTGTTCAATGCAATTGAGAACGCTATCATTTTATTAAGAACCAGTAACGACCCTTGGCTGTGAATAAGGCTGCACAATGCAAGGGTTTGTTACAAATTAAGCACTTATCCCATTTATCTATGTTCTTATTTTTTGTACAAGAGGGGTTATCAGTGGAAACAATGCTCCACGTATCTTGTGAGAAGAGACTGCTGTCGAGGATGGTTTAATCTTCATCTCGCGCAAATTGTCGGATCGTTAAGGAATTCCATTTCGATTGAAAGGAATTGCTGTGCTGTTACGTTTAATTTGTATTACATTTTTTACACGCAGATGCACAATTGTGTTGGGGGTTGGAGATGGAGATTCCAAACAAACTCAAGACTGCAATTGAGGGAAATTAATGATGGACAAACACCTACAACAGTTGGAATGTGGCTTAATGTATGGAATTAGTTAATTGACTTGGGGCTAGAAGGCGGCTGGCCGTCACTCATTAATCGTTGACCCTTAACTGACTCGAAGTATGCGGACAGAGGGGCAATAGATGTCATTTAAATAAATTACTGTCGTCCGTTGGATGATTTGAATCAACGATGAGCGGCGTCCCTTAACATAAGTTTTTCATGTAACTTTTTTGAAATTATTTTTTTTTTTTGAAAGAATCTAAGAAGGCAATGTCTGTTGGCGCAAGAAGATGTACACTTTTGGTTCCTTGAGCCAAATGAAACGAAACTCACTGGAAGCTGGCAGAAGGTTAATCGACACAGTGTGATCCTCTTGCTCCAAAAGCACATGCTACCTTGTTCAAAAAGCTTCAAGGATTTATTCTGAAATCTGAAAAAACCGCCCGTATTTCATTTGTCAATTCAATTATCTATTCGGTTGAAAACGCGTTCCTTGGAGTGGTTCTTTGAGAAGATCGAACTGGAAGAAATCTGGCGGTGGCGGTGGCTTTGGCGATGGAACCCGTACTGTTCTAATTATTTCATTATGCGACGGTGCGTCTTCATGGCCCAACGAGTAAATTGCCTACAAATCCGGACTTTTTTTTTTGGCGAATCAGTTCACGCAATCGTCTCATAACTTCCAAAACAAGTGTCGTCAGAAAGGCACACGAAGGGTTCCGAATCACTGTAAAATTTACTTCATATTTTAATTATTTAAAGTTTTTTGATGCCTCCACGCGTTTCTGACAAAAGTGGTCTTGACATACAGACAGACAGACAGTCGAACAACGAAATGATCCTATAAATTTTGGTTTTTCATTGAGCCAGAAAAGGAACGCTTAAGAACGAATAAGGCCGTTAAGGTGCAATGTCTCATGTTGCAAATCATAAGGGGAAAAAGCCCTGGAGATCAAGTTGTCGCTCGAAGTGAGCAATATGACGCCGAATAAGCTTTATCAGGAGGCTATCAAGTTCTATTTAAAAGGACTTTGTCTCTTGAAAACAAAAAAAAAAAGAACAGGCCGTTGGCAACTCAGGTCTCAAATTAGTTCGGTCCCTTATGAAATTTAGGTCCTGGCACCAGTATTGCACCGACACGTAGAGACACAGCCAGTCTACTTTCTAACATCAGCGAGGTGTACTTAAGGTCATCAAAAGTGCCCTGACTACATGGATTATGAACAAACATAAAGGGTCCGCCAAATAACTTGAAAATGCTATGAAAAAAAAAACTGCTGAATATTTTCTCAAATTTCTTTTTTTATTTGAAAGTACAATCCTTCCGGTTAATAATGGAAAATAATTTCATTCAAATGGCTGCCTCGGCTGGTCATGCAGTGACCTACACGATCGGTCCATTTTTTAAGCACATTATCGATTGTCTGCAGCTGTATTTCACCAATGGCTTCACGAATATTGTCCTTTAAAGCGTCAATTGTCTCTGGCTTGTCGGCGTAACACTTATCTTTGAGGGCACCCCACAAATAATAGTCCAACGGTGTCAAATCGCAGCTCCGAGGTGGCCAAACGACATCAGCTCTGCGGCTGATAATGCGATCTTCAAAAACAGGGCGCAAAACATCGAGTGTAGCTTCGGCTGTGTGGCACGTAGCGCCGTCCTGTTGAAACCAAATGTTGCCAATATCCTCCTCTTCAATTTTTGTGAACAAAAATTCGTTCAACATGGCCCGATAACGATCGCCATTGACTGTAACGGCCTCTCCTTGCTCATTTTCGAAGAAAAATGGCCCAATTATGCCTCTGGACCAAAATCCGCACCAAACAGTGACTCGTTTTGGGTGCATCGGCTTTTCAATGTATGCGTGCGGGTTTTCTGTGCCCAAAATGCGACAATTTTGCTTGTTTACATACCTGCCAAGATCAAAATGAGCTTCATCTGAAAAGATGATTTTTTTTTTGGCAAAATCGGCATCTTCTGTAAGTCGATCGCAGGCCCACTTAGTGAAGCGAAAACGCATTGGATGGTCAGTTGGCTTCAACTCCTGAACTAATTGCACTTTGTATGGCGTCATACCAAGGTCTTTATGCAAAATTCGTCTCAATGATGTCTCCGAAATGTTCAATTGTTGAGAACGACGGTGAATTGATGTTGATGGCGCTTCACGCACACGCAAGTTTCAGACATGAGCTAAGTGTTACCATTCACGAAATAAGCACTAGTTGAAAAAAAAAACGTAAGATGTCGGACCCGTTATTTTTCAAGAAAACCAAATCGACTTAAGAGCGGGGCTTGAAGTCGCGTATGGAGTGTCTTAAATATGCAATGGAAAAAGCCCTGTAGTTGGCGATGTAACTTTTGATCTGAATTTTGACATCGACAGCGGTTGGGAATAAGACGTGATCTCAGGTCCAAAAATCGAGGTAAGTCTTCCCCAGCTCGACTTAGATTTGAAAAATTGATACGTTTTGATCTTAAATTGATACGTTTTGATTTGAAACGACGTTGTCTGAGTCCTCTAGAGGTACCAGCGAGAATTGTAGAACAGTAATCTTGTGGATTGGCTAGAAAAGTGTGTACATATCTATATTTAAATAAACCTAAAGATGGTACACTTAATAGTGCCTACATATCGTATGCAATGACAATAATACTGACTTACAGCGCATAACTCGAAGCCCCATGGAAAAGTTGATGTACGGTCCTCATGTGGTCTGTGCTTGCGCATGTCCCGTGATCCCGTTCAAAGTCTGATCAAGCTGGATTGAAAAGTTTGAGATCAGCTAATGAGATCCATTCATTCAGTTTTTTTCATCATTTTTGTTCGTCTTCTTCGACCTATTGATCCAATTCAAGAATGATCAGTTGTGCCGTTGATCTGTTACTTTACCCGGAGAGGTGAGGATCGGCTAAAGTAGACACGTTGCACACAGCTTCAGTTCCAGACTGGGACGCGCAAGCTGACAACTTATATTGCATTGAAAAATGAACAAGCACTGAAAAATAAGCTAAAGCTGCCTTCAATCTTTAAATTTCCTGGCGCGCTGCTTTGAGCTGTTAAGATCAAGTTTCGGAGCCTTGAATTTAAAGCGTTTTTGTTGTGAAGCTTTTGACTGGTATCAGGAGACACTCTTCTTAAATTTTTTGTTAATTAGTGCAATGTGGACAAGCCACTGTAGTTATTGTAGTATAATTACCTTTTTAACTAGTTCCACATCTTTGTACAAAGTTGTACCTTCTCTGTTAAAACTGATCTTACAAACCCGAAGATTCATCGTTTGCCTAGGCTGAGTCTTTGTCAGAACTGCACCAGTGTTGTTTGAAAAGTTCATCTTTGCCTCTAGAGTTAATCTCTTTGTATAAAAACGTTCTTCTACGAAGATCTACGTTCGAGACTGATCAACCCAAAAAAACCATAAAATCAATCACTTTCCTTGTTTCTTTAACGTTTCGTACAATTAACTCGAATTAGCAGCAATTATTTCACACTATGCTCATGAAACAAATTGCGTTTAATAAAACAAGCTAATTGAATTGATTTTTCGGTCTGATTGATATGGCTTTCCGGTTGTTATGAAAGTGTATCGGTCCTCTAATTGTTGTACATCATTCACGCTTCTTAACAAACCATTCACTCTGACAGATGCGATCTCTTTTGTCTTATCTGCACATCAATGTGAATTGATTTAGCTATTAAAAAAAAAGAAGCTGGACACCAATCAATTCCATGGTGATTCAATTTTATCAGCTTCAATTGACCTCAACAATCGATGTTATGCCATAAATATCCATGTGCCCAGTTGAGTACAAGCCGCGTACCGAAGAGAACGAGGTGGTACATCCGGCGATTATTATCTTGGAACTCCATAAACCAATTTGAGCTGGAAAAACCTTTAAACAACAGAATTTTATGTTTAATTCATGAGTTGTGAAGCGATTGCATATTCAAAGTGAATCATGAGGTGTGAAGAAGTAGGTTTTAAAATCGTACTAGCTTGAACAATGTGGAGCTGCACTTTTGTGATAAATATTTTCCTTTTTCTTCCAAACGAATCTTATCGCATTTTTTTTGGAAACATATTTAAAGTCGTTTTATAAATTTGTTTGTAAACAATAAAAAAAAATAAAGTCATAAATTTCAATGACCCGATAAAGAGATGCTGGAAATGTTGTGAAGCCAAACGAATTGTTCTGTATTTTTATGACGCAAATAATTTTTAATTTTAAACTTTATAAAAAAAAACACTCTCGGGCACTTTGAAAATGAAGCCATTAAAATTCGCCCAACGTCGTTAAAAATACACACTTTTCAATTATATTATTGAGATACTTTCGACTAGAGTGGTCGTATTCGTATTTTGACGTATGAATTTAAGTTGGAGCCTGGTTGTCTACGGTTTGATTTTTGCTCATTGTTATATTATAATAAAGCTTAGGCCATTATAGCTGGATGGAATCACAATTTCTTTATTCGGTATTCAAATTCTTACCAAGACAAAGTTATAATAAAAAGAAATTTAGAAGAAGATCGTTATTCTTAATCCTTAAAGGTCAGGCGGGCCTTTGACTAAAAAGCAAATCATTTCAACTTTATTTCATCCTTATTTGCCAAATAAATCATCTTTTGTCATCATGTTTGCGAGTCACCCCACAATCGCTGCCAACTCAGCAGCCCTGAGCGTCTTGACGCATGATCGATTCTATTTCCTAGCTTGTTGCAAATGGTCACCCGTGGCATGAACCCGCGGAATTACTTGATGACTTTCACTTTTTCTTTGAGACTCTTAAACAAAATGAGCCGAGAAAATCCACTTGAAGGCCTGTTTGAGTAGAGCAAAGTATTAAATACTAGTTTGTCTGGTCTAAATAATCCAGATTTCCTTTTTTAATTATTTCGATACCACTTTGGTAAACTGGCTATGCGTTTTGTTCTGTAAAGTTTGTATGTTACTCAATCAAAGCTAAACAGTCTGTCGGATTTTGATCAATTTTCACAAAAAGGGTATTCGACGTAGCGGCTAGGATATGACACTCTTTTCATCCTTATAGATTCATTAACGACGTCATCGCTTTTTTTAGTTTCGCCATGTCGTTAACAATCATCTTCTTCTATGCCGAACGTCCCGGTACATCATCTAGGATCTATGGGTTTTTTTTTATCCCGAATCGGAGCCTTAATAAATCTTAAATTAAGGAAGCCGACCACGCTGGAAAATATGTGGCTCATTGCATTCATGGGTCTACTTCAAGTTAAGTACAGCCTTGCCCGTAAATAAATAGCATTTTATGCAAATGTATAAAATGACGTTTTATTTGAAAAAATGTTATTCAAAAAATGTTTTCGTAAATCCGCTTTTGATTTTGTTTTTCGATGTATGCAATTTACTTACCTGAAAATTTGGCTCAAATACTTATGTAATATGTTCTATTCTAGACGTCGTTTTTTGTTCTCCTCAGAAAACCAGGTTTTTTTCTAGTCTTTTGCATTGCATAGCCGGTTTCTGTTGGTCTTCTTCCAGAAGAAGCGAGTATGGAAGTGGTCTTTCGATTTATTTTTAGAGGACTCCCTGATAAGAATCCAATGTTCACGAGCCGAAGACATGTACTCTCCAGTCTCCCTGTCTTAAGGCATATAAAATAGCTGCACGCGAATGATTTTGAAATTATTACGCTGCAATATTCCTTTTGACCTCTTCAAAGGGACAATTTGAGCTCTTTTAGCTTCATTTAATTTTTGCCTTTTTGGGTAAGCCGTCTTTAATAATATTTTAATAATACTTTTATTGTTTTAAGACAAAATTCTTTGATTAAATAATATGCACAGTTTCACTACTGTTTTCGAATTGACCAATTTTACAGCACAAAAACAAAAAATCCACGTATCCTCCGAAATGAAAAATTATCATGTATGTAGGTATGCTTTTCATTTATGGCCAAGGCTGTATACCATATTTTATACTATATTACGGGAGTGACGTCTTAGTTCGAACTGAGTCGCCTGTCCAGACCTTTCCGAGCAACGTAGAACATCATCAGTTGAGTCAAACTTGAGGTTTGCTTATGTCCAACCCATTCAACTTGCTCGGGAACCTCTACAGCTATGTAAAAGTGTTCAAAGGTTTTAGAATGCCCAGTACCAGTTTTGTCTGTGGTACTTGTGTTAATAGGTCAGGTCATCATTGAATATGGTAGAATCAATGTTCTTCAATCTCCGGCTCTCTTTGTCATTTTGCAAGTCGTAACATCCGTAAACGTCACACCTTATTGCTGAACCTGGTCTGTAGGAATTTCTGAGATTTAGCTTGTCCGAGGTTTCCAAGAGTAGTCACACTTTCGATGTAACCATTTCAAAAACACATTTTTGGCGGCTGTAAGCTGGTTCATCTGTTCTGAGTGAAATTCAAATAAATATTTCCAAAAAAATGTTCACTTCATTAGTAGTGGAATATTTTTGGTGTACTTCATGTCTTATTACTTCCCTTCCAAGCAGCAGCGTATACCCTCTGTACACTTTTCATACTTTCAGTTGTACATTTTCTCAAAATTAAAGAAATAATGCAATTCGAATTCAGTGTGCCGCATCCGTTCGTCCAGTAGGAGGAGAGAACCATGACGAGAGCGAAATGCTGCCATTTGAATGGAATTCATTCATTGTACTCGTATTGTTCCAAATCGTGCCACATTGGATGGTTACATTCAATCGTAACACGCAATTAGTCGGTTTGCATTTGTTTAATTAAAATTTTTGGGTCACCAGATCACCAGACGATGGCGGTGATGTCGGATGCTAGAGAGAAGCGCACGATTTTGTGAGCGCATTCATTTGGCGGATATGAATAACAAGTCCATTTTGGGTGGCTTCTAAGAAATGGAATTAATAAATTGAATAAAGGGAACAATGTTGTTGCTGTTGCTGGTACAGTTCCACCGACAAAGGCGACTTATCGGATTGACTTTTAGTCACCACTGAGCTTGCATTGATCTCGAATTCTAGCGAAAATCAGAAATGCAACGTTTGTACAAAAAAAGTTAGGCATTTCCAGTATGTTAAAGAAAATTGTGGGAGGTTAAGATTCACCAGCACATTTAGAGCAGTTTCACAAGAGATACTCCTTCCCTGACCTCTTTGGGCAATACTATTGTCATCGATTCTAGCTTTGAAAGTTCGCATCAGCTGTACAATTTTTCGGAACGTGCCATGGCTTTCAACATCGGTGAATCCGAGCATGTTCTTGAGTAGTTTGAGATGGATTGACACGACGGTTCAGTAAATTTTCGCCGTACGAAGTGGGTTTTTAATTGAGTATGAAAAACCCAATCAATCAAGTCATAAATCTACCCTTGGACACAACAGTCTTTGCGTGAACCGCACGAGACAGTATTTGCTGAAAAGTGTTCAATTCCAGTCGACGCTAAGCATCCACATGCTAAGTTTAACTCCATCTTTTAGTTAAAGTTCCTGGAACCTTCTGCTGTAGAATAATCCGTTCGTGTGTTAATTTGGGATGGATTCCTTTACGATCATTTTTCCCGTCCCTTGAAAAAAAATCTTTTTTAGTCAAATCACCAGATTCCGAATTCGGTTCGCAGTCCTCTTTCAGTGCCGTGCCGAACCCCAAACACCAACTGAAACATCGGAAGCAGATACGCGTCATCAAAGGGAGACGATCCCGAGACCTCGTGATCATAGTCGTCCGAACGCTAAAAATGTCTTAAATTGGACTAATTAGATTTGCGTTTAGCTTAAGAAAAAAGGTTATTTGACAGATCAAGAGGTCAATCTACTAAGACTCCGCACTGGTCTCAAGTTTAGTCTGTCTCTTAAGACTACTCCCTGTTCAATGTATGGTCTTGTGCCATAAAAAAAAGAACTTCCCCAACCTACCGTCCGCGTACTGGGTTGGTATGTTTGTTCTTGAAGCAATATCGAAAGACTTCTTAGTTATAGGCTAGTTCATCACTGAGTCTCTCACTCAGATGGTTTCTTTGATGCGAAAGCCTTGAACTTCTTATTCTTTTAACCTTCAAGACTACTGAAGTATCCTCATCTCAGCGGTAATTAATTTTCTCTAATATATTTTCAAACATTTTGAACAGCACACTATCAAGTGGAATGAAGAACCTTCCTGTCATTACTTTCATCCTACGGCTTTGCGATATTTGAAGTCGTTATCACAAGTTGCTTCCCTGACACCCAGATATTTAATCAGCAAAGACACTGAATTTTTTCTGGACTCACTTCTAAGGTATCATACATCAAGTTCTCTTTATTCGGCCGCAACAAAAAATTATTGATGCGATTTAGAGACTGTCACTTTTTTCGAGCAGAAAATCGAAAACAACAGCAAATAGTTAAGGACCTAAGATACTCTCCTGCTTTACACCAACTGGGATTAATTGGCAACTCTTTGAAGACTTCCGCGGTACATTTTCCTCTTGACTTCGAACCTTTCATTGGACATCAGATAGTTGGCTTTTAAATACTCGCTGAAAGGTTTTCATGGCGTGTAGCATCATCCACATATAAGGCAAAAGAGAAGTGAACTTTCCGCAGAAGAGGTCTTTTTTTCATTTTAAGATTTTTAAGATTCAAACCGTGTCATCGGCATAAGTTTATAGACTATTTGACCGCCTTCCAAAATTCTTCGATATATTCGCATATCCAGCTTGGAGCGGGTTAAAGGAGAAATGAACTTCCAATCCAATTGGAGCCATGCCAAAAGTAGGGATTGACAAATCCAAAACAGACCCTTGGAAAAGGTTTTGCCTTTAACATTTTTGCAACAATTTTTCGGGATTCAGTTTTAACCATTTTTCAATCTTCCTTGATTGCTTGGTTCAGTCTTAAGTAAGCCCGCTTTAACTAAAAGTCAGCCTCATTTCAAAATTTCTGCATGATTTCTGAAAATAAATTGGTTTAAATAACAAAAACACAACAGCTTTTTTAAAAATTTTCAAATCTTCATTGCCTTCAAAATTTTACTAAAAAGACAAAAAATTTGGAATTGTTATTCTGAATTAAACTTCACTTGCTTCGAAAATGTTTTTGAGTGTCATTCAAAAACTATCTGCTTTTCTGCTAAAATACAAATTTATTTTTTAGGATCTCTTTTTATAGCCCCTTAAAGATCTATTTTCAGAACATGACCTCTCGCGTGTCCATTAAGTTCGAATCGCTGATTTCAAGTTTATATTCAATCGACTCTCATTCCATATCGTCTTCCACAACTCAACAAGACTCATAACCATTCGATTTATTCCCATCTGACCTTGCCTCATAGACACTTTAAAAATATTTCCGCCCCATAATAACAATTCAATCTTGGCCAGTGCAGACATTAACCGCAAGGCCTCCTTAATTCTTGATTGTTTATAGAAAAGTAAATTTCAAAACCTGCTCTTGGCAACTATACTAAATTTAACCAGACCACCAAAGCCTTCCTCAGCATATTATGGCTGAATCATTTATGGAATGCGGTTCGTACGCGCGTACTTACAAAAAAATAAAACACTATTCGTATATTTAGATTCCGGTCGAAAGCGTTTATGGTCAAAGGTATAATAAAAGAAAAATACTCCCCATACACTGGTGAGGAATTCCAGAAAAACGGAGCGGAAATCCATGCCCGGCTATAAGAGGCCTTGGCACATGGCAGCAGCAGCAGTGTGCCATAATAACCATCAAACTTGCGCGCGCGAAAACATGCCAAAGAGATATTGTACGTTTTATGTTTTCGCAGAATACTAAGTGCTTCTCGAGAAGATGGGAAAGCCGTACGTACAGATACGTTACGGTATTTTCATTGTACACAACATTCATTTCTACATCCCAACGAATATTTAAATTACTTTTACTGCCGCCTTCGCGTGCGTATTTTTTTTTTTTTAGGCCCGAAAGTCGTCGGCAAAGAAGAAAAACAGAAATATTTCAAAATTTATGCTTTCCATACTCGTAGTTAGGCAAGCACCGCACCGCCTTAGCACACGTTTTCATGGTCTCGGGACTCGAGTTGAGGTCGATTGACTTATGGACGGACACGTCTTGCGGGAGTCGGTTGATTACTTGACTTGGGCTTCGTTTTTTACTGATCTGTTTGAGATTTTCTATTAAAAGATACATTATCTTTTTTTCGGATGTTTGTTTTTTTCTTTTTGTCTAATGGTTTTCCTTTATTCTTTTTGTATCTTTTCAGGTATGTACTTGAGAGAAAAGTGAAAATATACTATTGCGGTATTTTGAAAAATCAGACAGGTAATTTAAGGTTTACAGTAGCGCTGTCGGCGTGCCGACCATAATTTTGACCAGTGGTAAACAATCGGAAACATCATCATTTTTGAACGGCGCTTCAACACTCTTCAACACCTTTAAAAATTTGATGATTCTTCCCTCGCCAATGTCATTAAAAAACTCGTTTTAAATACTTGACAGCCGAAGGGCTTTTGAAAAAGCCGATGATCTTGATCCCAATCAGCTAAATTGAGAATTTGTTACTGTTTTGAACATTGAAACGATACATACATCGCCACCAAAGATCAAGAGATCTGTCAGGCAATGGATCCTTGAAGAATCTAAACCTGAGCTAAATCTACTCTCCGTGCTACGCAATCCCGCACATGCTGCTACAGTGATCTTCTCGACATTTGCGATCTTGCGAAAGGAAGTCAGCAAACTCGCCAGCCAAGTATTGATCATCCACATTTTCCCATTTCTGTCGTAGGTCTTAAAAAGATTGATGAATCAGTAAGTTCCTTTCTTTATTCAACTTTATCCCTCTCCTCTGCATGAACAATTTCGGATTCGCAACTTATCGCAACCGATCCTCTGCATTTTTCAAATTTCGAGATCATTTTCGAGCAGCGTTAAAAGAAGGCAAGTGATCCCACAAGGGTCTATTTTAAGTCCTTTGCTGTTCTTCATGCATAAATCACATGTAAGCGGATGACGCGCATCTGAATCTTTTTTTCAAGAACGTTCCAATTTTGTCTACGATGTCGGCATGCCCAACCAACTGGAGAGATTCCTAACAAGTCAGTAGAGATGTATTGGCACGTTTTGAACGATTCTTTCGAAGGCTTAAAACATGCTTAAGACAGCTCCTTTACCTGCTCTTCTTAACCTATTAAAGCATTAAATGTCCCGATGACTTCGTTGGATGCTAGGTCGTCGTAGTTGGATGAGTTTAGCATGCCTCTTAACAGATCAGTTAAGAGCTGCTATCAAAGGCGGCTCTCCAATCGACTAATAAGTGTTGAATTCTTATTTCGATCTTCTATTATTTTTGTTCCAACATATGCCTAAGTGTGAATACTTGTTCCTTTGGTGATCTAACAGGTCTTGAACTGCATTGGGAAAGGACGTTCTCATTGCTGACAATGGAGCTCCAGACGTTTACTTTGCATGGCAGAACTTCTAGACAAATATAGGAAGACAAATACACCTATGTAGTTGGAGTAGTGAGGAGGGTCTCTTTTCTTCCGGACAGAAGATGTTGAGGTTTCATTCTTCATGATGTATGCACCTGATAAGGCTATCAACGAAAACATCTACAGTTTTGGCTTCAGTCTGCATTCAATTTGTGACAAAAAGGTACTCTCAGTTCCTCTGGCTTCATCTTCGATCCTTAGGTAAAGAATTGCCCATCATGAGTCTTCGTTGAGAGCACATGATAACGAAACTTTCCTGCCTCAGAACCTAAGGTATATCCGCATAAACCTGGAGTATAGTGAGAAGTGACTGACTCTAAACTGGTTTTGGTCCTGAGGTGTACATGTATTCGTTCAGCGAATCCTTCCAAAAGTGTAATTCACTCTTCTTATATGGTGTATAAATAAGAACGAGATTATGTGATACCCTTATATACAGAGACAAGTACTTATGTACAATGATTCTAATTTTTTAGGGTTCGGTACCCAAAGTGTGCAAACGGAATCATATAGTTAAGCCTCCGCTGTCCGACCATCTGTCACAGGTCAATCTCTTGAACCGTTTTAGAAAGACTTGTAATTTTCACAGAACGTATACTACTATAAAAAAAGGTGTTTTTAAAATCGCTTCTCTAATTAATGCCAATAAGTGAACTATGTTCGGCGGTACGTAACCCTGCTTAAATTTCGAAATTTTAAGATACAATTTCTACGACTCTTATGATGAGTTATAACTTATCGGGAAGTGACTGGTGCATAATCCCAAGACAAAGTCTGTTCCACGTTCTTGTTGTTTTACTAATGATAGAACTCAAAAAAAAAGAGGATTAGCCGAACTTGGTTTCAGCTCTATGGATCCACTTTGAAATAATTCTTGTTTGGATTTGGTTTTGTCCGATTTTTTGCTACTTCTAAAACCCTTTTTCCAACGATGTCCTAGCTCTTTTGGATAACATCTCAAACAAAGGGTTCTCTTGTTTTTGTTTCTTTCAAGATCCTGACTATTTTGGTTATTTTCAGATAAGTTTTGGTAGATTGACTCTTCAGCTACCTCATTCAAACGCTTCCAGTTTCACCATAAAAATTGCATCTTTTATACTTTATGACGTTCCTTTAGTCCATCAACTGGTAATTTTTGTACATTTTTTGAAGAACTGAAAAAAAAAAATATCCTTAATGGTCACGTCGAGCACTTAATGCAGTTCAATTTATTTCTTTGCCTAGTTTACCCCCACACCATCGGGCAAAGAACAACGAGTAAAAATTCCATGGAAAACACGCCTTGGCCCAAAGCTTCGGATTTAGATCCACACATATCCGGCAGTGTCTATGGACCCCCCTCGTACTCGTCCCACCTCATTTATCAACTTCAAAGCATCCTTGCGAATCACAACGTTCATCCTTAAAATTAACTATGATGACAACAAGAACGGAATTGGCACGTTCGCATTTAAATAATTTTACAATAAATATAGATGGCTTCACTGCTCCATCATGAACAACAATTTATCAAGGATATACAGTCGTGTGTACGGTCCCCACATCCGCACAACGTCAAGGAATTCCTAATTGAAATACCGACGACGGCGACGCCTTTGGTCATGAACGAGCACGAGCTCATAGCAGGCGGCTTTCAACTCAACGCAGTTCAGCCTCATCATTGTATAGCTTACATGGAAAATCAATCCCTCTGCCATTTTCATTTTCATTTAAGGATATGGGCGGCGGTAATGATATACCATTTCACTATTGCCAAGAAGTCCTTCCAACTGTACAAGGCAATAAAATGTTCTCTCGCAATAAAATAATGCTGCTGCAAAAAAAAACGAATTCCTTCCATTGACGACGGCGGCGGGTGTAAATCCCTGTTGGCCAATAAAATGAGAACGGCTATTGATTCTGGCTGAGAACAGAATATGTTCCTCCATATGAAATGAAGCATGAAATTAATTGATTGAATCTTCAGCACGGAAGTGCGGAATTAAAGTGCAGATGGGCGTGTGTGGTGCGTAGTAACTGATTCGAAGGAAATCTACTTTCAACACTTCGTTCCAGGCGTCCACTTTAAGTGCTCCGGAATTCTATACTGTACCCCTTCCTCGAGACGTTACTCTTGTGTTTTTGTGTGTACTTAATTCAAATTGGACTAGAGTCTGTTTTTTCCTGTTTATTTCTCAACTGGGAATGGAATCTTGTCGAGCTGTGTCTCTTTGTATATTTGTGTCCTGGTGGCCACGGGGCAGAACCTTTTAGCACAAAGAAAAGGTAGAATTTCGGTTTGTGTTGGATGACCAAAGCAGCAAAGGACACAGAAGGAATACAATTTTCACTGTGAATGGTTGCGGTTGGGGTTTTTGAAGTTGGAAATTTCGCACCCTGCCGCAGGATATAAACTGAATTTGAGTGAATGAATATTTAATTATATTTGCTAGGATTTTTGGTACCTTTTTTTCGGATGAAATATTTCAAAGAAGTGCGGAATGAGGATACTCAAATGCTCGCTGAATAAGAAATGCGCGTTATACCGAGAGTAATTTGGAATTGAAGTTTTTTTTTTTGTTTTATTTTTAACTTTGAATGAGTGAAGTGGAAAGGAGTTGTGAAAGGTTACGCTAAAATATAACTACTAAATTATGAGAAGAAAAAAAATTGTGCAAAGGAAGATCTTAATAATTAAGCAAGCTTCTGGTTTTATTATAGAACAAAAATGGTGAGAATTGGACTGTAGCGAATATGCATTTAAAGTTTAATAAGCCCCAACTAGCTAGCGGAGATGGATTTAACGGGATTAATCGTAATTCTGAATATTGCAATAGGCTACAGACGGAAGGCTAAAGTATATATTCTCTCTATGGTGAGCGATTTCAGTGATTACTCTGAATTCCCCCGAAATGGATTCTTAAACGGTGAAGACATAGTGAGTGATGAAGTAACCTTCCTAAACCCTAAACCTACACTTATGTTATATTTATCGGTGACAAATAAAATACTGCGAATTGAGATCGAATGCAAAAATTTAAGCAAACGAAACCAAGAAACATCTGAGTTACAAACCACTGCATGCTCTTCTCCTACATCTTCTTTGCTTTGTGCAAAATGCATTTTAAGGGTAGTCATAAGTTCTTGAGAGCAAGGAATTTATATAATTAAAAAAAAAACAAACAAGCCCAGAATCTTCTTCAACGTGGTGAAAAGTTCTTTTTTTTTTGTTACTGTTGATGGTTTGGAAGCGGTTTTAATCTCATTATGTTCAGGTACTTCAATCGCGGTCGAGGGCATGCGTTCATCAGAGAAAGACTTCAATTTAAGTTTGGTGCGAGTTAAAAGGTTTCGTGTTTTTTCAGTTTCTACCAAGTAGTCCTTCAATCGCTCTTCGTATTTGTTGCCGACAGTAATCGTCGCAAAACAGCTTGCTTATCGTAAAATAGTTGTATTCCATCTTTGTGGCCCCATTAGAAGTTTGGATTCGGTTCTAACCGGACCTTGCTCCACCATATGCGTCGTTCGCTTAGGGATGCCTTTCTGCGAAATTGGCTTGATGAATCGATAGCAGAAATAAGTTGCCTTGATTTTCTTCCTTGAACTTGAACATCTCGTTTTTCCCATTTTTTCTTTTTCTTTTAAATTACTTTTGTTAGAAGGAAAAGTTACAAGAAAACCTTCTTAGTTAATTAATAATGTTAAAAATAAATAAACAACAAACAGTTTATTTAAGCTACAAGGTTCAGAGAAGGACGAAATTCAGGATCGACTGGCACGTGTTATATTTGAAACACCAAATTTACTTTATCAAATTAAAGATAACTCACCGCCTGATTAATAAATAAATTAGGTCGTAAATAAATTCAATAAACAAATAGATAGGAATATTAATAAATAAATTAAATTATTTTTAAACTAATAAAAACATAATTAAATAATATAAAATAAAAAAACAATAAATAATCAAATGAAAATAATAATAAATAAATAAACAAACAAGTAAATACACAAATAAAGAAATAAATAAATAGATAAATAATTAAGCAGTTATATACATCTATTAATAAATAAATGAACAAGCAAACACAACAGACATACTACATGAAATAATTTATGTATTCTCTACATTTCTACAGTTACCAGCTTATGTACCTAATTGGTGGCAAAATGCCTTGGTTGGTTCAGAATCATTTTAACTACTGTGTTTTTAGTTCTTTGCAATCTTATGGTGTGGCAATAAGCACCTTTTCCCCAAAACAAGTGAACCGTAAACGAGTGTAACCCTTTCTTTGAAAAACAAGATTTTATTGTCATTGCTCGTTTTAGACTAACGATTGATAAACGGGTACCAAGTTTTTATTGTAAAGTTGTACAGTTCTGTCTGTCTTGTTTCCTGAACATGGACATGAACTCATGTACCCTATCGAGGAAAAAGAACGCTGAAAAACGAAGATCAAAAAGTAAAACTTAGTTACGAAAATTCTTCCGCCATAGTGGAGACCTTTTTAAAGCTTTTCGAAAACTTAACTTTTGCAAAAGAAAATCTGGACATTGATAAAAATTTTGAAAAAAAAAGGAGCAAAATCGACTTCCATTCAACCACCTCGCCAAAGTTGCATTGTGTCTACTGAGCGCTACCCTAACTAGTCCAAATCAGCCCAAAATAAAATCTCTTTCATATTGATTTAAATAAATGAATTGAACTTCAAATATTTGAAAATCTTTGAGGGTCGGACCATAAATAAAGAAGGAAAATATTTCCTTTTCAAAATTCCACTGCAAAACTTGCAAATACGTTTCAATTCGACAAATAATAGATGACCATTTAACTTTAGCCCTAGTAAATGTCACGGTAAAAGCTTTCGACAAGACTTAACAAAAGACCTCGTAAAAACCCACCGCGCTCTTCTGCATACCCATAAAAAAAACCCACTTAATTAGCAATTTACGAGTTTTTTCTTTTAATAAAAAGATGTCTACTATATGTTTATTGAAATTGTCACACCCTTGAGCCTTTTAAAATATCATGATAATAAAAAGCCTACAGAATGTTTTTATGGTCTATCAAACTGCATCCCGCATAAAGCCATTTCAAAAGTCGTTTTCAAATACTTTGCGGGTCGTCTATAATAGCGGTACAGCACAGTGTGTGGTCTGTTTTCGGTTTTGTGACTTTCGACTGCAATAAGGAAGCTAAACCAAGGCAACCGTAGCCATAAGTTTGGTGGATAAACAGTCAGATAGGCACAGACTTGAAGTCACCTCACGCAACCGTTAGAAGTACACCAATTGATTGGCGCGAAAAGCAGTCGTTATTCCACCCATCTTGTAACTGTTGCCTTCATGTCGCCAAAACAGGACGCCAGTCCGCCATTAACAAACAAAAGACGACTGCCTATACAACAGAGACTCTAGCATTCAGCCTGTGGGGTGGAATAGAAAAAAGGAAATCATCCCTTAGGGGTTGCTCAGACTGAGGCAATTCAATGCGGCTAGTTGTCGCCACTATCGTCGTCTTCGTCGGTGGAGGCGTTGCTTTTTGTTTGCTTCCAGGAACTATGGGTTGAAAGGCAAAGTAACGCGCGGAACTATCAACTTTCAGATCCCCTGTGTTGAAAGCGAGGACTACAGAATGGCGATTGACACACACGGGCACGCGCTACTCGTATCCGTATCTTTTGTTGTCAAGCGCCTTGCCTTTGATTTGATTACCTTTAAATTGAGTTGGGTTCTATCGGGTTCTATATTTATTTTTTTGTTGAATAAATTAAGCAGAAATTGTTGCTGTGCGCCGGCTAATTACATTGAAATGAATGAATCATAATTCTGAAAGGGTAGGGCCTGAGCTCTGCAGAATGGCGGGGTGGTGTTGAGTAACGGTATTGACCAGCGGCGTCGCGTCGGCCGGTTGAGTGAATCAGTTTTAAGGGAGCGGATGGTAAAAGGTGCGGTTCTTTGAACTTTATTACCAAAAGTGTGAGTATTAATGACGGCATTTTGATGGCAGATAATTACAAAGGTGTAAATAAGTACATAACCACCCTGACCAATTTCGAAATGCAAGGATATTAGGATAATTTGCTGTATAAGCAGAATGAATGTTCAGTAAGGAAGGCAACCTTTTTTTCTGGTACGGTGAATTTAATATAGAATCTTATTTTTTGAGAATACCTACCCGTCAGTCTATTTTATGAAGGCCTTTCTTCGCACCTATAGAAAGTATGTATGTATGTTTCCTCAATCAACAAACTTAGGTACATATCTCTTAAAGGTTCGAGTTTTTTGGATTTATCTATTTCCGACGTTTTTAAAAAAGAATCATGTAGCCCTTTTTTTGGGCTGCAAATCTGCAATTCTTCAGATTGACGTATCACATTTTTCAATTTCGTTTATAACAAAATTCTATAAGCACTGAATTTGAATTGTTGTGTAAGCCCGTAAGCTTCTAAAACTGAATTCTGTGAAGCCTCGATATGAAAACATTGTGACTTATTCCAAATTTGGCTCTGAAGGGACTTTGACTACCCTTTTAATGCTTTGCACAGAGTGAACAGAAGATTGTGTTTCTAGTTTGGAAACACATTGTTTGGTTACGATTTAAATTATATAAATGGCAACCGATAAAGATGGAGTAGTTTTTTTTACATTCGCTTAAAATTCGCAGTATTTTATCCGCCATTTTCTCTTACTCTGGGCAGGGATGCAAGATAGCATTGAATTGAGCGGATAGTCTTGCCTATACACCACGGACATGCACTTTCTCAGACTTTGGGTGATTTTGGCGGATTTGCTAGATTGGAACCTGTGACACAGCAATTGATTCAATTGAAAGGTTAATATTTTAGAAGAAGAAGCTTATTGATCACTTAACGATCGCCAGCTATGCACTTTGTATTATACTTTATTGCATTTCCTCACACATTCCGTTCAAAAATGATGCAAAGCTCGTGAGCGAATAACCATTTTGGCCAAGTTCCATGCTTCTCTTTTCGACATTCATTATTTCATCCAAATTATCAATATCACCACCAACTATAAAAAGGGGAATCCTTTCGCCTGAAAGGATCATCATTTATGTACACAGCTGGGTCAAAATTGGATCAGAAACTTGGAAGAGGAATATTTTCCAGCAATCAACCGAGAGAGGAAATCGTTCTTATTTTTCATGTGAATTGTCTACCCTCCATAAACAATGGAAAAATTATGTAAAAACCTATCAAACTTTCAAGTTTCGTAAAAGACCTAATTCTGTGAAAGGTGGTGTCCGACTTCCTCCGTCAGTTCATAAATTTCGTCAAAAAGTATAAATAGATATCTGTTCTGTGATAAGACAATTTATTTGTCCGAAAATGTTGTCTCATGAGTAAATAATTCTTCTCAGATCCCAGTCTTAAGTATCGAAAACAAAAGTTTGTTAAGTATCGGTTGCGTAAATCCACGACCATTTATCTTTCCACAGCGGAGAGGCTTACAAACCCGCATTCCATATTCGGATGCATTACTAAAATAGGATTTTCGCTAAATATTGGACCATGGAAAGTACGCACTCAAGGCTAAAAGAACATTCAACGGTTTCATTATGATCGCCGTTCAAAAATTCAATTAAGGATTGCCTATGCAATGGAAAATTGGAATCCCAATCGTCGCTCCTGCATATAGACATACCCAACTATATTTTCGAAAATCGTTCCAATTGTATTCGATCCGATTAATGTGTTATTGCAACGAAGGTAGCCAAAATGTGTGCAATCAAGTTAAGCCTATCGCTTCTTTGAATTGAACACTATTTCGATTAAATGGAACACGATACGAAAGTATGATGCAGAGGACCCATGCGGTAGTTTCCCTTAAGGTGTTACATGGGTTTCCACAACGAAAAAACGACATATTTTCAACAATTTTTGTTTTTTCATATTAAAAATTAAATACTTTATTGAAACTTTTTATTTTTTAAATATACACATTTAACAAAGAAATTCTGAAATTTTCGTATCAAAAAAAAAAATGTCAAACTCACCCCGTCCGAAAAAAGTGCGTACGTCTTGACAGCAGAACACCTTGCAGGATCATCCAAAGTGAAAAAAGTAATGTTTAAGTTAATATTATAATATATTATTAACTAGAAATTGGACGAAGAAAAAAAAGTCAGAATAAAATGTTTGGTCAACCCTTTTTCAAAAAAAAAAAAAAATTACAATTTTGGTAAAAATTTCTCACCATTTTTTTTTTTAATAGTTGTAATCGAAAAGAAATTAAAATCCTCCGTCGAACTCCTTGTGAATTTTATCTCGAAGACCTGTGTTTTCGATGTCAACCGATCATCGGGATCGGTTGAGTATTTCTCAAGAAATCTTGACAACCGACTTTGAACACATAGTTTCGAGAAAAACGTTCAAACTTCCACGCTAAGCCTACCTCATCTTGAGCGCTCATCTTCTCAAGGCTGTATCCTCGAAACTTTTACTCGAATCAACTTGAAACTTTAAGACAAAATTCAAGAGATGTCGTTGACCATGAAACCATCATGAAAACCATGATATGAAGATAAAAAATTCGAAAGTTGACAGCCAAAATAAGGAAAGTCTAATGGATAAAAATGCGTGGCTAATGAAAAAGAGTAAACAGCTGGGTGTTGACCTTTCAATTGATTCAATTGAGAGGTCCCAGGTTCGATTCGTAGAGTAGTGGTCTAGTTTTTCGAATCTGGTTCAGTCACCATTTGCCATTGGGATCAAGTTAATGGCACTATCGCTGGATTGGTCGACCAGTAATAGTAGTCTGACTAATGGGTGGCGTTGTTGTAGTGGTTGTTTTATCGGCTTAGTTCCTAATTCGTGTTTTCAAAATAGCTGATTGTGTAGATTGTGTGTAGATGGCTCTGCTGTGAAGGCATAACACTGACAGCGGGGTATCGAAGCTAAGTCTTCCAAACTTTCAAAGTTCATAAATCATAACTAATGTCGAATTAACTCCCGCGAATTAGGTAAAAGCCAATAGGTCGATATAAAAATCCTCCGTCCCGTTTCGAGCTCCACCCACGGAAGTGAGTTGAAACCAATTACACCTGAGGTTCTCAAACCACTACACAATCTTTCATTCTTCTCCTAATTCTTCCGCTCGCTCTGTGCTACACGCATTATAAGAGTCTTAACATCCTCTTGAAGAGCGAGCAAATAATTCAACAAAAAAAAAAGAGTTAGACCTCGTTTCCCGTCAAATAACCTCTTTCGATCCAAGAAGGCCAGATTTCAGTTTGGCCATCATTATATTCATTTTATTCATGAACTTTTTGGGTAATCTCCTTTGTTATTGATCTGCAGGCTACTTCAAGGAAATCCGCAAGTTTGTTTTACGACGCAGCAAAGTGTTTTCCATTCCCTTCTGTCCAATTCGTCCGAAAGTAATTTTATTCAGATAAGGTCGGTTGATTGGTTGGATTCACGTATCCTTGGCAAAGGAAGAATGTATCGGATCTAGATAATTTTAATCGCAATCAATTACTTCTTGTGTAGCCCATACTTGTTCTCATTTATGGTAATGACCAAAATTGAACCACCATAGTTAGATAACATCTTTTCTGCGGAAGACATGAGCTCCATTTTCCATCAATTGACAAATAAAAAAATTTTGAAAAGCCGGTTGGTTTCGTACTGCTTCACGATCATTAAGGACTTCGAAAGACTTCTCAATGTACAAAATAACTAAATGCTCATCCTTCAGACCAATTTTGGACTTCAGTACTAAGATATTTTCTTAAGCGTGACTGTGAATGCTTTGTGTTTCCCGCTCCTTACAATCTGAAGCAATTCCCGAACAATAGGCAATGGTACCTCAAGGATCTAGAATTATTTTGAATCCTCTTTTTTTCTCCCAAGGCAATAAGCCATCAGCGAATCATTTTTAAATTAATATATTTTACCAAATTTGGCTTTGATGATAGTCTGGAGACATTTAAAAAAGGAATCGTAAGCGGTTTTTCTTTATCACATGCAACGCGACAAATGCAAACTAGATTTAAAAAAAATCCGCCTTATTTGTGCCTGCAAATGTTGGGAAAAGAAGTTCGTACTGTTTTTTTTATATACTATGTTCCTATTCTTGGGGGCAGTGTATGATACTGTGGAGTCTTGTTGGAACGTAAATGGTCTTTGATCGACTTGCTTCCAGAACTTCTTCTGTAGAGTGTGTCGCATTAACTTTAAAACCAGGTCAGATGTAAACTTTTTAACCGAGCGCCTTTCGGCCATTACAGCTGCCCCTACCATTAATATGGTGTGGATATTGCCTTCTGCTGGCCAATCGAAGGCTCAAATGTGCATTCGGTGAAGTAAGTACGATCGTTTTAACATTTGTCGAATTCATCAACAAAAAATGATTCCACATTCGAAAACACGGTTTTCGCAAATTTACAAAACTTTTTCAAAATCACATTATACAGCCTAAAAAATTTATGCTCACTTGTCTTCAATTTAATGAGCCGTGTTCATCCAAAAATTTAGTCAGATGTCATCAGCCTTTTAAAAGAGGCTTAACTTCTTAAGAAGAACCCTAGTCTTTTGCTATTTTCCACATGCTCTTCTCTCGCTTATGATTAGTTCCATAATTGCAGTAATAGCTCGGTATACTAACATCAATTGCCTAATTTATCTATCTCACTATAAATAAGTTTCCATTAGGTCAAGGTTTATAAGTCCTTTGATTATTGGTCTTAAACTCTCGTCGGTTAAGGACCACAGCATTCTACTTCGACTTATTTATACCTTTCATTTAATTACGGAATCCAGTCGAATTAAACACTTTAAAAAAAAGGCATTTTTATCTTGTGAAGCTTCATGACTTTCAACGTAGGTACTCAATCCTGACCCCTGGAGGAAATGTTTACGTATATAGCCAATTTCTATGAATGAAGGAACGAAACAACGATTGCTCTCCTCATCATTAAAATTCTGTTCATCAAACATAATTGAATCTTGTCTTGTCTAATTTCTTTCAACATTTTTTTTCGTCGCCCCAAAGGGCACTGAAGTTAAAATGACTTTCCTTCGAAAAAGAAATTGCCTATTTGTCAAATTAATTCTCATCAGTTTTTATTAAACAGGAAATGTATACCCACGAAGCTTACAAGTTTAATTTTCCTCAAATTAGGCAGGTACCATTGTAATCGTGTTAACGCATCGTTCCTTATCTGAAAAAAAAAAATAAGAGCAAACAGCAACAACAACGAAAGCTTATCCAAGTCCTTTGCGTTTCGATATCTAAAAATAACTTCATTCGTTCCCCGTGGCATTCAAATATGAAATTTCATCTAAAAACTTTTCTCTATATCTAGGTAAATATATGCGTATATATAAAAGTTTAGTTATGTATATGTTTTCCATTGGACGACGCCCTTTTGCTGTCTCTCGTCAGATAGCAGCAAGCGGGGGCCACCTACTCTTAAGCTCCACTCTCCGAATAGCATCGATTTGTGCAAAACTTTCCATCCTCTCGTTCGTCCAATGTGCCAAAAGGACATTACCCGCGTGGGTGTAGTAGATAGATATACATACATACATATATATAAATAGTATTTGGTCTCGACCTGACTCGATTGGCGGTGTGTGTATCACAAAACAATGATGTTCGCTCGCCTCTTATCGTGCAAAAGCCAACTGTTATTTCGACTCGGGCGCCATCTGTTGAAACCCAACAGTTTGACATGCAATTAAGATATAACGAAAAACTACTACAATTTGCATGTAAATGTTTGGCTAGTCATGCAATCGCCGAGCGGTTTGTGTTCACTCGTGGGTATTTATGCATTCTGCGAGACAAGTTGTAATTTATTGGCGCCCAACAGGCGGCTGCACATAAAACTTGCAACGCGATGCTTTTGCCTGCATTTTTCAGCAATTTCCAATTTTAATTGCAAATGTATGTGTGTGTGTAGCGGCCTTATAAGCGCCCTTAGCAACAAGCTCTAATTTGCCACTAGTGCAGTAAGTCCAATTCATCGTGCACACAATGGGCGCCAAAGAGCCCACTGAAATGGCACATAATCATGCATATCCCTATCCGCTTATTACGAAGGACTAGAAGGATGATGACGACGCAACAATACCCAAACTCCTTATCGTCGTCTTTGAAATGTCCTAATTACAATGCTACCCAGGAGTACACTGATACAACAGACTTACACTCACACAGCCTCCCACTAATCAACAGGATTTTGAAACAGGGAAAAAATTGCAAGCAACAAAAAACCAAAGGACAAAAAAAAAATCTGGACTCGTTTTGAATCGATAAAATACCGTTGTAGAGCACAAGTTGTTACCTGTGTACCCTGGTGTAGAGACACAACCGAGGCGTTGTCCTTTTTCATGTTTCAATTCCCCAAATTCCCTGGAACACTTCGGAACACGAATCTGAGAAGCGAGAGAGCTTTTCAAGGGATGTAAGCTCACCGAAGTAGCAAACAAATTTATCCTGCAAGCTTTAGAGCGAGACAGGATGACCGGCTTTTTGATTTTTTTTTTTTTGTAATTTTCGCCGGCATTGTCTGGAAATAACAGCCGTCGTCAGTCGTCCTTCGTGAAGCCCTTCTTCCGCTTCCTCTTGCTTTAATTGCTGTGATTATAAATGCCGCGCCGCAATAGCAATACACATACGCCCGCTGCGCCATACCTTGAGCGAATAGGGCTTTGCTAAAAAAAAAATATAAAAAAAAGGCTTGGCGACGTTGCTAAGCGTACACGGGTTACACGTGTCGATTTTATATCTCTTTATACAGGGGTGGTGATTTCAAGGGTGGATATAAACCAGTTTTCGTCTCGAAATTGACATGACGTGCCGAACGAAATAGAAGGTGGATTTTGGCTACGCGAGCACCTAATAACATTTTAGCATGTAACAGGCTAGAAGATTGATTGGAATCTTATAGAATGGGGTGCGAACGTTCAGGAAGTTGTTACCAGCCGGCTTTAGCGATTTGTATGTATGTGGACGTGCCATTGAAATGAGTGGTGGACCTTAATCAGCATTATTAACGTTGCAAAGAATGAAGCAAGCTTTTCCAAAACGTGTGCTTATATTAGGTGGTGTAGTCCGATAACCTGGCCTTGAAGAAAACAATAAATTTTACTTCAACAATTTGGTTCCTATGGAATTTTGGGGATCAGGCAGTATGTGATTAGATAAAGGGTAAAGGTTTGAAAACTGGGCTAAGCGCTAGGAAAACCGCTACTTGCTTTAAACGTTCTAATTTTTAGTAGCTGTTTTGTAATCACTTGCATTAGATCCCTTTGAAAAGAAACCCAAGACCTATTCTTATTCTTCGAAAGATGGTTCCATATTTTAAATTTGTTTGTGCCAGGAAGAGGACGTTTCGAGGTCAAGGTCTGCAATCCAAAGCTAGACCTGAAGAGAATGCTTCTGCTGAGTTCAGCTACAACAAGTTTGCACTCTTTGAAAAGGAAGTTTTCCTCCCTAGCTGGTTCGGTGTAACAACTAAGATATTTTTCCATATTTGTCCCGCGTTCTGTAGAGAAATCAAGGATATGAGGAAGTTTGTGTCTCTAAAACTTGGTGAATAAGAACCCTATTACAGCCACCGAAAAAATCTGTCTTTTCCTTGCGGGACATCACGATAACAGCTGTAGCATTATTTTATACTTGGGTTTCTCCTTTCTGCCGCCTTGTTCGAGAGAAACAGTCCTTTCTTATGATCTTTACAAAAATAAACCATCTAAAGTGATTAATAATTAAAGGTCGGTATAATTAAAGGTTCCAAATGGAAAAAGAACTTCTTAAAGAAACTCCTCTAACTTATGACAAAAAATACTGCGAATCAAACGAATGCAAATAAGTCTTTCTCAATCGCGAACAATCAAAACCAAAACACATCTGAGTTCCAAACCTCTGCGCAATTTTTCACATCTTTTCCTTGACCCTTCTGGTCGCTCTTTGGAAAATTCATTTTATGGATAGTCGTAGTCTTTGAGAGCGAGAAGACTGTAAAAAGTGGAACGGTGACTATGCTCTCCAGAAACGCCAATGTCAATGATTGAGGTAAAATTGGCAAATACGTTCCTCGGCCTGGAAGACGTGAACGCGGATTGCAAGCATTCAATCCGCTGAGAAGCTGTGATACGGTAGTAAGCTTGATATAAAGGTTCCACATGAATTTTAGAAGAAGAGAGGCAGGGTAATTTTTTAGAGCGATTGATAACTAGCTAGATTGTTTCCGACATTTTCTATTGAAGCGGTGTAAGTTTCAACACGATAATGCCTTGAAAGAAATGGACAACCTGTGTTCATCAAAAAAAAGTTTTGCTGTCGGCGTTGGGGGATTTTAAACGTTTCGTGTTTTTTATGCTCAATTCAAGGCGTCAAATAATCGATTATTTTCTTAGTATCTCACTCGTAGGGGGTTTGACAGGATGGCCTACAGACAAGCAAGCCGAGACAGTCATTTGAATACAATAATGTTTCATAATTAATCGGAAGATTTACCAACAGATTATAAACAAATGATGTTTAAGAAAACAGAAAAATACCTTATGACTATTTTTCGACAATCTAACTACAGTCAAAATATGTTCAAATGTTCAAAAGCTTATTATAGGACTAAAACACTTCATTTAGAAACCCTGTAAAAAAAAACTGAGTGGCTCTTTAGCGTCCAATCTCATTGGATAATTTAATATAAAAGAAAATCACTTCAACACCTCTTAATCAAATCATTCCTGCTTTTCCCAGATTTTCCTTTCAAAATTTTGACCCCCAATCAAAATCTAAAAATCAATGCCGAAACCTTCAAAACAAAAAAAAACCTTCAACACCACTGTTTTCGCCCTCAATTCGTTCGAAAATATCTACTTACGAAAACCCAATTTTTCAAACAACTAAGCCTGCTCTGAGAGTCTGTCTTCCAGCCTCGCGCACACACTGTCCATTCATTTTTGGAATTTCATAATCATTTCACTTGAATGGATTAATTGTTCTACTTACATACTTCCAGCCCTCATCTTTCGGAGTGTGAATAAATTTTGTTGTAATATCCATTCTAACGTTGAAATGGGATTACACTTCAGTGCTGCCACGCAAAAAAAAGGGGTTCCGCCGCCATACCAAAGGACAATCATGCCAACTCTAATGGAATCATTAATTCGGCACCAGAATGAGACAGAGAAGGCGAGTAATAACCAAAAACTGACGACGACGCACTTAAAAACACAAGCGTGTGGAGGTCATGCTGTTGAATTTTGGAATAATATAGGTTTTTCGAAAAAGGGTACAAATGGAATGCTGTACGTTAGTAGTGTTAAAATGTCCACAAAAAAGGGGTTGGTTGGTTGAAATTCATACCCTTTTTTTTACAAGTTAAACCAAACCGAAGCTATTGTGTTAAGTGCGAAAGTGGGCTTTTGTGCAGAGGGTTCATGGTGGTTCTCTAACTAAACAATGTAACGGCTGTGCATTCAAATGTTCTGCGATTTTTCAAAACAGAATTATATTAATTTTTTCACCCCCTCGTACAATTGGGTGAATTTGAAAGAAAAAAAATGTAAATAAATATGGAAAAAGATTTGCTTTTTATTGCCTTCTTGCCTTATCCAGTACAAAACACAAAAAAAAAAAGATTTATAACTTCTATCCGTCATCGGTTAGACCCAACCCCAAGCGCAGTCCGTAAAATTGTTTTCCCTTATTTTTGTGGAAAAAAAAAAAAGAAAACGTACCCCTAAAATGCTCTGCCTTGAAAAATTCGATTGGAATATGAGTGCGGTTATGGTTAAACTTGTTTTTGTTTCCTCATTTGGGAAGCCATTTTTTGGGAACCTTTCTTATTACTTTTTTTTGACTATCTGAACTTCCACTCTGTCGTTGTGGAAAGAAGCCATCATAAACTTATTGAGTTCAAAATTCGCAAGTGTTTTTCCTCGACAGAAGACACAAATGGAATATAAATCAGAACGACATACCTCGAACATGGGTGGTACTCAAAAGAAAAAAAAAGGATAAGGAGAAGGATATTCGATATTTCACTGAACCCAATCATGGTTTTAAATTTCCTAGGATTAATTTTTACGTGAATTCTTCGCCAAAGGTTAAACCCAACGTTCCTTGCACAAAAAAGGACATTATTCTATACTGCTTTTTTGTTATATCCTTTTATTGTTGTGTTGTTAAAATTTACAGATCCATGAATATACTGAAATCAAATTTATCAAAATCCGTCCATCCGCAGCAGACACTCTTGTTATTGCAAACAAACCAATCATAACAATAGCCATCGTCGTCTGCGAAGAACATCGATTATTGGAGTCCTTTTTTTTTTTTTTTTTGGTGTATTTTTGTGTCGTTGTTGTGTACGCTCGTTGGTCCTTAATGGAAGGAAAGAAAAGGAAATATTGCAAACGTAAATCGAAATTAATATAAACATACAAATAGAAGGTTTTTTTTTTGCAGTGACGTCAATGTCGAATCTAGCTCGAAGGTTTTTCGTATTTTTTTATCTCATTTATGGATCCTTTGGAGACTTAAACGCTCGTTGATGGCATATAATTTATTTATTCCCTTTTGTGTGGTGGTATACATTTTATTTTTATTCATCCACATTCCTTATTTTTCTTTTTTGTATTGCGGTTATGGGGAAGGTTATATTAAAATTAATGTTCCACTAGGGATTGCGCTCAAGTTGAGTTGGACGTTCGAGTTGATGATAAGCTCCTGAAGAACTGAAAATGGAAGAGATTCAAAGTTTCTTTGCAAACTGAAATTGCCTTCCAATTTTCTTTGCCATAAATCCTTGGCAAAAGTCTAATCAATGTGAACTTCTGTTTTGGGGAAAATCGTTTGAAGAGTAAAATTAAAAAAAAAAATGGAATTTCTTTTTTAGATGTTGGAAAGTTCTGTTTTTTTGTATCCGTATATATGAGATCTTCAAATAAACGAAGAATCTAAGGATTCCCTTTCTTTGATATTGCTTTTCTCTACAGAAGTCCACAGCTCCTGCAAAATTTAATCTTGTGTAAGCGGTTTGGATTGTTGCTTTAGAGAATTCAAAAACCTTAATGTTTTTTAAATTCAGTGCTAGTAAAAAAAACACAGGCTGGGCCAGATCTTTTAATTCGGACTTAAAAAAGTGCCTCCCTTATCCAGATAAGTTGCAATTCCAATTCCTTTTTTGGCTTCAACTTGCGACTTTGAATATATTCGTGGTCGGTGAAGAGGGTCTATTGTTTTGCCTTCGGATCAAAGCGATTCAGATCTCGTCCGTGGCCTCAGCAAACTGCCCAGGTCAGCTTGGAAGTTCTCAAGTTTTTTTTTGAAAGATTCAGGGGCCAACTGGAAACCTTATTCGTGTGAAGTTCAGCAGTACGAGACCTTAAAACAACAGGAGCTTCGACTTTCTTCACAGTTAGTCCCCATTATGCCATAAATGGTTGTTCTTCATGACGCTCGTCTTCTGTGGATGTCCAACTGAGCTTAAATTCCTTGCACTTACGTGCATCCGTAGAATATAGAGGAGCAGGGTCCTCCAATTTTTCTATCAAGTCGGTGTCTTTGGTAAAGCATATCAAATTGGACGGAGATACTTGATGACGGCTGTTTCTTCGGTTTTCTCGAAATTCGTTAAGGTCAGCCAGCGTAGGTTAGATGAGGTTTTTTCCACTCAAAAATCGTCGGGTCTTTCTGGTGAACAGTCCAAAGAAATTATTTTTCATTTGCAAACAGCTTCACGCCAAATCAAAGGATATTCCATAGTTTGTCTCTTGATGTTGGACACTGTTTTCGAGTCTTTGAGCTAAGATCGGCCCAAAGAAGCAACTCCATTGAATGTAGTCCCACTGATTGGTTGGATTCGTGATCCATACATCATAGTTAAAATTTGGAAGAAAGGGATTTTAGGCCCTTAATCGCAAAACCAACCAATCATTCCAAATTCGATTCATACGAATAATGTTTTCGAAGTTCGCGGAAGGAAAACTAGTATCTTTTTTGGAACCAATCCGCGCTCTTTTCCCAGAATCTATTCGCGATTCTTAGGTCGTTTAAAAGGTTTTCACATTGCTCCCCGATAACTACGATAAGCACTTTTTTATCAGATATCTACTCCGGGGATCACCTCTTGCTCATTCCTTGTCTAGTATTTCTCTTTTGAAGTAAATTTCGGCTTTCCGGTTTTAAGAGTGGACGATTATTTTTTTTAAAGCCATTGGAGATTTTGTGCCCCAATTTATTTAAATATTAAGGTTGCCGCCGCGGCAGTTACTTTTTGAAAATGTTGTAAAAAAGATGAAATTTTTTCGTTTTAGTGTCGGTTTTATGGTCGATAATGACGTTTGCAGTTCTATTTTATTACTCTCTGCATCAGCTTATACCTTGACTCCGCTCCGTCTTTTAAGAGATGCAATGAGATGCAAAAAAGTCTTATGTCGACTCGCAACAGGATGTGAAAAAACTGTGTTCTTCTAATGTTTACACAAATCAATAAAGCGAAGAAAATCGTTTTTCCCTTGCTGTATATGTACTTTCTTTTACTTTATATATGTTTAAAAAAACAATAAACAACTTTTCCGCTTCGTAATTATATCCCAACTTATTTACTTTATTTTCTTTACAGAATGTCGATCATAAAATGCGCTTCCGCTCGAAGAAAAGACAACTGCCATTTATTGAGCTCAACGGTGAGGAAATTGCCGATTCAGCAATCATCATTAAGGAACTCTCAGCTAAATATGAGAAGGATCTAGACGCTACACTTACATTGGAACAACGTAACGTCTCGTACGCAATGATTACCGTACTCGAGAATCATTTAAGTTGGGTCATCTTTTACTGGCGCACCAAATATCCCGACAATGTGCTCAAGGGCTACAAAGTAAATTTACAACATGCTTTGGGTCTGCGCTTCCCCAACTCGATTTTGAATTTCTTCTTCAAGATCACATTCGGTCGCAAGGTTTGTATAGAAAAAAATTTACCAAATTGCTATAAATCCACTTGTCCTCTTCCTTCACTTCATCAATCATCAATCTTATGTATAAATATACACTGCGAATCAGTAGAATGAGGCCATTATTTTGCGATAGATTTCCACCATATATACTTGCTAGATTTTTTAACCGGATACATTTACTTCTTGTGAGAAGGCAAACAATTTTGATTCCATTAGAGTTTCTTAAAAGCTCAAAAATTAACTACTGCTAAATTCAGAATGACAGATGTGCGCCTCTCGATTTCACATCGAGGCCTTTTTTGTCAAACAAATCCTTAAACACTTAAGAGTGTATAAAAACATCTACTTTCAACCACATACAACAACAAGACGTTAACAGACAAAGAACAAGGAAAATAGATGTTTGCAGGGATTTGGGACTATGGAAAAGATCAAAAAGGACGCGCTTTCGAAGCAACAGCCGAAAAAGTGGTAAATTGGTGGTGGCTTGTGTCAATTCCCCACAATCAGGGCCGGCATAACGACGGGCAGAAGGCAAGTGCATAAAAAGTTTCGCATGAATTTCACAAGAGAACATTTAGCTTGGAGCAGTAAATAGAAGCGATAGGTTTTTCGGATTGAAAATGTTCAATACTGACGGTTCAGATGGCTTAACGCTTTTTTCACCATTTAAGAAAATAGCCAATTTTGTCAAGACATCACTGCCGTACATCGAGTTTGATGGTGTAAGGAGCCTTCACCTTCTACGGTAAATGTTTATCTGAATGTTCATTTCTGCCTTGGCTTTTCCAACAAGCATCATCAAAAATGTTTGTGCCGGTTTGTCTTGATAAGTTTTTGACGATAAGGCCACATTTAACGTAGCTAATCGTCCTGCCGTTGACTATATTTTAGGGGTACTGTCAAGTATAATCATATGATCCATTTTTTTGATTGTTGGAAAAATACGTACCTATTTGCAAATAGTAAATGACATCGGGTTGAATACATACCAGCAAGTATAAAGCGCGTAAGTCAGTCACAATAATTGTTGCCTCATCCTTACGATTCGTAGTGTGTAGTGTATATGCTCATCTTTCTTTGAATTTGTTTTCTCTAAACGCACACACATGCATTTTTTTTTTTTTTTTTTTTTAATTTTACTTTGCGTGCGCTCACTTTTTGTTTAAAAGCAAAAGAAACAAAAACACGAAACAACGCTTAAAAAAATCAACAAAAGAAAACAATTATTCGCAGCAGGTGTGAACGGAGCTTTAGATAATTAATCATAAAATTAAAAAAAAAGTATCGCTTTTGTATGTCGCTGTTCGGGTATTTAGTTTTGCGATTTTTTTTTCAGTTTTTCTATTTTTACCATTTATTGTTGCAGCTTTCTATTGTTTTTTTGTTTTCTAAGTTTGCAGTCGAAATATGGCTTTTAAGACAACGGTAATGAGAGAGTCTCAGAAATACTCAAAAAAAAAATTGCTTTCCAAAAACGCTTATTTGTTTTCTTTAAGTGTAGATACTTGTATTTTGTTATTGTTTTTGTGGTATTGACGAAGCAGAGCAGCAAGACGCAATACGTGATAAGCGATTGGATGTGGATCGAATGAAAGTGATATCTGTGCAATGATATCGCTTACTTAGGTTATTGGGAATCAGCACTATCGAGAAGGTTGAGGTTTTTGTTTTCCATAAATAAACCAAATGATTTTGTTACAAGGGACAGAAAAGTTGCACGTTAGGCAAAATGACACTCCAAGCTGGGGTCGCCCCAGCCCACAAACTCATGTGCAGAATCAACATTTTCATCTCGAGAAATTCGTGAAGGAGTTCATTTCGATATCACCATGCAATGGGATAGGTATCATGCTCTTTTTTGGCATCTTATAAGAATCGGTTGAATTAATTAATAAAGACTGTTTGGTGAGATACAAACTTTTGTCTGTTTGTTCTTGCAGTCAACTGCCTTCTTTAATTGTGTTTCCGTCTTAAATAAAATGCATTGCGGCTGTGTGGCAAAGTTGGTAAAAGCGGTTAAATTGATAGGTGAAGTGATCACGTTTTTGAAATCTTGTCCAGTCACAATTTGCCATTGAAATCAAATTGATGGCGTTATCACTAAATTGGTCGAGCAGCGATAGTAGTGTTTGCATGATGGGTGGCTTAGCTGTAGTGGTTGCTGTATCGGCTGCTGGAATTCTTACTTATTTTTGTCAAAAATATTGGTTTGTTCAGAAGATATGTCATTGACTCTGCAGTGAATGCAGTGGTATGTTATGACAGCAGGGTTTTTAGCTGATCTTCAAAACTTCGAACTAAGCGAAAGCCAATAAGTCTTTATTTAACTCTTCGTCCGATTTCGTGTTTCCACCCACGGAATTGAAATGAAACCAAATACATCTGAATTTCTCAAAGCACTACACAACGTGAGTGATTGTTGTTCAGTTGGCTATCCAACTACGAAGAGCCCACAAATGGTGACTCTTGGACCCCTAAAGCTAAGAAAAAATATCCAACACTTTCAAGTTTGACTCGCAAAGTTGGCACATAAGCCAACATTTTTTTTGTGCGAAAAGCAGGGCGTTAACAACTCTGTCGTTTATCCGCAAAACACATTATGTGGTATAGGTTCACTTGTTATAGCAGGCTAAACAAATTGTCCTTCATTGGAAAAGTTCCATACACCGATGAGTCAGGTAACTGGATACTTTTCTTGACGTCGAAACAAATGAATGTTTTTAAGCACGGATTCAATTCGCCTGGTTTCGTTGCCCATTCAATCCATAACACGACCATCAAGCGTATGGTCCATCACTCTTCATTGAAAATGCATTTAACCTTGTCGGATTAGAAAATTCTGGGACTTTTTCATATTTACATTTAATTGAATGATTTAAAATGAACACAATCATTTTTCGAAAATGAAATAAAGATTGAACTCATTTCACAAAATGTATGAATACAGTCACAAAATCGAATTCATTGCTGGATTCCAAAATGAAAGGTTAGGTTGTTGATTTGATTCTGGAAAACTCTTGAAATCACAACAATGGTGGTTGAACAGGTTCCTTGAAAAATGTTTTTTTTTGTTTTTTTAAGTCAAAACGACATCAAAATCCAGCCAGCGTTTCTGGTATCTTCTTCTTCGAAAATCGTTCAAGTAACTCAAGTTACAATAGCAGAAAAATGAAACCCCTTTCTTCTTGATATGATTTCATCGTGAAGATTAAAAACCTCTGAATTGAATTCAAATGAAAAGTTTTTCTTGGTATTCTAAGTAAGCATCAGTTCCCTGCACTTAACACACCATGAAAAAGTAGCAATTCGCATTGATCGACCATCTAAGCTAATTCTTAATTATCCATCAAGTAAGTTAAAGTGCGATGCTTCACTATTATCGTTAGTCTTGCCGGTTAGCTCCGCGCGTAAAATTTCTCAAAACGCATCGCTAATTGCCGATGAAAAGAAAAACTCCAAGCACAACAACTCGGCTACGACATAATTGCACGAATCGTTTCATTATTTTCCTCCTCGATCTGGGTTACCAGCAGCATCGAGTTGATTCGTTACACGTTATGAACAACAACGTCATCGTGGAGAAAGAAAGTTAATAGATGGTGAAACACTGTGCTCCAATGTTGTACCGACGTTGCGCTCCAGTGCCTTGATTTATGCGCTGCCATTAGAATTAAACATGGTTGCAGATGAAAGAAATATCTGAAACGTTTGTATAAATCCATGTCCTTTGAAATGACTCTGAAGTTGGGTCACTCAGTTGATTAATGATGGAACTTTAATTTAAGTATTTACATGTGGTTTTTTGAATCGATGCACTGCTCTTGCTGCTGCTGCTTCTCAATCGTCCAACAGATTAGATGCTTCCTATTACTATCTATATACTACAAGCACAATCCTTTTTCTGTAAACAAAACAATATATATAAATATTTATTTTTAAAAAGAAACAACATAAACGGTAACGCGAAATTAAATAATCGAGTCCGGTTTTTTTTTTTTTTGTGTCTCTTACGTTTATGATTTCTTATATTTAGTTGTAAACATTTTCAAAAATGCATATTTTTCCCTCCTCCAAATTGTTTTTTGGTGGCCGTTCTTTTTCTCATGAACAGTGGTTCCAGGGTACCAAAAAATTGAAGGCTCATGGCATCGGTGTACACAGTGCCGAGGAGATTGAGGAATTTGGCAAGAACGATCTGAAAGTACTCAGCGATATGTTGGCGTATAAACCGTTCTTCTTTGGTGATGAGCCAACTACTTTGGATGTGGTTGCATTTGCCGTCCTCTCACAAATGCATTATCTGTCGAAGGATATTGCGTATCCGCTGCGTGATTTCATGACTGAGAAATGCCCGAACTTGGTGGGACATGTGTCTAGAATGAAGGAGCGATGCTTCCCCGATTGGGATGAGATTTGCACCAAATTGGATTTGAATGCACATCTGCCAAAGCCAGAGTAAGTTATTTTGCTTTTTATTGAACTCGAAATATTAATGGTAATTATTTTTTATTTTAGACCTGAAGCCAAGGAAGGCAAGGAAGGTGAACAAGAAAAGTCAACAGAACAAGATAATGAAACAGAAAAAATCGAAAAGGAATTAGAAAAGGACAAGGTGAGTTGAGATTTTACGAATAACTACAAGTCGATCCTAGGAAGCATTCTTATCATAACAAGGCATGGACGAGCATAACGAACATGACGAGCACTTAGATTTAACGTTACAATGTAGTCCAGAATATTTTCGGCGAGATCTGTAGACATGCAAAGTGATTTCGTAAAGAGAAAGAGACTGAAGAGGTCAGCATTGATCAGCATAATCTTCTTGGAGCGACTGCTTGCCAAGTTTCGACAGATCCGAAATGAATTCTGAATCTTTCTACGAAGTAACAATTTTATATTGGATAAAAACGCAGTTAAAAATTAATTCACTGTGTTGATCTAGAGAAACACAAATGCCATAGTCCAGACATGCTTTACCAATGCCTTAGTTTTTTTCATCTGTCCTTCTTCAGATCACTCTCCGAAGTTAATGGAAAACAGCCTTTCTCTTGAATGAATTTCTTGGTCGGAGGATAAGAAAACGTTCAATATAATCAGTATTGGACAGTTTCAATTCTGCCTCAGGGTCCTTTTTTTGCTCGACTCTTTTAAATTTGCAAATACACATTAATGATTTCTTGCCAGCTACACCTTGCTCATTAAATTTTACCGACGAAAGTGCCCTCAGTAAAACAGAACTGTATTTTTAACGCTGAAAACGAAAAGCGAAGCTACGTTAGAATGTCGGCATATTTGATTCCACATACCTTATGAAAAAGCAACGCACAGATGAACGCAAGGCTGCCTCCAACGTACTTGATAATGATCAGAAGTGTTCAATTAAACTTTTCTACACGATATCGCTACAGTCTGAATATTCTGCCAAAATAACATGGCATAAATAGAATAAAAGCTTGATCGAAGTTTTTACGAATGAAATTATTCCTAATTAGTATGCTGGGAGGTCATCCAAGAAATCAAATCAATCGGATAACTTATTTCCGCCCCATTCTTCTTAAGTGTTTTTATCCTAGAGACTGATATCACTCCAAATAACGTATTCTTCATTGGAAAACGGAAGACTTATTTCTTAAAAACTCTATATGCGCCCGTCTCTCCGTAAAGCAATCATTTCATTCCACTCGCCATTGAATGAATCTATCATGAGCCCATCATGAGTCTTCACATAAAAATTCTAAAAATGTTAAATTGCTTTTGTTGCTCTCGAAGATCTATTACCACATCTTTTTCTCGTTTATGGCTTTGCACATGAATTAGTTTGCCTTGTTTTTAGAGTCCATAGACTTAACCTAATTGATGCTTGAACAACTTTTGAAATGTATTTTAATGCTTTTGTTTTTGTGCTTTTTTTTCTTAAATTACAGTCCGACGAGAAGGAGAAGACGGAAGAGAACAAGGAGAAGGAGGAGGCTAAATAAACAAACTTCATCATCCCCCCAAAAAAACATATAACACATTCAGAGAGAAACATAACTCACCCTTCTTTTTTATATAAATATTTATAGAAGTAAATAAATCATAAATATAGATATAAACTAATCATTCAAAATTATATATATAAAAAAAAGAAAAAAAAAACAACCAACAACAACATAAAACAAAACAAACAAAATTAAGGGACATTTTTTTATATTTATATATAAAAAAACAAAAACAAAATCAAGATGTATTAGAAAAAAACAAAACAAAAATACAATACAAAAAAATTATCGTAAGCAAGTTAGTTAAATAACCAAAATAATTGACGATTCATTTATAGAACATTCTTAATTTTTTCTTTTCTCCTTTTTTGATATGATTATTATTATTATTAAAATATATATTTATATATAAAGAGCGGGAGAGGATAAACAAAAGAAAAATGTTTTCTCTTTTTTTTTGTTTGTTTTTAATTATTATAAATATATAGGACGAAACGAATTTGTGTGCAAATACTAAGATTAAAAAAAAAGGAAGAATTGTATTAAAGAATGGCAATTTGAAAATATATAAGTAAAGTGGTAAAAAAATAAAAAAAAAATAAACGAAACATGCGGACATGACGTAAAATTATGATTAATTTTCAGCAAGGACTTTTTTTATGTTTAAAATTTTGTTTTATATTATGTATTTATTTGTTTCTTTATTTTACATAAATTCATATGGAACCGAAAAGTAAATAAACAAAAAAACAAACTTGCAAACTCCAAAATAAAGAAAATCAACAGCAAAAATAAATAAAAGTTGGAAACTAAGAAGAAAATAAAAAAAAAAACAGAACTAAAACAACGTTTCATTAAATGTAAATTGAGACAAGTAAATATATAAATATAAGTATATATAGATTTATATATATACCTAGTAAGTCGTTTATTCTTTTTTCTTTTATATAAATATATACAAAGTACATTGTAAAATTTCTGTCAAACTTTTTGTAAAAACAAAAAAAATATATATTAAATGTGAAAAATAAAATAAAAACTAAGTGTGTGTATTTAGCTGGTACTTTTCTAGATGAAATGATAAGAAAACAAAAAACAAGCGAAAATATGGTAATAGAAATAATTACGAAAAAAAAATAAACAACAATCAAAATATAAAAAAAAAACTTCGTCACCATCTTTGTCTGGGAACATTATCACTTTTTTAAGCGATTAAGAAAACTTACATCAATTTCTTAAAAACACGATTCATTAAAAATGAACAGAAAAATTGTATAACTTTTTAAGTGTATTTTATACTTATATATGAATATATCAAAACAAATTTATATACATAGTAAACAGATAAATATGCTTGTTCATTTTTCTTAAATAAAAAACAAAAAAAAAACCTTCGTCGCCATTTAAAACAATTTTTAACACGGTAATCGTTAAAGCAAATATACAAAACTCTCGTTTTTATACAAAAAACAAAACATAAAAACATCGTCTATTTGTTTGTTTTAATTTTTCACTTAGTGGTGCTCATCAAAACAAAGATAACAACGACAACTTTATAACATTTATCTTTGTTTCAATGTTGATACAAAAAGAAAAAAACAACAAAACCGCATACATAAGTTTGTCTTATTTTTTATATTTACAAGGAATACAAACATCCAACACGACTTACACTGGATAAATAATAAATAAAACATAAAACAAAATTTGTTATAATATTTCCAAAAAACAAAACAATGAGCAAATAATAAAAAAAAACAAAACGCATATATTAATTAAATGTATGTAGCATAAATATTTTAATAAGTAAACAAACAAAAACAATTCTTCATTACCATTTATTATTATGCGAACAAAGCAAAACATTCTCAAAATTTTTATACATATACCAATACATTAATACATAGATAAAAAAAAACTCCCATTAATTATTATTATTATTTTAGTTTTCATATACAAAATATATACATAGTGTTTCGTTTCTTTTTTTTTATCGAAACAAAACAAGTGTTTCTTGTTTTTCAATTGTTTTATTATTATTATAATTTTTTTTTCTTCGAATACAAATGTTTAATTTTTTGCATTTGATTTCGTATTTTTTTTTTACGTTTTTATATATAAATAAAAAAATTATATATAAATAAATATAAATATTAGCATTAATTAAAGAAAACAAAAAAAAAAAGAAAATAGAAATAAAATAATAAAATTACGTATTGTGTATTGATATTAAATTTAAAATAAATAAAAAGAAAAAAACAAAACAAAATCATACAAAAAATAAGAAAAAAAAGCATATAAACAAAATATAGTAGAAATAAAATTAACAAAAGAAAATTATTATAAATATTAAAAAAAAAACAATGTTAAGAACAAGATATTAAAAAAAAAATAAAAAAAAACTGGCAAATGAAGCAATTTTTAAGAAATATTAATTTATACTGCGAAACACACTACCACACATAATATACATGAATATTTCTTAAGCGTTGTTCATTTTTCGTTTTTCTTGTTTTCTATCAGAGAAATATTCAAATTTTCTTATATAAATATATAAATATTATGTTTTCTTTTTTAATAACATATAGTTTTATGACTTAATATTCTTATTTGATTTAATCGACATTTAAAATTATTATAAAAGCGCAAACCGCAACAAACATTTAAGAAAAAAAAATTAATTAAGTATGAAAACAAACCCCCGAACAAAATGATAATAAATAAACAGAAAAAAAACAACTCATTTGCTTAAATAAAAAAAAAGGCGTAAATAAATTCTTGTACGTATAAATAAAAAAATAAATAAATAAAAAAAAACAAATTAGACTGCATTTTAATTTCATTTTGCGAGTTTTTCAGATGAAGAATAAAAAACGAAAATCAAGCAATGTTTAACGCTGCTTCGTTGGTTATAACGCGAGTTACGTTATCAATAAACTCCCACGGTGTTCCACGGTTAAATGCTGACTTACCTGTCTGCAGCGGAAGCACTCCAGACATTAGTCCTACCGGATCCAATGCAGTATTTGAGCTTATAAAGAAAAAATACTCCATAGCTGCGGAAACAACTGTTTCACCGTGAGAACTCATTGTATGGATTTCTTGATGACGTATCACTTTTCGAGCCGAGAACCGAGTTCAAATGAAAACAATTGTGGCAGTCGTTTTTATATTGTCGCTCTGAAGAGTCGATACTAATAAATAATATTAAATAAAAAGGCAGAAAGTGTTTTCTTGGATAAAAACTTTAAGTCGCATTGCCACACTTGCCAACATTCGGCGATAAAGCTGTGGGCGATAATGGTTAACCAAAGTCGCCCAGGACCTTAATCTTCAGCAAAGATGGCACGTTTAGATGGAGCACATATACGTATATCGAAACTCTATCAGAACTCCAACCTATTTTCTTTGACGAAATGATTTGATAGGCTTTATTCAACCCAACTACGTTTGTCGGAAGACGAAATCGACTCAAGTCGGATGTCGGTCGTGTGGATTAAAAATCTATTAATTTGACCGAGAAGCTAGATCATTATTGATTTTGACAGCCCTTATTTCAAATTGTTCAAAATGTATTTTTCAGAAAATAAATGTTTGAAAAAACACGCAGCAGCAGCGATTCGTTAAATTAGCAAATCGTTGCAAATTAAGTCAAATCTCTTCGATTTGCCAGTCCCAAATCTCCACCACAGCTTCCTCCACAGCAGAAAGAGGTTCTAAGTCAAATGGGCTATTATCCACCGTCGCTTGTGTTTGTTCAGAACAAGCCGTTTCCTCTAACTTCGTCTGCGTAGGTTTCGTGTTACAAAATTTCTTACTCATATAGACTGAAATTGTTCAAACATATGTATTTTAGTCCTATTTTAACAATTTGTGTATTATACACTGTTTTTATAGAAGCTTTCCAGTTCTAAAATCTCTTTGAAAAGCAAGTAAAAAAAAAACCTACAGATTTTTCAACAACTTTACTAAACTTTCACCACGAAAGAGCCTTTTATTTAAATGGGATAATTTATAACCTGTGCTCATTCCGAAGGTCCATTGAGCATGGTGAAAGAATTTTTGAAATCGAGTGGGTCGAAGATTACCTCGTGCATTTACCTTAATATATGGAGATGTGTCGTCGAGGAATTTTTTGTAGGACTTTTTAGTTTCTTAAACTTATCTGAAGAAGGTAATTGATTATCTATTTTCGTAAAAGTAGCGTTCGCAAAAAACACATTCGCTCGACCGTTTTAAAGTAATAAAGGGTCCGCCAAATAACTTTTTTTTTTTGGAAATGCTATAACAAAAAAACTGCTGAATATTTTCTCAATTTTTTTTTTATTTGAAAGTACAATCCTTCCGGTTAATAATGAAAAATAATTTCATTCAAATGGCTGCCTCGGCTGGGCCGGTGATCGACTTAAAGAAGATTCCGATTTTGCCAAAAAAAAATCATCTTTTCAGATGAAGCTCATTTTGATCTTGGCGGGTATGTAAACAAGCAAAATTGTCGCATTTGGGGCACAGAAAACCCGCACGCATACATTGAAAAGCCGATGCACTCAAAACGAGTCACTGTTTGGGGCGGATTTTGGGCCAGAGGCATTATTGGGCCATTTTTCTTTGAAAATGAGCAAGGAGTGGCCGTTACAGTCAATGGCGATCGTTATCGGGCCATGTTGAACGAATTTTTGTTCACAAAAATTGAAGAGGAAGATATTGGCAGCATTTGGTTTCAACAGGACGGTGCTAAGTGCCACACAGCCGAAGCTACACTCGATGTTTTGCGCCCTGTTTTTGAATATCGCATTATCAGCCGCAGAGCTGATTTCGTTTGGCCACCTCGGAGTTGCGATTTGACACCGTTGGACTATTATTTGTGGGGTGCCCTCAAAGATAAGTGTTACGCCGACAAGCCAGAGACAATTGACGCTTTAAAGGACAATATTCGTGAAGCCATTGGTGAAATACAGCTGCAGACAATCGATAATGTGCTTAAAAATTGGACCGATCGTGTAGGTCACTGCATGACCAGCCGAGGCAGCCATTTGAATGAAATTATTTTCCATTATTAACCGGAAGGATTGTACTTTCAAATAAAAAAAAAATTGAGAAAATATTCAGCAGTTTTTTTGTTATAGTATTTCCAAAAAAAAAGTTATTTGGCGAACCCTTTATAATAGGACCCGACGAAGAACCCATTTATTTAAATGAGATAACTATGTTTATTCTGGAGGTCCGTTCTAAGTATGTTGAAAGAATTTTTGAAATCGGATGGGTAGCTTAAAAAAGATTTCCTCATACATTCAAACTTACAAGCTCAAACTCTTTATAATATTAGTATAGATGTTCATTTAAAAAGTTTTAATAAATAAGGTATTTTTTATATTATTTTAAGGAAAATAAATAATTCTTTTTTTGAATACACATATTTAAGGTAGTAGTCTGGTAACTTGGGTTCAAAAAATCGAAAATTTGTCTTTTTGCTTAATTTGCTTGAGAATATACTGTGAAAATCTCAGACAGAAATTCAAAATATTTCGGGAGTTATAACGAGTTTCCTAGAGCGCCTCGGAGTCCAACCTTTAAGGTCGACCGGCAGCTGCAACCGCTTGGACCCTTTTATTGTTTTCGGGCATTTTTTATACCTAGTCTGACTATGTTATTTTATTATATATATTTATATATATATTTATGTATATATAATATATATTTATTTTAAAGTATATTTAAGTTAAAATTCACAGTACTCTGTTAGTATTTGATCGTACGTTGACACGTATGCATCTAAGAATGCGTTTTTCTCAAAACATTGTTTTTCTGGTCGGCCCGGGTCCTGACTTTTTTTTTACTGAACCGAATGCTTTCAAATTTTAACAGGCTGTTCTACACACTTATAGTTCTCGTCGGTAATAACGAGAATTTTTTTCACCCCTAACTTTTTATTTTACAACCCTTTCTTTGCTAAAATAAAAGGACTTTTTTTTTCAAAGTCCGCCATTTTGTTATTTACCCTTGAAATTTAACTTCAGTAGTTCCGACCAGAATGACATGTCTATAGATTAAGAATAATCAAGAATATTTGATTTCAGATAACATCAAGAGCCAAAATCACCCGGGCTGTCCACGTGCATTTTTTTTGAGGTTCCAACTTCGAGTGATAATAATAATAGTAATAAACTATTAAATTTTTTCAAATAATTTTTTTTAATATGTTCAATATGTAAATAAAAGCACTCTAAATATTCAAGATAATTCATTTTTATTTCCCTATAAAAACCACCCTCCAAAGAAGTCATGAAAATAGGCATAAGTTACCAGACTACTACCTTAATAAAACCACGCTGGAGAACAACTCTCTGCGTGGCAGTTGTTTAGCACTCTGCTTATGATGAAATAAGTCGGAAAGATTTTCTAAACAGCCAAATAGACTGTGCTTTGTTCTTTCGTCGAAAAATTTAAAACGGGAAAGCGCGATGCATGGCTACTTGAAGATTTAGTCTTAAGCTTAGAACATTTAATCCTGCCTGCACAACTTGAAACTATGAAGTTCAATTTGAACAGAAAGCATTCAAAAACCCTAAACTAGTTAAAGCTGCCAATTTATGCACTACATATTTTTATTTTTTTTTTTTTTTAAATAGTGCTCGAGTGCTCAAGGGATTTGAAGTACCCTTAAAGTGTTTTTTACACAGCACGAGCAGAAGCGGAAGGGAGAGAAAGAAGGTACCAGTGCACATTGGTTTTAAATTGTTGTAGGTTGCAGTGCAAAGGAAAAATAGAGCGAGGTAACGCATTCCACATGCGCATTGTGCGGCTTATAAAAGAATTTCTAAATTTCACAGTGCGCCCGAAAGTAGGCTTTAGGGTAAACTGATGAGCATTCGATGATGTACGGGTGTTGCGAGTGAATTTCTGGAGGGGCGGAATGCAATTAGCCATTTCAACGGAGCATTGGTGGTAGAAATAGCGATAAAACTAAGTCAAACAAGACACATTTCGACGGTGTTCCAGCGAGTGAATTGTTTTCGATATGTTGTCATCGTCTATGAGTTTTATCGCTCGCTTTTGAATCCTATCTAGGAGTTGCAAGTTGGTCTTGGGTGCACCTGCCCAGATGTGAGCGTTGTACTCCATTTTAGGCCGAATAAAAGCCTTATAAATTATGGCTAAATCAGAGGGGGTAAAAAACTTTTTGCACCGGTTTAGAAAACCTAAGCATTTCGCTGCATTCTTGGCTATATCGAATATGTGGTCATTCCAACGTAGGCTAGAATTGACGCACATACCGAGCATTGAAAGCTTTTCGGTTTCTTCGACGCAAATGCCATTCATGGACAATGGCTGGGTGTTAGGGTTTCGCTTTAATGACATAAGACAGCATTGGGTTTTGGAAGCATTAAATTCTACTCTATTGGCTTGTCCCCATTTGGTTATGCTGTCGATATCAGAATTTAATGAGTTAAGCATATTAATTGTTCAAAACTTCTACAGTGATGGAAAGCATTTTGAAGAAGCCTCATAATCACACTAAATCCGTTCTTATTGAACACGAAAATAAAAAAGTTATTTTATTTTAATCGTAATATTGTGTTTTTTTATTTTATGTTATATATTCTAAATATAAAAAACTACATGAAAATAATATTTATGTTAAAAACAAAAAGAAGAAAAAATAAAGAGGAACAAAAATGAATAATTCTTCTTTAAAGTTTTAAGTTTTAATTTTATTAAGCGTCTTAACTTTACTCTTTAAATGTGTTTAAATGTCGCTATCGAAGTTCATAGGGCTAAATTTTAATTTACAAGCTTCGTTATTTATTTTGATAGTTGTTAACTTAAAGAGGAAGGTAGATTTGATTTAAAAAAATTTAATAAAATAATGCAAAATCGAGCTACAATTACAAATATTATTAAATTTTATTTTTTGAAAACAGCAACTGACTGGTACACCCCCAAACACAAAGGCAAGTGAATTCAATTCACTTAAAAAAAATGGATTTTTCAAAATGTACAACACCACTAACCTTGTTTGAAAAACGAATTCATTGTCACGATTTCGAGTGAAATGCAAAACACTACAAATTTTAATTTCGAATGGAATGCAGGACGTGCGGGTGTCCTACATTGTGTGACTTGATATGAAAATAGTCACGAGTATCCGTGATAGTGAGGATTATCGCTCTCAATCTGCATCTAAACGGAACAAGAATATGGCATTTCAAGAGCGGAGGCGAACCCATCGAAATTGTGTCGAAAATTTGGAAAGTCTTTGGGCGGTTTTTTCCTCTTTCAAAATAAACCAACAGATGGAACACCCTTTACTTTATGGGGGTAATGTATTTAACTAAATAAATAAATAGAAACAATTAAAAAAAGAAAATCACTGCGAGAGATGTTTTTGAAAAGAACACAGCGTGTTCAGCTCTTGTCGTGTCAAAGATTGTTTCTCCAATCGTCTAGACTGTTGCAAGCTATAAGGCAAGACAAATATTTAAGCCTGTTTTACCGTGATCTGAATATACTCACATCAATTCGGAGTCATTCCGGAAGATGTCCCTTAAAAAGACATTCATATTGGTCAGCAACTCCACCCGATTGGATTGCTGCTGGATATCCCCCGCTTTCATTGCCCTTTCAATCATGTCGATGATGGTCAGCACAATGTGCATATTCATTGCACGCTGAGTTCCATCGGGGACTTTGGCTTCCACATAGCTCTTGTAGGCCTTCAGTGCTTTCTGGAAATATTTCACGCATTTGTTTCGAAGGTCCTTGTTATTCCAACTTACCTGAAACTGATGCAAACGGGTACGTTGTTGAAACAGATTAAAGATGGCCACCGGAACTACATAAGTAAAGAGCAATGGGGATTTGAATTTCTTTGAATTGTGCTCAAAGAGAGCGTCCAAGAAATCGCTGAGTTCCGTTTCAAAGTTTGGAGCCTTGGAAATGGACAAATGAGTTTCAAATCGTTGGCGTGTTTCTTGATTGCTTACCAATCCAAAGTGAATGACCACTTTCCAGGTGATAGCCGTTGGAATCTCAACAAACTTATGCAGCTGGCCAAAGCTGTGAAGGATATTCCGTTGCAGCTCCAATTGACGCAGATCAGAAATGTTGGAAGGCACTGGATCGCCAAAGACATGTTTATTCACACAGTTGACCATGAGGTGATAGATATCTCGTTCCAATTTAAAATTGAACACAATATAGAGGTCGAAGAGAGCTCGCATTGCCTAAAATGAATGACAATTCTGCTGAAAAGCAGGTTGATTTAAGACTGTTGGAATCTCATACCGCTTCCACAAAGACTATTGTCATTTGCGACTGATCTTCATCCTTGAGACGGCTTAGAAGGTACTTGAGAAAGGGTTGTGTTTTCAACAGCAGCATTTTCGACTCAATGTGTGATTCGTCAGGAGTTATTTGGGCACAAATGACGGAAAAAACGTTTAGACATCCGGAATAGGCTGTGACAGCGAATGTTTCTGTGTATACACATTTATTGGATTGATCAGATTGAAGGGGATGAAAGATCAACGATGAAGCTCACCTAAGTAGCAATTATGTAAGCTGGATAATTCTTGAAGGGTGGTTGAATCGAAGAGCCAAATTCCCAAATCTGTAATCAGATTAATGATATTCTCTTCACTCAAGGCGTACAATGTGTCGGTAATGTTGGAAAGCAGGACCAGAACGTGCTGCAGCGACCTTACTTGAGTATCTAAAAGCTTAAAAAGGGAATTCAAAAATAACTGAAACGAATTTTAGAGATCCCGAAATGAAAATCGTCGTGATTTTGTACAGTAAACAGTAGCCATTTGAAAACCGCCGAAAAATTATAGATTTTCTTTAACACATCAGCTTCTGTGGGTCTAAAAGTCCAGGTTCCATTACTTTTGGACAGTAAAACTGATAGCCTGGGTAAAAGGAGATTCAAATAGGGACTTAAGGAAGAACGCCTTGAATTCGTCAAAATATGTTTGACCAGTAGAGATGAAAACAAAACAAAGCTCGAAAACTTAAAAAAAAATTTAATACAATTATAGAAGTTTTAAAGAAGCTCCACTTGCTTTTGTTTATTTTAAAGAAACTTTAACGAAGCTGCTTTGTATCAAATTTAAAACTTATTTTTTTATTTTATTTTACGAAACTTATCCTTAAGCACGTTCAAATGGAGTCACTCGATAGCCAGTGCTTGACAAACCTTTAAAAAATTCTTAAAAAATTCTCTTGGCTCCTTTCGGAGTTTTAGATGGTTGGTGTATTCGAAGCTTTATAGAAGCAAAAGCTTCCCTATTATTCGCTTGTACACTTCGAGGCTGAAGAACTATGATGGAAAGAAGGTTTTCTAGAGGTCAATAATATTCTTGGGGATAAACCAAGATTTTTGACTTTGATAAGATTCAATCGATAAGACAGTCGAAAGTGAGACTACCGCATCAGCAATATTTTCCTGTACATCTTCATCTGAGGTACAGTCATGTGAGAAGAAATGAGAAGTAGATTGAAATTTTATGAAAGGTTTGGTTAATAAGATTTATGGGCATAGGTTCCGATATTATGCTCAAAGGAGCTGCATGAGTGGGGCCCTCGAATGTGCCTGAACGACTTTTTTCGACACGCTTGCATTCGCTCTGAATTCGTAATATTTTCATCAACAGGATGTTGTTTCATAGACAAGGATAAAAACAAAACTCATCCGAATCATTTATATTTAAAGAGCTTATTGGTTTTAGTTACCGCTGAAGAACCTGCCATAAGATCCTTGCATTTTTCATAAACATCATCCGCAAAGAGCTGCATTTCTTCGTGCATATTCAAAAAGTCCATTAACTGAAGCATGTGATAAGATGTATTCTGGACTATTGGAATCTCTTCATCATATTGCTTGAGGTAGTTGACGGCATGCGCTATGAAACGATTTATGGCCTGTGAAAAGTTCATTTTGAAAATTCTATAAAAGTCAAATGATAAAATTTACTTACTATTGGGAATTCTTTTATTGTCACAATCGCCACCTGTGGATCAGTTATGGAATAGACCTCTAGAAGTATACCCCTCACCTGCCATTTATCCTTCATTGTTTCAAGGACAGAAGGCAGCTTAAGAAGAAAATCACTCAATTCCAAGGCATAAGCGTCTAAAAATCAAAGCTTCATTATCAATTTTGAAAGTAAATCTTTTGCTAACCATTATTTTCGCACTCATTGTATAAATTCTTGAAAACCCTACAAGTAAAATGCGCTGTGACACTTAAGATCAAGGTGCTCCACTCTGGTTTTCTTAGAATTCGTAAATATGGCTCCAAAGTTCTCATGTATGGAAATTCATTCCACAAGGAACCAATAAATGAATCCAAGTTCTCTGTACCGCCCTTAAAATAAAAACAATTTTAACTAGAAAAATAAAGGTAGACAAAATTAAGAGCTCACAGCTTTCGTCAGGTAAAAGTCGAGGATATCCCTTAGAATAAATTTATCTGTAAAGCTTTTCCGCATAAAGGTTATGTAGAATCTTACGGCCAGTGAACGTACGCTCTCTCTTTTCTGCAAGGCATTGCTAAATATTATGTGCAATTGATCTCTATTGAAACATTCCAGAACTGGAAGACAGCTGAAAAAAAAAGTAGATAAAAGATTTAAATTCAAACTTAATGCGAAACAAATTTTACCTCAATAAAGAGTTCAAAAACTTGAGCAGAGATCCAACTGAAGTTGAAGATAAATGCTGAGCAAATGCACAATAAGCCTTGATCAATTTACAATCCGTAAGGAAGGCAATGAGTTTCCTTCTAGCCTCATCGGAGATACGAGAGTTGTCGATGGCATTCCTCATGAAAATGAATATTTGTCCCCTCGAAGCAGGAAACTTTAAAAAATGCATTATTTCGAAGTTCGTCTTTTGAAAATACGCAAGTACCTCGAATTCCAAACAGTTTATATAAAATTCAAAAACGTTCTCATTGAGAAATAAAAAGTAGTCATAGTCCTCTGCCAGCATGCCTGAAAGGCCCCGCAATATGATCAGATGAGAGTTGGAAAATCTGCAAAAGCAAAAAGGTTGGATGAGATTTTGGATGATTATTTTAGGACACAAACTGTACCCAAGTCCTTTGCGTGAGTTTTCAAACAAACTTCGACATACTGCGTCCAAGTTGGAGGTTGAGTCTGTGTCTGGCGCTGATTTTCTTACTTGGAACATCGACCGGAGAAGAGTGAAACCTTAAAAGAAATTTAAATTTTCAAAAACTGCGAAGGAATTTGTGTTTTATTTTTCATTTGAAAAAAAATATTGTTCGAGGTAGGATGTCATCATTTCTCTATCATCCCTCAAAGATTTTTTTGAATAGCATGAGCCTTGAATTTCGAATCATACTTTAAAAAATACTGGTATCATATGACTTCTATGATAGTCTTCGATTGGTATCAGGCAGATTCTTTTTCACACTCGTTGACAGTCTCGAACGAGAAAATAGAAGAGGGTGGTTACCAATTTGCTTACCCCTAGCTGAATTTTATTAAACTTCAATCTAAGAACTTCGGAAAGAGTTATTTGTCAGACTAGACCTTATTTTCGGTATACTTTGCCGAGTTCTCCAACAAAGACTTACTCCTGAACTCGTGGAATTGCGTTCCCGAAATTCGCGTTGAGTGCGCCAAAGCATTGCGTGCAATTTACGACCCACATATTCATCCATCCGGACAAGTTTAAAAAATACCAAGAACCGATAAGGAACGTTCATCCAATCCGAACACATCGCCCCTGCCAGTATTTGAACGACTTCTTTTGTTTCTGGAAGTAGATCCACTGCCCTGGCTGCTATTATCTCATTGTTGCTAGGACTGCATCGACTGTCCTAGTCGATTTCGTTAATCTTAGTTACATATGTTTGCTACAATGCGGAACGACTCGGGATATCGCCAACGATCTTGCAGAAGCTGCAGAGCGACTGAAGAGACAAAGTGTTCCTTTGGCGCTTGCTATTCGAATGTCCTAGAAAACAGTAACTCTACAGCTCGATTATTAACCTCATCTTCGGGGTTTATTACACTACTTTTATCTGGTGCTTCGAAAATCAAGGAACAATCAAGGATATAGTGTTTATACTTACTTATGAGAGAAAATGGTTCACTGAATCTATCCTCCCAGCTTGCATTCATACTCGCGGCAAGCGTCAAAAACATTTGGACTATATTAACCAACTCATCTTGACATTCTTTGCGGTCCATAAGAGTACAAGTTTCCTTAAGAAATATGCAGTATCGATCGAATGTGGAGCGTTCATAATTAAATACATAACTCAATGCCCTATCCTCGGGCCATCGGAACATTGCTTGAGTGACTTCATCGTTAGTAACATAATAATTGAATCCAATGGCATCCATGATTGAATGGAGAAAGTTCTTAATAGTGACAGAAATATCGGCTCCATTTGATTTTGAAACGGCTTGGAAGACTTTCTGGGCAATTCTCTGAAAAGGAGAAAAAAGACTTGAACTCCAGACAATACCTAAAATGTTCACTTAAAAATTAACAGATTAAACTTTATTATTATTATTTAGGGAAGCTAAAAGGGAAGAAAGGATTTAAATCCTTATTTCGCGACACTTTTCCAGCCAACAAGCGGTTGGCCAGCTGAAGTGGAATACTCAAAGAGATCAAAAAGAATGCTATGAAATTTTGGACGCAGCATATCGGAAGTAGGAAGTCTTAATTTAATCGTAGTTTGGGAGTTCAACGCCAAAATCGGTTAAGGAAGCAGGGAAGTATAGTCTCTAAAGACGACCAGCCATGTCAGTTCCGCGTCCTTGGCAGCTAGTAATATGGTCATGCGATACTTTAAATTGTCGACAACAATGTCAACAAATTGTTGTGGAGTAAAAGCTAAACTCAAATCCAGTATGACAGACAATGTCCTGGTCAGGTGTACCCACCAAATTAAAGACTAAAGAAAGAAAACAATCGAAATAGCGCGATTCCTAAAATAGATCCCATAAGACCCTTCGTCAGTACCGTCATTGGTCCATATCAACTCGTTTTTAGAACAGGAAAGTGGAGGTTTTTGAAATCAAGACTCACCGCCTATTTTAAAGCATCATATAAGAACATTTTTTATATTAACTTGTTTTTGGAATTGCCCCCAAGCTTATTGATTGTGCAGGATGACGATTGAGAACGCTCGTTGCGCGGTTACGATCCCACCGATACCTTTAAATCCCAAAGGAAAAACTGTGGTGGGGCGCTAGGTTACGATTTTTTGTGTGGGCGCTATTTTACGATTTTTTGGGACTCATTTTCATTTCGATCATTTCAAATTTTACACTTTGACGCCGGAATTGTAGATTTGGAATTCTTCACACAGACGCTAGTGAAGGTGCCTAGATCCAAGTCCATTGACGCAATAAGAACAACTAATTTTTGTTCGCAGAAGGCTTTTAATTCTTGTTTCGTTTCGAGAAAAGAACAAGACAGTCGTCCCTACAGGTTTGTATTTGTCTAAAATTTTCTCGCACTCTAGGGATTATAACTACCCTTATAAAACAGTTCGCATAGAGTGAGCAGAAGAATTTCGAGGAGAATCGAAATTAAATGGTTTCGGTTTTGCCAAGGGTTCGAATAGGGTGCGGAGAGTTTAATTTCGAATAAATTGCATTCGTTCAATTCGCAGTATTTTATTCGCACATTAATGACAAGTTAAATTGTATGTGTTTTCGAAAGACTGCATTTTGATAGTGACTGGAACAGATTCGAACACTAGTTTCAAATTTTTAATGAGCCGTAAAATGGTCTTTTTGTGTGTTCCCGAGTGGCTATCTGTTTTGCCATCAGACTAATACCACTGAGTGACTCATCTCATTGCTCTAATTCGTGAGAAGATCTTTGAAAGCCTTTTAAAGTTAGACAGCATGGTTTGGCTATCAACAAAAAAACTACCAACAAGTTTCACCGGGCATATGTCTTTCACGGTGACTCACTTTCATATGTGCCCACGCTATTTGGTCAAGAGATATAAAATTGAATTCATTTGAAAATGGTTACGTTGACATTTCTTTTAGTCACCAGGTAAATTAATAATAATATAACTTGCTGATAAATTCCTTAGCCTTGAGCTAAATCTTAATAACGACTGAATGTTGTCAAATCAGCCAGTGACCAGTTCCTCTTTTCTTCAAGTCATCCGCTATAAATTCTCTGCTGCTGACGTATTCCTTGGGAATCACTTACTCTACAAGCTTCCCATTACGTCATTCTAATTTTTGAAAATAGATAAAAATTGCAGTGATTTTTGACACTCTCCGGAAATATTTTGCAACTTATCTGCCAAAACAACAGAACAGATAACGTTCGATTAAACTGTTCCTAACCCCTTCTACCAAAAGCTCATTCTACACTCGAATCTGTTGATCTTCAAGTCAAAGACCAAGATAAGATTCTGATGGACATTGTCATAACCAATTATACAAAGGTTTATCGCTAAAATTTTGACGACACAAGTTAGTATTCGACAAGCACTCGCATGGGACTGTTATCATAATGCGGTACAAACTTGGACTGACCATAGTCTTCATATTGAAAATACACCTTTCCTTGGTAAGTTATTCCTTATGAGTCAAACGTTTAATACGAGCTTCACTTATGTTTAGACTGAAAGCAACAGCGAGGACTATGTACTTTTGGCGCAACGTCGAATGCAAAATGACGTCAACTTTGCCGAGGTACAACTGGGCTTTGTGAAAGATCGTTTCGACGATTTGATGGATGTGATCAGGGACCGGCAGCAGAGGGTAGTGCAGGAAATAAACCAATCCGATGAATATCTAACGTTGATGCAATACGTCAATTCAACATATAGATCCTGCATTAAGACTTATCGGCCACAGCTGTACTCGAAGGAAGAGGCTCAGGGAAAATTTTATTCGTGTCTTAACGCAGCCGAGAAAGGTTACGATAAACGAATGCTGGACGTCCAATCTCCCTTGACTTTTGCAAAGAACACTGCCGACGTCCTTTTGCCAATATCTGTGGAGAAATGTCAGGGATCCGCTAGCAATGGTGAACTCGATGAAGAATGTGTTGTTGAAAAGGTTAGTTTGGTCTCTACTCGCATGTTGATTTGGCTTCAATTGTCTTGTCTTTGTTTTTTTTTAGGTTGAAGAGCACACAGAGAGTTTCGACGAGGATCTGAATAGCTTACAAGATAAACTGGAAGTAAACCTGGGACTATCATCTCTGGTCATACACAAGGCAATGGAGTGCTCTTTTGAGGCTGAGAAGAAGATTTTAGTCAAACTTGGAAGTGTTTTGCAATCAATTGATACTTGCGTCGGTGGCGGGCAATTGCTATCTGCGATAAGGCAAATGGCATACAACTAACTGAAAATAGAAATGAACAATTTAAAAAACGTAAATACGTTGATTACTTTGTGAATGGTGTCTTCATTGATAAACCTTTATTTTGGTGCAACAAAGAGTTCTGTTTTTTTTTCGGCGTTAACTGAAACACGGGATGCTATACTCGAGTCGTGTGCCAAACGCTGGGTTCTTTTCACAATGAACTTTTAAAGGATGATTAACTTCGTGTTTCTGATATATGTCTTGTGACTTTACTCGGTCGCAAGAGATCATGATCCTTTGTATGAAGTGGAAAAGGCTTCCCTTGTGGGCAATCTGCATCTTGGTGTTGTTTCCAGCGCAATCAAAAATAGACGAAGTCTCTTTTAAAAATTGACTATCGCGCCATCGCTACCTGGAGGGTCGAATTTTTATCATTCTCGCTTGCGAGCCAGCTGGTTTCACTTGGTAAGAACTTTATAGCATTCGGGTCATTGAACCGAAGGTTCCGCCTTCCTCAGTGGATAGGATTTTCTCCAAACTAAATTAGTTTTTTTTTCCTCCATTCGTCGTCATCGCAAAAGGAACCGCAAATAAAGGGTCCGCCATCTAACGTTTTTTTTTTCAACTAGTGCTTATTTCGTGGATGGTAACACTTAGCTCATGTCTGATTTAACAGATAATTATTTTTATCCTTCCGCTGAAGGAATATGGTTGGGTTTACGCTTGAACAACGATGGGAAATATTGCGACATTACTTTGAAAATCATGGTTATGTTCGGATTTTGAAAGAAGAGAAGCACCATCAACTCCGAATGTTCGTTATCTTGTGAAAAAAGTGAAAGAAACTGGCATCCTCATCGATAAACCAAAGCGTGAAAAGCCAAAAACAATGCGTATACCCGAGAATATTACTGCTGTGGCAGAAAGTGTGCGTGAAGCGCCATCAACATCAATTCACCGTCGTTCTCAAAAATTGAACATTTCGGAGACATCATTGAGACGAATTTTGAATAAAGACCTTGGTTTGACGCCATACAAAGTCCAATTGGTTCAGGAGTTGAAGCCAACTGACCATCCAATGCGTTTTCGCTTCGCTAAGTGGGCCTGCGATAGACTTACAGAAGATGCCGATTTTGCCAAAAAAATAAATCATCTTTTCAGATGAAGCTCATTTTGATCTTGGCGGGTATGTAAACAAGCAAAATTGTCGCATTTGGGGCACAGAAAACCCGCACGCATACATTGAAAAGCCGATGCACCCAAAACAAGTCACTGTTGGGTGCGGATTTTGGTCCAGAGGCATAATTGGGCCATTTTTCTTCGAAAATGAGCAAGCAGTGGACGTTACAGTTAATGGCGATCGTTATCGGACCATGTTGCACGAATTTTTGTTCACAAAAATTGAAGAGGAGGATATTGGCAACATTTGGTTTCGCCATGAAAGAATCTAAAATGGGAGGCTAGTCGTTTCGTGCCCAGAGGGTCCAAAGGACCGTCTGTCCATCTGTCACATGCTAAAAATCTTCTCAAATAATCACGGTTAAACTAATTTTGAGGAAGATGTAACTCATGTGTTATGAAATTAAACAAAAAAACAGAATCAGCTTCTTTCGACTGATGATAGACTGGATTTTGACCAGGCAGAAGAATCTAGAGAATGGCACTACTAACCGCACTCATGTGGAAAATGCCAACAATGAGTGTTTCCATGGCAACCTTTACACTACGTCTTTTCTGCAGGATAGAAACTCTTGAAGAAGAAATAAAATAAATATTTGACTTACTCGTGGATGCACGTCATTCAAGATTAATTCAAACAAACGCATTTTGTGGTTAATATGGTTATTCTAGAATCCGGAAGTTTGCCAATTTGTCGCTCGACTTTCAGTAAAATTTTATACGTTTAGTTCCACTTTCAATAACTTTTAAATTAATATAATTCAAGTCAAATAATGTTAACACTTTTAACAACGAAAAAACTAGAAACGGAAGGCGGGTAACGAATGTTTGACAACTTCCGCTTGTGCTGTTCTGTCACCAGGAAGTTCCCTCAGATAACTTTAATCTGATGAAAAATTTCCCACCATTTGCATTGAAATTTCCCCGATTTCCAAAATTTTACTAAACAAAGGAAAAAAACTCAAAATGGAACGGAATTTTTTTTTTAATTTAACATCAACAAAAAAATCTCAACATTTTTTTGTTTAAATGTAACTCTAAGATTAAAAATGTTCAATGAAAAATATCCCAAAACATATTTGTTTATCATATGACGTAAGAGAAACAACTACCTTACCGACTGATTTGATGGTGTGTTAAAACATTTCCCGCCATTCGACAAAGAAACGTCAAATTCTTCAAATTGAAATCATATATTTCGCTGCGATCAATCAAAATTCGCGCTCTTATGGAAAATTTTCCCAGAAATAATCAATTTTTAGCTAATTCGTTTGTTTTTCTTTACATTGGTTAACATTCTTTTAGTTGTTCATTCGTAGTGTATAAGCAAACAAAGTGTGTAACAGATATGGAAACTCCAAGAAGCTTACGACAACGTCCGGCTCGGAATCCGACACCCAGGCTATCGGAACGCAAGAAAAGTCTTTTCACATCGCGTAGTGGAACGCCGGAGATGAACTCCGATTCAGAGCAAGAAAATCACAATGAACCAGTAAGTGAGAAAAAGGATAAAAACAAAGTTGGCGGAGCAAAGACACGCTCTGTGCAGGTGCTATTGCCACGAACTCCGTCAAGAGCAATAAGTTTCTTGAAGAATAACAACAATTCGTCGCCCGAGCGTATGGACGACGATGAGTTTGCCAAACTGCCTGAAAGTCCTCCTTTGAGTAGTAATAGTGTCACGCCATTGCGCCGAAGTAGAAGGCTGAGTGCGATACCAAAAAATATCTCACCCCCTGCAGAGAAATTTGTTGCTTCGACATCGACACACGGAAAGGAGAATATGCCAGATGAATTGCCTGCGCTGTTCACGAATTCGATGAATTTAAATAAAAGCAAGAAATCCACAGAGGACGAAGTCGTAGAGGAGTCTTCAGACGATGAGAATGCTCTAGTAGCGCGTATAGTGGGAAAGAAACGAAATCACCTTCCATCGAATGAGACTGCAGCTAAGATAAGGCGATTGGACAACTGCGAGCAGCTGTCGATATCAACCAAAAGTTTCTACTCCCATGCAAAACGCTCACCGATCGCGAGAAGCCCTCCGAGTACTGCTATCGTGAAGCGCTCGCCGAGAAGCAGACGATCCATTGAAGTCAAATCGCGGAAAATCATGCAAATCAACAAAGGAGTGCACCATAAGATTCGAAGGAAGCCCAAAGTTAGCATTTCCACCACAGGCAGGGAAAATGTCGTGGACATCCTTAGCAAGATTCGCAACGAGAGGCTTCGTAATCTTCTTACAGCAAAGCGGCTGGAGAAAGACCAAATCGAGAATATTCATCAAATATTTAAATCTGGAAAGAATCCCATTGAAATGGCCAAGCCGCTGAGTGTGATCTCTCGAAAGGCCAATGCTAACCACACGCCACTCAACGATGGGAACAACAATAACAATGGTGAAAATAAATCTCATTCGAATGGGCGGTGTTACAGCAACACGTTGAATGATGTCTCGTTGGGATTCTCCGACATAGAGTGTAGTAGTGAATCAGATGCTGAATTGCCTGAGTTGGGCACTGTTGAGCCGCAAGAGCCCGATGAGGAGCTAGAAAATCGAACGCCCACGCCGATCGCAGGACGCAAGTTCTTCAAATCTGGCTCTTCCACAACAAGAAAGGAAGTCAAGATCACCGATAACATCAAAGCCTCCGTGTGCAATGGCAAGCTGTCCATAATGCAGAACCCAAAGCAAAAGAAGAAGAAAATTAAACTAAGGAACACTCAAGGTGAGTCTTAGAACGCTTCTAGTCCGTCTCTCTAACTTTTTTTTTTTTTTCTTTTCAATTTTTAGTAAATGAATTTTCTGTGGAGCAAGCAAGGGTCGATGAAATCTTGAAAAATTTCGATATATCCGTGATCGTTCCAGAAGATAAAGCCGAAGCGGATCAACCAACTTTGCCGATAGAATACAATCAACCGACTCCAACAACGTCTAACGACGACTGCGGAACGATCGAATTGGTGCCCATGAATGAAGTTGAGGACAATGAAGATTCCCATGAGTTTCGCAGACGCCTGCCATACAACACTAATGACCCGGAACTCATCGAGCAGCAGCACACTCTGTTGGACTTCTTGATCGCGAACAATATCTGCACAGAGGAGAACTTTAAAATATTCATCTCCGATCCGGACAACCACAAGGAGGAAGCTCAACGAATTGTCGATCAGCTGATCGTCGTGGTGAGTGAGAACATGGATGCCTACCGCAAAAGAATCCCCTACAACACAACCGATCCTGTGGAAATCGATCAGCAGAGGAATTTTCTCGAGTTCCTCATCGAGAACAACATGTGCAATGAGGAGAACTTTCAGATATTCATTGCCGACTATGCAAATCGGCACGAGGAAGCCGATCGTATAATCACAGAGGTTGTCGCCAAGACGCACAACATCAGCGCCGAGGATTTGGAACGTGAGCTGAATAGATTCAATAACCAGCCGGTGGCGCAAAGTATGGAAATGGATGAGAAGTTCAAGCAGGAGCAGGATGACCAGAAACTGTTCCCGATATTCTACTCTGGACGTTGTCCTCCGATAAATAAGCCCAAGTCCACAAGGAAAAACTTGAAGACCTGGAACGGAGGACACGGACTTAATCAATACCAAATCGATGCAGGGCAGAGACAGTTCGGCGCCAGGCAGTGCAAGCAATGTGGACTGGTTTACACAGTCCATGAACCAGAGGAGGAGAAGCTACACAGCGAGTACCATGCATCCGCTAATATCCTTAAATTCAAGTCGTGGATCGATGAAGATATTGTCCAAATCTATTTGGAGTGGGGCAACGATGGCCGGATTATAAGGATCACAGATAAATCGCCTTTGAAACGACAGGAGCGTTTGAAGGACGTCCTGCAGCTAGTGGACAAGGAACTGGGATTCGCCTCGTACATACTACCCAAACATTTCGTGGTAAGTTGATCCATTTCCAAAGAAAAACTAGTTCCAAAGGTTTGAGACGTATAATCCCATACAAAAATATATGAAAAACTGAAAACTATAAAAATATTCGAAAAACGTTTAGGCTACTCAGTGTCCGGTTGCATAGTGGGCACTTCTTGGTCCTTCGGATCGCTCTGTGTATGCATTCCTTGCAAAACACATGCCCACAGTATGTCACAACTGGAAATCGTTTCGCGTAGAACTCCAAGCAAATAGAACATGTCTGTTTTTTGTTTCTGATCGGCCTTGATCTGTCCTCATTGGTCGACGTTTGTTCGCTACGTGCAGCGTTTTTCGTTTCACTTGCCGATGAATTGCCAGGATTCTTACGGATTCTTAGTTTAATAGTAGAACTGGGCGCTGGAGTTTCTTCATTTGACGAAATCACTCTGAAATTTGTGCTCTCCTGATCGCTTTCGTCCTTGAAGCCCTCCAAGTGAGCGTTCATTCTTTCGAGTAACTCATCGGCGGTTCTCATGAGTTCCTCGAATTTCTTTAAATGCTCGTTGTTCATTGTTAAATTTTAGGAAATATAAATGGCGTTGCGATTGTTTGGAATGTACACAAAAAAAAAAACCGAAGTATATTCAGTGACATAAATCTCATGAAAAGAGCTGAAACTTTGAGCGTTGCTTAACGAGTAATCAAATGAGTTTTCTTGGATGGATTGGATCCATGCGATACAAAAAAAAGTCAACGAGCCATTTGCATTTCCTTGCCACTAAATTCTTTATGCTGTCCCGATTGGCTTTCAACTTAGGTCAGCTAAACCTAAGGGATTGGATTCCTTAAGCGATAAATGGGCTGGACTTCGATGAACAGGATGATTGAGCCAAGGGATCCGCATGGAGTCGCTGGGTTAAGGTTTTAACAATAGAGATCTCGACTTTCCTTTGACATAGTTCCACAATATCCAAAATAACGAACGCATATATTCTTTCTCTCATGCAGGCATACTTTGCAGTGCGGCTACATCAAATTGTTGGCGTTTGCTTGGTAGAGCCACTGGAAAAGGCTAATCGTTATATTCTGCTTAATGGCCTTGATTGCTGCACAGAGGAGACCTTCGATGCCAAGTAAGCTGACGATAATCTTCATATTCACACTAATTTCATAATTCGATTTATTTTTTTTCATTTAGATGTGGCATTTCAAGGATATGGGTGTCACCATTACATCGACGATTCCACATCGCCTCTAAATTAATCAGATCAGTTCAATTGCATACGATATTTGGTGAAGAGATTCCCTTAGATAAGATCGCCTTCAGTGCACCCACCGAAGATGGAATGAAATTCGCTAAAAGTGTCACAAAGCTGGAGAACTTCCTGATTTATCAGTAGCCCGATTGGACTGTGTTGATTGATGTTACTCGATGTTTGTTCTTGTCTAACAGGAAAACAGAGCAAAACTTCTTTTATTATCCCGTTAAAGTTGTTCTTAGATTAACATTTTCAAGAAAAAGAAAATTATTGAAATGTTGTCAATAAAGTCTTTAAATTTTTTTTTTAAATATTTTTAAATTTATCTTGCAAAAAAATTCATGGAATTCACTCGAAATCCGTTGATCATGGCTCGATGAAATATGCAACAAGCTTGGCGTGATCCTCTGAACTCCAAGTCACGCGAAAAGCGCCGTTTGGAAAGCATATTCAAGTCAAGGCTGTTTTCGAATGAAGCCAATCAATGAATCGACGTTGACACAAGTCGTGTGTGTTGTTGATGATGGCTTTTTGGTGTAGTTCTGTGTCCTACTTTTCAGTGTTCTTATGTCTGCCAGGATTCACTTGGATGGACTCTTTCCCAAGATTACCACAAATCTTCTGGTGGAATTTTGTAACCACTTTCCGTAAGCTGCCACAATCTTTGGGCTCAATGAGAACAAACAGGAAACATCTGCATCCCAGCTTATTTGTTTGAGAATTCCTTCCTAGCCCAGATGGTTAAATTTCGTCGTTTGGCCATCTATTGGACGCCAGTGAAAACATCTTAGAATTTAAGTATAGACTTCAACCTTTTTTTTTCGAAATTAAAGCTTCTTCGAATTTAATGAATTTGCCTCAAGTCACTTTTCAAAATACCTCGACAGAACGTTTTCAGTTGACCGTGTGGCCTAATGGATAAGGCGTCGGACTTCGGATCCGAAGATTGCAGGTTCGAGTCCTGTCACGGTCGCAATATCCTTTTTTTTTTTTTTTTAAATGAAGTTTTTTTTTCTGTAATGGAAGCGTTTTTTCAGAGCATGTGCAATGCTTTTTGCCGAAGATATGAAAGTTTGCAAATCAGGGTTATTTTTCCTAAATTTTCAAGGACTATAGCCAGTAGCGGATTTACCAGCAGGCTGAGTATGCTTGAGTCTAAGGCAAGGGTGTCCAACCTTTTTGTTTCTCTGGGCCACGAAAACATGGTGTTTTGGGCCACAAGTATATTACCATAGCTGAAGAGGGTATAATAAAAACGTAAAATATCTAGTTTTCATGTTTAAGTAATTTAAAATTTATACGTTTATACTACTGTGTCCAAAAAATAAGGTGACATATGAATTTAAACTGCGCGCGTCGAAGGATTTGGAAATTTTTCTTGCTTCTTAGGTTGGTAGTACTGTCAGTGACATCTATGTGAAATTTCATGTCAAAATATATTCATAGTGTTTGAGATACGCGTCGTTTTGTGAGCTGCTAAAAGTGATTTTTTCGTTTTTGCTCTGTCGACATTTATTGAGCAAAGAATTTGCATTAAATTTTGTTTGCGGAATCAATTTTCTGCTGCGGATATGTTGAGGATGGTGCAGAAAGCCTTTGATGATGAGGCTATGTCTAAAAAAAAATGTTTACAAGTGGTATAGTGATTTCCAAGCCGGCCGTGAACGTGTCGAAGACGAAGAGCGTTCTGGGCGACCATCAACCTCAACCGATGAAACTCACGTCCAACGAATCAAAGATTTGGTGTTGAAAAACCATCGATTAACGTTTAGAGACCTTGCTGATGAAGTTGGCTTATCGAAAGGCTCAGTCAATAACATTTTGAAGGATGCTTTGGGCCTCAAGCGCGTCAAATCTCGACTGGTACCGAAAAAATTGAATTTTTTGGAAAAAAGGCGTCGCGTTGAAGTGTGTGAAACAATGCTTTCCGACTACCAGGAGCTCATGAAACGCATTATAACTGGCGATGAGACTTGGATCTATGCTTACGACCCCGAAACAACCGATAAATCGAGCGAATATCGTGCCAAAGGAGAGCCGAGACCAAAAAAACCGCGCCAAAGTCGCTCAAAAATCAAGGTCATGTTGACTGTTTTCTTCGATTGTGAATTCCTGTGTGCTTTATGAATTCCTTCCAACCGGCCAAACAGTCAACAAGGAATATTATTTGAACGTTATGCGTCGTTTGCGTAACGCTATCCGCCTAAAAAGGCCGGAATTGTAGAAAGACAATTCTTGGTTTTTACACCACGATAATGCACCATCCCATACCGCACTCGTAATTCGTGATCATTTCGCCAAAAACTCAACCCATATCGTTCCGCAACCACCGTATTCACCTGATCTGGCGCCGTGCGACTTCTGGCTGTTCAACAAGCTCAAAAGACCGCTCCGGGGACACCTTTTTGATACGATAGAGGAGATTCAAGCCGCAGCGAAGACGGAACTGAAGGCCATCTCGGAAAGTGACTACAACCAGTGTTTCAAAGATTGGAAAATCCGTTGGCATAAGTGCATTGCATCGGGAGGGGATTACTTTGAAGGGATGAAAATGATTTGGAAGCATAAATAAAGAATTTTCAAAATAAATACAATGTCACCTTATTTTTTGGATACAGTAGTATATTCGAATTCTTGTATCAAATCTGAGAGTAAGCCTGCATATTTTTTCCCGTTTTTAGGAATATGTTTGGACAACGTGCTGAAATGCAAAAAGTTGTTTGGATTTAGTTGGGCTTGCTATAATTTTAGTTTTACCGGGAAAGCGTCTATCGTTGTGATCAGTTGGTTCTTGCCTTGAAGACGCGTGTTTAATTCATTTAAATGAGCAGTCAAATCTACCAAAAATGCTAAATCTGTAAGCCAGTCGGGATCGTCAAGTTCTGGCACAGGTTTAGCTTTCGATGTCATAAAAGATTTGATTTCATTAAGAACGTCATAAAATCTTTGTAACATTTGTCCTCGACTGAGCCACCTTACTTCTGTAAAGTATACTATATCGCCATACTCAGCACCAACATTTTTGAGAAATTCTTTGAACTGGCGATGATTCAATCCCCGGGCTCTTATAAAATTTACAGTCTTGACGACGATTTGCATAGGTAGGTAGGTAAAAGTGGTGGTTCAGTGAGAACCTAATTAGCACTAAGTGCCGTTTTAATACCACAGCTCTGTTACCTTATTTATGATGTTATTTTGGTGTATTTGAGATATCTCTAAATCCAGCCCGAGGTATTTAAGAAGGACATTAGTTCCTTAATATCCTTAGCAGAAATCTCATTAATTGAGTTGAAGAAGGGTCTACCAAGCGCCCGTTGTCTGGCTCTAGCAAGAGCCGGGCAGTCGCAAAAGAAGTGTGTTAGGGTCTCCCTTTCAGCTGTGTTTTTGCAGCTGCGACAATGTGAGTTGTGTGGGATACCTAGCTTAATGGCATGATCTCCAATCGGCCAGTGTCCTGTGCAGACCGCCACTAATCTAGCAATATCATGACTGGCTCGCCGAAGGAGATCTTTTGTTTTTGATTGTTTGTATTCCGGCCATATTTTCCTTGATGTTGCACAGTTCGTAAGTCTGGCCCATCTTAGATTTGCTACTTCAAGGAAGTATGAGGATATATTAGTCTTAACTGCTTGTAGTGAGATGAAAACCTCACCTGCAAGCGAGCGCTGAAGGGCAGATCCCTTTCTAGCAAGTTCATCGGCCTTCTCATTGCCTGGGATGGCACTGTGGCCGGGAACCCATATATGGGAAATAAGCTTACCTTCTTACGACGCTATTTCAGCTCGGCATTCCTGTACTAATTTTGAATGTGAAGTAAAGGAGGCAAAAGCTTTGATGGCTGCTTGACTATCAATGCATATGGCAACCTTCTGGCTTGGCAGGATGTTTGGATGTAATTTGATTTGACGACATGCTTCCCGGATTGCAAATAGTTCGGCTTGGAAAACACTGGAATTGTCGGGCAGTCTATAGGCTTTGCAGATGTTCAGAGATTCTGAGAACACACCCGCACCGACTCCGCCGTCCATCTTAGAGCCGTCAGTGCATAACATGATCCATTTTTAAAGCTTTTCCGCATAAATTTTCTTGGTGCACTATACAGTGATACTTCATCAAACGAAGGTTTTCGACAGCAATGCCATCGGCTTCTATTAATTTTACAAGCCCCTCTTTTTTACCGATCATAGCTGGGGCACCATCTGTAACTACCCCTGAAATGTTTCGAAAGTGACAAAGAAAATCGCGTTAATGTTTTTTTCACTGCTTCATATAAGTCTAATGATTTTGTCGTGTCTTTTAATGGCACTAAAGAAGCCGTTTCTTCAGTTACACTATATTCATCATTAATCCCTCTTATAAAAATGGCAAATTGAGCCGTATAAGTAGCATCAGTACTTTCATTCATGGCCAAAGAATAAAATTAAAAGCCACAGGCTTTACTTTTCAAATCTTTTTCGATAGATTTCCCAAGATCATGAATTCTTCTGGCAATAGTTTGATGAGACAAACTGATTTTAGAAATATCACTTTTCTTGCCTGGACAAATTATATCTGCCACGCTTTCCATGCATTCCTTAATAAATTTGCCCTCAAGAAAAAAGTAGTCCTCTGTCCATTTTTTAATTAACCTTCTTTCATCGATATTTTTCCTTTTCCTTTCTTTTTGTTGAGACGTAGAGGCCATGCTGAAGTGAAAAATTTTCAAACTATTAATTTAGTACAGGTAAAACCTGGGATAATAACAGAAATAAGCGATAATAAAAGATAGAATGATGATGTTTAATTTAACTATATTAATGAACGGCAAGAACATAGAAAGCTGTATTATGAAGTAAACCAGAATATGAACTTACTTGGCTTAAAATGAAACACTTATCTTACAACGCCAGATAGAAACCGATATACATATGTGTCAATAAGCACTTTGTTTTATTCACTTAACTCACTTCCAAATCAACTGTGTTTCGAGTCAAAGAACGGACAAAAGAAAAGGACAAAAAAGGGCCGCGGGTTGGACAGCTTTGGTCTAAGGCATCAGTTGTATGGGGCGGCAAATTTGGCGACCGATTTTTTTTTTGTTTTTTTTCCTATTTTATAGAAATCGAAAAGATTTTTGAATGACGGTTTTCTCACAGATAGAAGCCTGCAACAAATTTTGCCGATGCCTTTCCTCTCTCACTTGTCATTGCTCATTCCGAGAGTAGTTAACTTCCATACTTTGTAAAACAGCTAGTTCGCCACCCGGGCGCCACCCAATCAGTAATCGGCGTCTGTACCATCTGCCCACACTTTGTATGAGTGAAAAGAGCGAAATTGTAGAAAATGTTTTTTATGTTTTTCCCTCTTCCCGCTATCAACCCGTACAAAAAAGGCTCTATCCTTAGAAGAAGCATATCCTAAGGATTTAGAGACTGAGTTAGCTCAAGAATGCATACATTTTCGAAGTCACATGTCTTCGTATTTTGGTAAAACCAGCTTGTTCTGAGAGAGTCCATCTTCGTTTCTGCGAAAACAGAGTCTGCAGAACGTTTATTGGAACTTGGACATATACTTTCGTACATCAGAAACGAATTGTTCGGGTGAGAGAAGCTTCTCACGTGTAAAAAGAGTGTAAAATATTCTGAGATCGATCTTGAGCCAAGAAAAATTAAACGTTTTAGCTTTTTTGTGCATAAAGTCGGAATCAATGAACAATCGTTCATGATTCAGCTTTGATTAGCTCACAAATATACCCAAAAATTATTTTAGTGTAGTTCCAACGAAATTTTTAGATTGTAAAAATAATGTAGGAGATGACAACTGTAGAGGAATGGGCGCCAGAACTTCTTAGCCTATACCTTGAAAATTTGCAAATCCGCCACTGACTAAAGCCCAAGATTTTAAAATGCACTTTTTCCATGAAATTTTGAAAAACGTTAATTAGGCCACAAATATTCAAAACTGATTACTGAACACAAATTATCAACTTTTTTTGTTTTATTCTAAGAATATTTTCGAACACCGATGAGCAGATAAGCGAAAACAAGACTTAAAATATTTAGAAATGTTTTTTAAGGCTACAAATAAGGCCATTTTTTAAGCGTCGAAACCTTTTTAAAAACGAATCATTTTTAGATGAAAGAACAGAAAAATATTTTTTTTTATAGCACAAGTACAAGTCAAGTTAACATCATCAAGTCTGATCAATTGAAACGCCTTCCGCTCATCGTAGTGTTCAATAATCTCTGCTGTGCATACAAGTCTGGCAGTGGGACTCCCTCTCCAAAATGATAGTCCATTTCCAAACGCTGTGTAATCCGGACAAATGGTCCATAATCATTATTGACCCTTGGCCACATCATCGGCTCTTGTGGTTTCTCCATACCAGCAAAACTGGTCCACATCGCCACCATAGACTGAGCCACAGAACGGTCCGCATCATTTAGCCGACTGACTTCATCCGGATACGGGAACAGATAAATATTGTCATCACTTAAGTTCGAGTCTATTTCATAGGGAAAGTGTGTCCGCCTTGGTGGGAATCTATGAAACTGGCCACGATAGTCAAAGCTGTACAAATATGTTGCATTTGTGCGCCACGATGGCTTAATTGATTCCAACAAGGGTGCTTTGTAGAGGATCAAATTTACAAGCTGCGAAATACAAAGGTTTGTTAAATCAAAGAAGTTGCAAAAAAAAAAAAATAGACAAACCTCCAAAAGTCCGCTGGCTAAATTGTTTAAAACTGGCCTCTGGATATCTTGGGGACTAAAAATGTATTCCATCGCCCAATTACGCCAGGTGGTATAGAATCTCGGGACTGTGGTATACTTAAGGACCACATTGATGTAGTCGGTTATGTTTCTGCTATTAAGACGAACCAATTCTTCGTACTTCCCTGAAGATCGACAAATTAAAATTGATGCACTCTTGGATGACCATGACTCGTATACTCACTTATCAAAATGAAGGCGCCAGCGTCCTTTGTGAGTCCGGCGAGGAGGGGAAATTTGAAAGGCTTGAGCATCAGTGCCGGATGGACAGGGATGTAACCAAGTTTATCGCCCACAACAAGCTTGGCGCCTCCATAAGCGTACAAACCACGTTTTTCATTTTGGTTCTAGAAGTACCTTGCTAAAGACAATTAAGTTGTAGAGCATAACCTCAAACTTACACAATGATTCAAAAATGCCTTCAACAGCTCCGATGTTTTCAAGCGTCCTAAACAATGGCTCAGATCGATAGGTGAATGGATGCTGGTGTATGGACAACGAGCTTCTCTGGCAATCGCTTGTGCAGTTGTCAGAGGATCCTCATCGATGTAGAGTGGATTGAGCGCTGTTCCAGACTGGAGGATCAACCTGTCGAAGTTGCTGTTCGCCTACAAATGGTATCATGGAATTATTCCTTGAGTTAAATAATTCAAGTTAACCTTTTCGCTAAGGCTCAGAGCATGAGCCAATGACGCTCCGCCAGCCTGTCCAAACAGAGTCACACTATTCACATCGCCGCCAAAGGCCAAGATGTTCCTGTTCACCCACTTTATGGCCAGCTCAAGGTCCGAGAGGGCGACATTTCCAGGTATGGCATCAGTTTGAGTGGATATGAATCCAAATGGACCTAGTCGGTAGTTAACACTAACCAAAACGATGTTCTTCTCGAGAAGGTACTCAGGCCTTGCCTCCTCGGCGCTACCATCGAACAGCATCTCACCATGGACGTAGATCATCACAGGATATGAACCAAAAACCTGTTAACAAAAACCCATGGAGGTCTAAATCAATGGAGCAGATCAATATCACTTACATTTGGAGTAAACACTGAGAGTGTCAAGCAATCATCCACATTTAATCCCTGCTGTTCGGCTACTTCGATTTTCAACAGATCCGGGAACGAAGGACAAGCCGCAGGCTCAGCTGTTGCGTCAATAATTCCTGCATCCACTGGTACTGGTTCAGCTCTTTGGAATCTCGCCAAACCTCCACTGATGGTTCCATATTTTAAGCCCACGAAAGCCTTGATGTTTTTGCCCGTCCAAACCGTACGCAATGGCTTGCCTCGCACATACCCCCGCCCATTGGGCAAGGCTATAATATTTGGGTCACTGGGAAAGCTAGGCGGTGGTGTAACGCGAACGTCCGGCACAAGTGGCAACAAAGTATCTTCAATCTCCTCGTAATTATCGTAAAAATAATCTTCTTCAGCCGCGGCGGCTAGACACCAGAGCACAGCACAAAAAATAAATCCAGACCGTAAGAACGACATCCTAAGGCGACCGGGAAAACAAACCAACTGCCTGAAGTGTCGTCCACTGAAACAATGCCTACCCCGACAAGAATGGGAGCAATGCAGCTCGGGGTTATCAATGAAGATACTCATGAAATCCAAATCACAAGCACAGTGAGGTTTCAATATTTCCATGGACCGGAGAGTAGCACTAACACCAGCACCAGCGACAATCTCGCTGATAAGAGAGGTGAATGAAATGATGACAGCGTAAACAGCTATTAAAGTTTTTATTAATTAAGACTTAAGGCGCGATAATTGTTTGAGTGTCGCCACTTGGTTTGCAAAATCAAGCCTCAGTGGCTAGCAAACCTGTTTGGCGATTGCACTGCATTATTAGACCGGATTGGATTGGATTGGGAATTTTTTCTGGAAACCAACCAGGTATCCAATCAGTGGAATATTTTTTTTTTAAATATAACCACGCACTCTCGCTAAGCTTTGTAGATATCGCAGAGTAGTTTATGATTCGCAAAAGTTGTGTGTCCGGTGCCCAGGGTATTGAGGTGATTGTATGAATATTATCAACTTCGCAGCTTAGGAGCGATGATACCACTGCTGCTTCCAATATTGAGTACGGGTATCACACTCACGCAATCGAAAACGTAAGCCAGGATTTGTTTCAAGACAGGCTCTGACAAAAGCTTCAACAAACTAAATAGATTTCAATGAAAAGGCTAAGCCGACAAAGAAAGCCTGCTGTTGGTTCCAGAATCCGACTTAAGTAACGAGTCTAAGGAGTCCTATATAAATGGAGACAAACAAAACAGCCGTATGGAAGCAAATGCCAAAAGAGGACCGCGTGGCAGATCAGGCTGAATTTTGACAACAAAAAAACAGGCTATCCAGATATGGCAAAGGCTTTGAGTAGAGCAGTATCTACTAAAGAATATCTGATCTCTTCAAGACGAAGGTCATCTGACTTAGTTTTACTGTCCACGTTGTCCCAAATTCACCCACTCAAGAAGCTTCTAACCAAAATGAGCTCAGACTTAGATTCTTAAGCTCTAATTGTCCGTTTAAAAACTATATCAAAGTCGCACTGTAAAAGGCTTACAATGGCTTTGATGTTTGTTTGTTTGAAGCGGCATGCAAATGATCTAAATCTGAATCGGTTATCTGGCTTTCCTCTGTGGATTCCGACAGTTATCGTTTCAAAATAGGGCACCCTTATCATCAAGTCTCTGTACCTAGCTCGATTCAATTGAGGTTAGGTCATCCTTCGTTGAATCATTGGGACAAAATGTCGATGGCCATCCGCTCTACATATTTTAGCTAGCTGCATCGTTGTATGTAAATTTTTTTTGGCTAGAACCATATCGCTGTACATCGTAAACAGCTGTTCGTTTAGATTTCACTTTTAAAGTTCCATCTGAGCCCAAGAGATGTTTCACACAAAGTGACCAGCTTTTGATAAGATTCATGCTTCTGTGCGCCAAAGCATGATCGGAATGATAAAGGAATGATTTGTTGTTCGAAATATACTTCTTTCTTAGCCTAAAAACAAGCATTGTAATACCAATCTTGTCCCAACCATCATTTAGCGTGGTGTTAGTTGTTAGTAAATAAATAAAAATATTATCTTACACTGGAGATAGATACACGATCAAATAATTTAAAAATAAATAAATAACCAAGCAGAGCCGATAGACGTTGGTCAGTCCGAACGTTGGCTTAGGTTCGAATTTTCGATAAACTATACAGTCTGCCACTTCTTCTGATTTTGAATCATTAATATTATTCTTATTTTAAATCTTAAAACATGTAATAAAAAACAAAAGAGAAGCACAATTAATATTGGAGAAAAACATAACAAAGAGACAACATTTGTGAGACACGTAACAATCACATCAAAATTATTCGAACACACAAAAAGCCTGATAGTTAACGCCTCTGAAAAAAATTATTTTTTTTATTATTATTGTTTTGTAAAGGGTGATTTTTAAGCTATTATCTTTTTGGCAACACTGGTTTAAACAGTTGACGCACGTTTCGTGTTTTGTTTCACTGTCAAACATCTTCAGTTTGGTCTATAATTTAACCAAATCGTCTTACAAACGAACAACGCTTGCAAATTATTGAATTTGGCCGAAGATCCACTCACCACTGAATGGTGAGCTCTACCGTGAGATGATATCCAACTTTCTTTTAGCCCAAAATGCAAGAGCTTGACTTGCATGATAAGTGGTTTCAACAAGACGGCGCCACATGCCACACAGCACGCGCAACAATGGACTTATTGATAGGCAAGTTCGGTGAACATATATATAGCGGAATTAATAAAAACAACCTTCTGTAAAGGGAAATATCGAGAAAAAAGGTTGAGGCAAAAATCGCCTTTTTTCATCTTTTTTTGTGGACTATAGCCCACGATATAAAATTTCACTTTTTTCACAATTTTGAGTTTCATCTATGCTGTGCTGTTTTTCCTAACAAGGGCTTCAAACTGAGCATATATATAGCGGAATTAATAAAAACAACCTTCTGTAAAGGGAAATATCGAGAAAAAAGGTTGAGGCAAAAATCGCCTTCTTTCATCTTTTTTTGTGGACTATAGCCCACGATATAAAATTTCACTTTTTTCACAATTTTGAGTTCCATCTATGCTGTGCTGTTTTTCCTAACAAGGGCTTCAAACTGAGCATATGTATAGCGGAATTAATAAAAACAACCTTCTGTAAAGGGAAATATCGAGAAAAAAGGTTGAGGCAAAAATCGCCTTTTTTCATCTTTTTTTGCGGACTATAGCCCACGGTATAAAATTTCACTTTTTTCACAATTTTGAGTTTCATCTATGCTGTGCTGTTTTTCCTAACAAGGGCTTCAAACTGAGCATATGTATAGCGGAATTAATAAAAACAACCTTCTGTAAAGGGAAATATCGAGAAAAAAGGTTGAGGCAAAAATCGCCTTTTTTCATCTTTTTTTGTGGACTATAGCCCACGATATAAAATTTCACTTTTTTCACAATTTTGAGTTTCATCTATGCTGTGCTGTTTTTCCTAACAAGGGCTTCAAACTGAGCATATATATAGCGGAATTAATAAAAACAACCTTCTGTAAAGGGAAATATCGAGAAAAAAGGTTGAGGCAAAAATCGCCTTTTTTCATCTTTTTTTGTGGACTATAGCCCACGATTTAAAATTGCACTTTTTTTACAATTTTGAGTTTCATTTAAACTGTGCTGTTTTTCCTAACAGGGGCTTCAAACTGAGCATATATATAGCGGAATTAATAAAAACAACCTTCTGTAAAGGGAAATATCGAGAAAAAAGATTGAGGCAAAAATCGCCTTTTTTCATCTTTTTTTGTGGACTATAGCCCACGATATAAAATTTCACTTTTTTCACAATTTTGAGTTTCATCTATGCTGTGCTGTTTTTCCTAACAAGGGCTTCAAACTGAGCATATATATAGCGGAATTAATAAAAACAACCTTCTGTAAAGGGAAATATCGAGAAAAAAGGTTGAGGCAAAAATCGCCTTCTTTCATCTTTTTTTGTGGACTATAGCCCACGATATAAAATTTCACTTTTTTCACAATTTTGAGTTCCATCTATGCTGTGCTGTTTTTCCTAACAAGGGCTTCAAACTGAGCATTTGTATAGCGGAATTAATAAAAACAACCTTCTGTAAAGGGAAATATCGAGAAAAAAGGTTGAGGCAAAAATCGCCTTTTTTCATCTTTTTTTGCGGACTATAGCCCACGGTATAAAATTTCACTTTTTTCACAATTTTGAGTTTCATCTATGCTGTGCTGTTTTTCCTAACAAGGGCTTCAAACTGAGCATATGTATAGCGGAATTAATAAAAACAACCTTCTGTAAAGGGAAATATCGAGAAAAAAGGTTGAGGCAAAAATCGCCTTTTTTCATCTTTTTTTGTGGACTATAGCCCACGATATAAAATTTCACTTTTTTCACAATTTTGAGTTTCATCTATGCTGTGCTGTTTTTCCTAACAAGGGCTTCAAACTGAGCATATATATAGCGGAATTAATAAAAACAACCTTCTGTAAAGGGAAATATCGAGAAAAAAGGTTGAGGCAAAAATCGCCTTTTTTCATCTTTTTTTGTGGACTATAGCCCACGATTTAAAATTGCACTTTTTTTACAATTTTGAGTTTCATTTAAACTGTGCTGTTTTTCCTAACAGGGGCTTCAAACTGAGCATATATATAGCGGAATTAATAAAAACAACCTTCTGTAAAGGGAAATATCGAGAAAAAAGGTTGAGGCAAAAATCGCCTTTTTTCATCTTTTTTTGCGGACTATAGCCCACGGTATAAAATTTCACTTTTTTCACAATTTTGAGTTTCATCTATGCTGTGCTGTTTTTCCTAACAAGGGCTTCAAACTGAGCATATGTATAGCGGAATTAATAAAAACAACCTTCTGTAAAGGGAAATATCGAGAAAAAAGGTTGAGGCAAAAATCGCCTTTTTTCATCTTTTTTTGTGGACTATAGCCCACGATATAAAATTTCACTTTTTTCACAATTTTGAGTTTCATCTATGCTGTGCTGTTTTTCCTAACAAGGGCTTCAAACTGAGCATATATATAGCGGAATTAATAAAAACAACCTTCTGTAAAGGGAAATATCGAGAAAAAAGGTTGAGGCAAAAATCGCCTTTTTTCATCTTTTTTTGTGGACTATAGCCCACGATTTAAAATTGCACTTTTTTTACAATTTTGAGTTTCATTTAAACTGTGCTGTTTCTCCTAACAGGGGCTTCAAACTGAGCATATATATAGCGGAATTAATAAAAACAACCTTCTGTAAAGGGAAATATCGAGAAAAAAGGTTGAGGCAAAAATCGCCTTTTTTCATCTTTTTTTGTGGACTATAGCCCACGATATAAAATTTCACTTTTTTCACAATTTTGAGTTTCATCTATGCTGTGCTGTTTTTCCTAACAAGGGCTTCAAACTGAGCATATGTATAGCGGAATTAATAAAAACAACCTTCTGTAAAGGGAAATATCGAGAAAAAAGGTTGAGGCAAAAATCGCCTTTTTTCATCTTTTTTTGTGGACTATAGCCCACGATATAAAATTTCACTTTTTTCACAATTTTGAGTTTCATCTATGCTGTGCTGTTTTTCCTAACAAGGGCTTCAAACTGAGCATATATATAGCGGAATTAATAAAAACAACCTTCTGTAAAGGGAAATATCGAGAAAAAAGGTTGAGGCAAAAATCGCCTTTTTTCATCTTTTTTTGTGGACTATAGCCCACGATTTAAAATTGCACTTTTTTTACAATTTTGAGTTTCATTTAAACTGTGCTGTTTTTCCTAACAAGGGCTTCAAACTGAGCATATGTATAGCGGAATTAATAAAAACAACCTTCTGTAAAGGGAAATATCGAGAAAAAAGGTTGAGGCAAAAATCGCCTTTTTTCATCTTTTTTTGTGGACTATAGCCCACGATATAAAATTTCACTTTTTTCACAATTTTGAGTTTCATCTATGCTGTGCTGTTTTTCCTAACAAGGGCTTCAAACTGAGCATATATATAGCGGAATTAATAAAAACAACCTTCTGTAAAGGGAAATATCGAGAAAAAAGGTTGAGGCAAAAATCGCCTTCTTTCATCTTTTTTTGTGGACTATAGCCCACGATATAAAATTTCACTTTTTTCACAATTTTGAGTTCCATCTATGCTGTGCTGTTTTTCCTAACAAGGGCTTCAAACTGAGCATATGTATAGCGGAATTAATAAAAACAACCTTCTGTAAAGGGAAATATCGAGAAAAAAGGTTGAGGCAAAAATCGCCTTTTTTCATCTTTTTTTGCGGACTATAGCCCACGGTATAAAATTTCACTTTTTTCACAATTTTGAGTTTCATCTATGCTGTGCTGTTTTTCCTAACAAGGGCTTCAAACTGAGCATATGTATAGCGGAATTAATAAAAACAACCTTCTGTAAAGGGAAATATCGAGAAAAAAGGTTGAGGCAAAAATCGCCTTTTTTCATCTTTTTTTGTGGACTATAGCCCACGATATAAAATTTCACTTTTTTCACAATTTTGAGTTTCATCTATGCTGTGCTGTTTTTCCTAACAAGGGCTTCAAACTGAGCATATATATAGCGGAATTAATAAAAACAAGCTTCTGTAAAGGGAAATATCGAGAAAAAAGGTTGAGGCAAAAATCGCCTTTTTTCATCTTTTTTTGTGGACTATAGCCCACGATATAAAATTTCACTTTTTTCACAATTTTGAGTTCCATCTATGCTGTGCTGTTTTTCCTAACAAGGGCTTCAAACTGAGCATATGTATAGCGGAATTAATAAAAACAACCTTCTGTAAAGGGAAATATCGAGAAAAAAGGTTGAGGCAAAAATCGCCTTTTTTCATCTTTTTTTGTGGACTATAGCCCACGATATAAAATTTCACTTTTTTCACAATTTTGAGTTTCATCTATGCTGTGCTGTTTTTCCTAACAAGGGCTTCAAACTGAGCATATATATAGCGGAATTAATAAAAACAAGCTTCTGTAAAGGGAAATATCGAGAAAAAAGGTTGAGGCAAAAATCGCCTTTTTTCATCTTTTTTTGTGGACTATAGCCCACGATATAAAATTTCACTTTTTTCACAATTTTGAGTTTCATCTATGCTGTGCTGTTTTTCCTAACAAGGGCTTCAAACTGAGCATATATATAGCGGAATTAATAAAAACAACCTTCTGTAAAGGGAAATATCGAGAAAAAAGGTTGAGGCAAAAATCGCCTTTTTTCATCTTTTTTTGTGGACTATAGCCCACGATTTAAAATTGCACTTTTTTCACAATTTTGAGTTTCATTTAAACTGTGCTGTTTTTCCTAACAGGGGCTTCAAACTGAGCATATATAAAGTGAAATTAATAAATACAACCTTCTGTAAAGGGAAATATCGAGAAAAAAGGTTGAGGCAAAAATCGCCTTTTTTCATCTTTTTTTGTGGACTATAGCCCACGATATAAAATTTCACTTTTTTCACAATTTTGAGTTTCATCTATGCTGTGCTGTTTCTCCTAACAAGGGCTTCAAACTGAGCATATATATAGTGAAATTAAGAAAAACAACCTCCTGTAAAGGGAAATATCGAGAAAAAAGGTTGAGGCAAAAATCGCCTTTTTTCATCTTTTTTTGTGGACTATAGCCCACGATATAAAATTTCACTTTTTTCACAATTTTGAGTTTCATCTATGCTGTGCTGTTTTTCCTAACAAGGGCTTCAAACTGAGCATATATATAGCGGAATTAATAAAAACAACCTTCTGTAAAGGGAAATATCGAGAAAAAAGGTTGAGGCAAAAATCGCCTTTTTTCATCTTTTTTTGTGGACTATAGCCCACGATATAAAATTTCACTTTTTTCACAATTTTGAGTTTCATCTATGCTGTGCTGTTTTTCCTAACAAGGGCTTCAAACTGAGCATATATATACCGGAATTAATAAAAACAACCTTCTGTAAAGGGAAATATCGAGAAAAAAGGTTGAGGCAAAAATCGCCTTTTTTCATCTTTTTTTGTGGACTATAGCCCACGATATAAAATTTCACTTTTTTCACAATTTTGAGTTTCATCTATGCTGTGCTGTTTTTCCTAACAAGGGCTTCAAACTGAGCATATATATAGCGGAATTAATAAAAACAACCTTCTGTAAAGGGAAATATCGAGAAAAAAGGTTGAGGCAAAAATCGCCTTATTTCATCTTTTTTTGTGGACTATAGCCCACGATATAAAATTTCACTTTTTTCACAATTTTGAGTTTCATCTATGCTGTGCTGTTTTTCCTAACAAGGGCTTCAAACTGAGCATATATATAGCGGAATTAATAAAAACAACCTTCTGTAAAGGGAAATATCGAGAAAAAAGGTTGAGGCAAAAATCGCCTTTTTTCATCTTTTTTTGTGGACTATAGCCCACGATTTAAAATTGCACTTTTTTCACAATTTTGAGTTTCATTTAAACTGTGCTGTTTTTCCTAACAGGGGCTTCAAACTGAGCATATATAAAGTGAAATTAATAAATACAACCTTCTGTAAAGGGAAATATCGAGAAAAAAGGTTGAGGCAAAAATCGCCTTTTTTCATCTTTTTTTGTGGACTATAGCCCACGATTTAAAATTTCACTTTTTTCACAATTTTGAGTTTCATCTATGCTGTGCTGTTTCTCCTAACAAGGGCTTCAAACTGAGCATATATATAGCGGAATTAATAAAAACAACCTTCTGTAAAGGGAAATATCGAGAAAAAAGGTTGAGGCAAAAATCGCCTTTTTTCATCTTTTTTTGTGGACTATAGCCCACGATTTAAAATTGCACTTTTTTCACAATTTTGAGTTTCATTTAAACTGTGCTGTTTTTCCTAACAGGGGCTTCAAACTGAGCATATATAAAGTGAAATTAATAAATACAACCTTCTGTAAAGGGAAATATCGAGAAAAAAGGTTGAGGCAAAAATCGCCTTTTTTCATCTTTTTTTGTGGACTATAGCCCACGATATAAAATTTCACTTTTTTCACAATTTTGAGTTTCATCTATGCTGTGCTGTTTTTCCTAACAAGGGCTTCAAACTGAGCATATATATAGCGGAATTAATAAAAACAACCTTCTGTAAAGGGAAATATCGAGAAAAAAGGTTGAGGCAAAAATCGCCTTCTTTCATCTTTTTTTGTGGACTATAGCCCACGATTTAAAATTTCACTTTTTTCACAATTTTGAGTTTCATCTATGCTGTGCTGTTTCTCCTAACAAGGACTTCAAACTGAGCATATATATAGCGGAATTAATAAAAACAACCTTCTGTAAAGGGAAATATCGAAAAAAAAGGTTGAGGCAAAAATCGCCTTTTTTCATCTTTTTTTGTGGACTATAGCCCACGATTTAAAATTGCACTTATTTCAAAATTTTGAGTTTCATTTAAACTGTGCTGTTTTTCCTAACAGGGGCTTCAAACTGAGCATATATAAAGTGAAATTAATAAATACAACCTTCTGTAAAGGGAAATATCGAGAAAAAAGGTTGAGGCAAAAATCGCCTTTTTTCATCTTTTTTTGTGGACTATAGCCCACGATTTAAAATTGCACTTTTTTCACAATTTTGAGTTTCATTTAAACTGTGCTGTTTTTCCTAACAGGGGCTTCAAACTGAGCATATATAAAGTGAAATTAATAAATACAACCTTCTGTAAAGGGAAATATCGAGAAAAAAGGTTGAGGCAAAAATCGCCTTATTTCATCTTTTTTTGTGGACTATAGCCCACGATTTAAAAATTCACTTTTTTCACAATTTTGAGTTTCATCTATGCTGTGCTGTTTCTCCTAACAAGGGCTTCAAACTGAGCATATATATAGCGGAATTAATAAAAACAACCTTCTGTAAAGGGAAATATCGAGAAAAAAGGTTGAGGCAAAAATCGCCTTTTTTCATCTTTTTTTGTGGACTATAGCCCACGATTTAAAATTGCACTTTTTTCACAATTTTGAGTTTCATTTAAACTGTGCTGTTTTTCCTAACAGGGGCTTCAAACTGAGCATATATAAAGTGAAATTAATAAATACAACCTTCTGTAAAGGGAAATATCGAGAAAAAAGGTTGAGGCAAAAATCGCCTTTTTTCATCTTTTTTTGTGGACTATAGCCCACGATATAAAATTTCACTTTTTTCACAATTTTGAGTTTCATCTATGCTGTGCTGTTGTTCCTAACAAGGGCTTCAAACTGAGCATATATATAGCGGAATTAATAAAAACAACCTTCTGTAAAGGGAAATATCGAGAAAAAAGGTTGAGGCAAAAATCGCCTTCTTTCATCTTTTTTTGTGGACTATAGCCCACGATTTAAAATTTCACTTTTTTCACAATTTTGAGTTTCATCTATGCTGTGCTGTTTCTCCTAACAAGGGCTTCAAACTGAGCATATATATAGCGGAATTAATAAAAACAACCTTCTGTAAAGGGAAATATCGAAAAAAAAGGTTGAGGCAAAAATCGCCTTTTTTCATCTTTTTTTGTGGACTATAGCCCACGATTTAAAATTGCACTTATTTCAAAATTTTGAGTTTCATTTAAACTGTGCTGTTTTTCCTAACAGGGGCTTCAAACTGAGCATATATAAAGTGAAATTAATAAATACAACCTTCTGTAAAGGGAAATATCGAGAAAAAAGGTTGAGGCAAAAATCGCCTTTTTTCATCTTTTTTTGTGGACTATAGCCCACGATTTAAAATTGCACTTTTTTCACAATTTTGAGTTTCATTTAAACTGTGCTGTTTTTCCTAACAGGGGCTTCAAACTGAGCATATATAAAGTGAAATTAATAAATACAACCTTCTGTAAAGGGAAATATCGAGAAAAAAGGTTGAGGCAAAAATCGCCTTTTTTCATCTTTTTTTGTGGACTATAGCCCACGATATAAAATTTCACTTTTTTCACAATTTTGAGTTTCATCTATGCTGTGCTGTTTTTCCTCACAAGGGCTTCAAACTGAGCATATATATAGCGGAATTAATAAAAACAACCTTCTGTAAAGGGAAATATCGAGAAAAAAGGTTGAGGCAAAAATCGCCTTCTTTCATCTTTTTTTGTGGACTATAGCCCACGATTTAAAATTTCACTTTTTTCACAATTTTGAGTTTCATCTATGCTGTGCTGTTTCTCCTAACAAGGGCTTCAAACTGAGCATATATAAAGTGAAATTAATAAATACAACCTTCTGTAAAGGGAAATATCGAGAAAAAAGGTTGAGGCAAAAATCGCCTTTTTTCATCTTTTTTTGTGGACTATAGCCCACGATATAAAATTTCACTTTTTTCACAATTTTGAGTTTCATCTATGCTGTGCTGTTTTTCCTAACAAGGGCTTCAAACTGAGCATATATATAGCGGAATTAATAAAAACAACCTTCTGTAAAGGGAAATATCGAGAAAAAAGGTTGAGGCAAAAATCGCCTTCTTTCATCTTTTTTTGTGGACTATAGCCCACGATTTAAAATTGCACTTATTTCAAAATTTTGAGTTTCATTTAAACTGTGCTGTTTTTCCTAACAGGGGCTTCAAACTGAGCATATATAAAGTGAAATTAATAAATACAACCTTCTGTAAAGGGAAATATCGAGAAAAAAGGTTGAGGCAAAAATCGCCTTCTTTCATCTTTTTTTGTGGACTATAGCCCACGATTTAAAATTGCACTTATTTCAAAATTTTGAGTTTCATTTAAACTGTGCTGTTTTTCCTAACAGGGGCTTCAAACTGAGCATATATAAAGTGAAATTAATAAATACAACCTTCTGTAAAGGGAAATATCGAGAAAAAAGGTTGAGGCAAAAATCGCCTTTTTTCATCTTTTTTTGTGGACTATAGCCCACGATTTAAAATTGCACTTTTTTCACAGTTTTGAGTTTCATTTAAACTGTGCTGTTTTTCCTAACAGGGGCTTCAAATTGAGCATATATATAGCGGAATTAATAAAAACAACCTTCTGTAAAGGGAAATATCGAGAAAAAAGGTTGAGGCAAAAATCGCCTTATTTCATCTTTTTTTGTGGACTATAGCCCACGATTTAAAAATTCACTTTTTTCACAATTTTGAGTTTCATCTATGCTGTGCTGTTTCTCCTAACAAGGGCTTCAAACTGAGCATATATATAGCGGAATTAATAAAAACAACCTTCTGTAAAGGGAAATATCGAGAAAAAAGGTTGAGGCAAAAATCGCCTTTTTTCATCTTTTTTTGTGGACTATAGCCCACGATTTAAAATTGCACTTTTTTCACAATTTTGAGTTTCATTTAAACTGTGCTGTTTTTCCTAACAGGGGCTTCAAACTGAGCATATATAAAGTGAAATTAATAAATACAACCTTCTGTAAAGGGAAATATCGAGAAAAAAGGTTGAGGCAAAAATCGCCTTTTTTCATCTTTTTTTGTGGACTATAGCCCACGATATAAAATTTCACTTTTTTCACAATTTTGAGTTTCATCTATGCTGTGCTGTTTTTCCTAACAAGGGCTTCAAACTGAGCATATATATAGCGGAATTAATAAAAACAACCTTCTGTAAAGGGAAATATCGAGAAAAAAGGTTGAGGCAAAAATCGCCTTCTTTCATCTTTTTTTGTGGACTATAGCCCACGATTTAAAATTTCACTTTTTTCACAATTTTGAGTTTCATCTATGCTGTGCTGTTTCTCCTAACAAGGGCTTCAAACTGAGCATATATATAGCGGAATTAATAAAAACAACCTTCTGTAAAGGGAAATATCGAAAAAAAAGGTTGAGGCAAAAATCGCCTTTTTTCATCTTTTTTTGTGGACTATAGCCCACGATTTAAAATTGCACTTATTTCAAAATTTTGAGTTTCATTTAAACTGTGCTGTTTTTCCTAACAGGGGCTTCAAACTGAGCATATATAAAGTGAAATTAATAAATACAACCTTCTGTAAAGGGAAATATCGAGAAAAAAGGTTGAGGCAAAAATCGCCTTTTTTCATCTTTTTTTGTGGACTATAGCCCACGATTTAAAATTGCACTTTTTTCACAATTTTGAGTTTCATTTAAACTGTGCTGTTTTTCCTAACAGGGGCTTCAAACTGAGCATATATAAAGTGAAATTAATAAATACAACCTTCTGTAAAGGGAAATATCGAGAAAAAAGGTTGAGGCATAAATCGCCTTTTTTCATCTTTTTTTGTGGACTATAGCCCACGATATAAAATTTCACTTTTTTCACAATTTTGAGTTTCATCTATGCTGTGCTGTTTTTCCTAACAAGGGCTTCAAACTGAGCATATATATAGCGGAATTAATAAAAACAACCTTCTGTAAAGGGAAATATCGAGAAAAAAGGTTGAGGCAAAAATCGCCTTCTTTCATCTTTTTTTGTGGACTATAGCCCACGATTTAAAATTTCACTTTTTTCACAATTTTGAGTTTCATCTATGCTGTGCTGTTTCTCCTAACAAGGGCTTCAAACTGAGCATATATATAGCGGAATTAATAAAAACAACCTTCTGTAAAGGGAAATATCGAAAAAAAAGGTTGAGGCAAAAATCGCCTTTTTTCATCTTTTTTTGTGGACTATAGCCCACGATTTAAAATTGCACTTATTTCAAAATTTTGAGTTTCATTTAAACTGTGCTGTTTTTCCTAACAGGGGCTTCAAACTGAGCATATATAAAGTGAAATTAATAAATACAACCTTCTGTAAAGGGAAATATCGAGAAAAAAGGTTGAGGCAAAAATCGCCTTTTTTCATCTTTTTTTGTGGACTATAGCCCACGATTTAAAATTGCACTTTTTTCACAATTTTGAGTTTCATTTAAACTGTGCTGTTTTTCCTAACAGGGGCTTCAAACTGAGCATATATAAAGTGAAATTAATAAATACAACCTTCTGTAAAGGGAAATATCGAGAAAAAAGGTTGAGGCAAAAATCGCCTTTTTTCATCTTTTTTTGTGGACTATAGCCCACGATATAAAATTTCACTTTTTTCACAATTTTGAGTTTCATCTATGCTGTGCTGTTTTTCCTAACAAGGGCTTCAAACTGAGCATATATATAGCGGAATTAATAAAAACAACCTTCTGTAAAGGGAAATATCGAGAAAAAAGGTTGAGGCAAAAATCGCCTTCTTTCATCTTTTTTTGTGGACTATAGCCCACGATTTAAAATTGCACTTATTTCAAAATTTTGAGTTTCATTTAAACTGTACTGTTTTTCCTAACAGGGGCTTCAAACTGAGCATATATAAAGTGAAATTAATAAATACAACCTTCTGTAAAGGGAAATATCGAGAAAAAAGGTTGAGGCAAAAATCGCCTTTTTTCATCTTTTTTTGTGGACTATAGCCCACGATTTAAAATTGCACTTTTTTCACAGTTTTGAGTTTCATTTAAACTGTGCTGTTTTTCCTAACAGGGGCTTCAAATTGAGCATATATATAGCGGAATTAATAAAAACAACCTTCTGTAAAGGGAAATATCGAGAAAAAAGGTTGAGGCAAAAATCGCCTTTTTTCATCTTTTTTTGTGGACTATAGCCCACGATTTAAAATTGCACTTATTTCACAATTTTGAGTTTCATTTAAACTGTGCTGTTTTTCCTAACAGGGGCTTCAAACTGAGCATATATAAAGTGAAATTAATAAATACAACCTTCTGTAAAGGGAAATATCGAGAAAAAAGGTTGAGGCAAAAATCGCCTTTTTCATCTTTTTTTGTGGACTATAGCCCACGATATAAAATTTCACTTTTTTCACAATTTTGAGTTTCATCTATGCTGTGCTGTTTTTCCTAACAAGGGCTTCAAACTGAGCATATATATAGCGGAATTAATAAAAACAACCTTCTGTAAAGGGAAATATCGAGAAAAAAGGTTGAGGCAAAAATCGCCTTCTTTCATCTTTTTTTGTGGACTATAGCCCACGATTTAAAATTTCACTTTTTTCACAATTTTGAGTTTCATCTATGCTGTGCTGTTTCTCCTAACAAGGGCTTCAAACTGAGCATATATATAGCGGAATTAATAAAAACAACCTTCTGTAAAGGGAAATATCGAAAAAAAAGGTTGAGGCAAAAATCGCCTTTTTTCATCTTTTTTTGTGGACTATAGCCCACGATTTAAAATTGCACTTATTTCAAAATTTTGAGTTTCATTTAAACTGTGCTGTTTTTCCTAACAGGGGCTTCAAACTGAGCATATATAAAGTGAAATTAATAAATACAACCTTCTGTAAAGGGAAATATCGAGAAAAAAGGTTGAGGCAAAAATCGCCTTTTTTCATCTTTTTTTGTGGACTATAGCCCACGATTTAAAATTGCACTTTTTTCACAATTTTGAGTTTCATTTAAACTGTGCTGTTTTTCCTAACAGGGGCTTCAAACTGAGCATATATAAAGTGAAATTAATAAATACAACCTTCTGTAAAGGGAAATATCGAGAAAAAAGGTTGAGGCAAAAATCGCCTTTTTTCATCTTTTTTTGTGGACTATAGCCCACGATATAAAATTTCACTTTTTTCACAATTTTGAGTTTCATCTATGCTGTGCTGTTTTTCCTAACAAGGGCTTCAAACTGAGCATATATATAGCGGAATTAATAAAAACAACCTTCTGTAAAGGGAAATATCGAGAAAAAAGGTTGAGGCAAAAATCGCCTTCTTTCATCTTTTTTTGTGGACTATAGCCCACGATTTAAAATTTCACTTTTTTCACAATTTTGAGTTTCATCTATGCTGTGCTGTTTCTCCTAACAAGGGCTTCAAACTGAGCATATATATAGCGGAATTAATAAAAACAACCTTCTGTAAAGGGAAATATCGAAAAAAAAGGTTGAGGCAAAAATCGCCTTTTTTCATCTTTTTTTGTGGACTATAGCCCACGATTTAAAATTGCACTTTTTTCACAATTTTGAGTTTCATTTAAACTGTGCTGTTTTTCCTAACAGGGGCTTCAAACTGAGCATATATAAAGTGAAATTAATAAATACAACCTTCTGTAAAGGGAAATATCGAGAAAAAAGGTTGAGGCAAAAATCGCCCTTTTTCATCTTTTTTTGTGGACTATAGCCCACGATATAAAATTTCACTTTTTTCACAATTTTGAGTTTCATCTATGCTGTGCTGTTTTTCCTAACAAGGGCTTCAAACTGAGCATATATATAGCGGAATTAATAAAAACAACCTTCTGTAAAGGGAAATATCGAGAAAAAAGGTTGAGGCAAAAATCGCCTTCTTTCATCTTTTTTTGTGGACTATAGCCCACGATTTAAAATTTCACTTTTTTCACAATTTTGAGTTTCATCTATGCTGTGCTGTTTCTCCTAACAAGGGCTTCAAACTGAGCATATATATAGCGGAATTAATAAAAACAACCTTCTGTAAAGGGAAATATCGAAAAAAAAGGTTGAGGCAAAAATCGCCTTTTTTCATCTTTTTTTGTGGACTATAGCCCACGATTTAAAATTGCACTTATTTCAAAATTTTGAGTTTCATTTAAACTGTGCTGTTTTTCCTAACAGGGGCTTCAAACTGAGCATATATAAAGTGAAATTAATAAATACAACCTTCTGTAAAGGGAAATATCGAGAAAAAAGGTTGAGGCAAAAATCGCCTTTTTTCATCTTTTTTTGTGGACTATAGCCCACGATTTAAAATTGCACTTTTTTCACAATTTTGAGTTTCATTTAAACTGTGCTGTTTTTCCTAACAGGGGCTTCAAACTGAGCATATATAAAGTGAAATTAATAAATACAACCTTCTGTAAAGGGAAATATCGAGAAAAAAGGTTGAGGCAAAAATCGCCTTTTTTCATCTTTTTTTGTGGACTATAGCCCACGATATAAAATTTCACTTTTTTCACAATTTTGAGTTTCATCTATGCTGTGCTGTTTTTCCTAACAAGGGCTTCAAACTGAGCATATATATAGCGGAATTAATAAAAACAACCTTCTGTAAAGGGAAATATCGAGAAAAAAGGTTGAGGCAAAAATCGCCTTTTTTCATCTTTTTTTGTGGACTATAGCCCACGATATAAAATTTCACTTTTTTCACAATTTTGAGTTTCATCTATGCTGTGCTGTTTCTCCTAACAAGGGCTTCAAACTGAGCATATATATAGCGGAATTAATAAAAACAACCTTCTGTAAAGGGAAATATCGAAAAAAAAGGTTGAGGCAAAAATCGCCTTTTTTCATCTTTTTTTGTGGACTATAGCCCACGATTTAAAATTGCACTTATTTCAAAATTTTGAGTTTCATTTAAACTGTGCTGTTTTTCCTAACAGGGGCTTCAAACTGAGCATATATAAAGTGAAATTAATAAATACAACCTTCTGTAAAGGGAAATATCGAGAAAAAAGGTTGAGGCAAAAATCGCCTTTTTTCATCTTTTTTTGTGGACTATAGCCCACGATTTAAAATTGCACTTTTTTCACAATTTTGAGTTTCATTTAAACTGTGCTGTTTTTCCTAACAGGGGCTTCAAACTGAGCATATATAAAGTGAAATTAATAAATACAACCTTCTGTAAAGGGAAATATCGAGAAAAAAGGTTGAGGCAAAAATCGCCTTTTTTCATCTTTTTTTGTGGACTATAGCCCACGATATAAAATTTCACTTTTTTCACAATTTTGAGTTTCATCTATGCTGTGCTGTTTTTCCTAACAAGGGCT